>KB294802.1:4474-22961 GCA_000328365.1 Capitella teleta | reverse complement strand
ATACCGAGTCTTCACAAAGGAATACGTATTAATTATTAATACGCAATATTTTGTGCATCACTAATCAGTATATGAACAATTTCATTCATTTTCATTCGAAAGTCGTGAGAGAAGTTTGAGCGGGAAAGTGAAGCATGTGCGCTTGTTTACAATGCAGTGCGCATGCGCTGAGTGACGTCACTCGCAAAATGGCGTTTGTTTACTTCTTCACGAAGTGATATTTTGTTGCGGGTTTTAATTAATGTTAGTTCGACATGATGGTACTGGCTCATATTGTTTTTTCTTGGAGCATAAATATACCATTTAACGTCTGGAGGGATTAAACACAAGGATTTGTCGAATAATATGTCTATATTTATCATGCAATCGGCTGAGTGTGGAGCCTCGCTGCCAGTAGACGCAAAAAGAAGCGGTTTACCGTCGGGCGAGGTATACAGACCTCGCCCGAGAATCTGTGCTAGTGTACTATGTAGTCTGAAATGTGAAAGTCAGCTGATCAGCAGCTCCCCTAATCTCGTTCCAAGGCTCTATATTGGTAATCATCATCCCCAGATTATGGCTATATGGCCGCAGCGTAGTGTAGGAACTGCTCCGCTACCCTTGGGCAGCTAGCTGATCAGTAGCTGACATACTTATGATACTACAGCGAGGGCGAGGGGTAGGCAGACCTCGCCCGATTTATCTGTGCTAGCTGATCAGATCCATCATCTGATCATCGTGAGGGTAATCATTAATCATTATTAGGCTTGGGCAAATAGTGCTTAACACATTCACCGCCAAACACGGAGATTTCCATGTTTGCGTGCCCAACGCTTCTCCGCCAAACGGGGAGATTTCCGTGTTTTGCACTTTTTGCTATATACGGGTGCTATAACCTCTAGCGCATCATCTCTGAAAATATCAAAGAGTTTGACCGTGTGCATCTATGATTATATCATGATTTTACGGATATATGTTCCTAAACCAATCATTAATCCTTGTACTTCTGAAGTTTATATAGCATTTACCGATTGATTTGTTGTAGACCGCTGCCGAAAGCATGCAGCGAAGCGATCACGACTCTGAGTGAAGCAGTGAAGCGATTAGTTTTCACAGCAATTGGGCAATGCGGGTGTTCAGCTTGAATACTAGTGTACTGGTAAATGTATAATTATGTGATGAGTTATTGAAAAAATAATAAGATATATATGTACGATGTATATCCCTCGTATACATGTATATAGAAAAAAAAAGGGAGATACACATTTCATCACAAGCATCTCTTCCGCAACATATGGATTTCTAGCACATATTTATACATGTGCATACATGTCTAGCAATGAAAGACCATGCATGTTTATTGAGTTTCCAACTACGATCTACATAGTAGTGAGTGAGTCGCTAAAATGTAACAGAGTATACATTGTTGAAGCGTGGCACCGTACGTGGCACGTGTATACGCATGGCGTGCTATCTTTGTTCCGTATTCATTATGATATTCTCATTCTCAAACTAATTTTTTGATGTAGAATAGATCTAAATGCAATAAACCACATGTAATCGTGAAGCGGAAACAATTCCTAATCTTTATTTTGTCATTGTTGACTATATTCATGTACAGAGGTGTAGCATCATTCTCTTTGCACTTTGCAAGAGAATACAGGTGTACGTACCCTGATTTTCCTTTCAAATACAATTATAATAATACACGTGTGCCTCCATCTTTGGTTTAGGCACACTGATCAATAAATAAATTATCAAATTATTCCATCTGACTATTCCTAATTCAGCATACTTTTATGCCACACATCAAAGCACTGTTTTCAAGGCATCTCTCTAACAACAGTGCGGGTTTGTGATGCAAAAAGGACTTGAGAAAACGAGTTAATTAGCGACTGAAAGCCAAGTTAGCGCCGACTCAAACTCTAGACTTTATAACTGTCATTTTCATCCTTTGATCTGCTAATTACCGGGGTCGTTATCGTGCGGTAATAGTTATGCCTACACAACGTAACCTCTATAATCACAATGCGTGTTATGCTGGTCATACTGGTAGCTGAGACAAAACTGCGATTTTCTCAGCTTTTTGCTTGCGAAGGTGTGGTTTTCACCAAAGTGTGTGTTGTTCAGAGCTGTATTTCAGTACATGTAATTGCATGTATGATGTTGAATCTTATATGGTTAGATTCACAAAAGAACGATCTATCCTAATACGTTAAATATGTAGAAATGCGTGCGTTCATATAGAAATTACAGAGCGGTAAAGTCAAGGCTTTTTGAGTAAAATACGTGGCGGTATAGGGGTATCGTCCCGAAAATGCCTTGGCGGTGAATGTGTTAAACACGGATAACCGATATCTGTGTTACGGACAAGGATACGGACTCGTTAGCTGACATACTACAGCAAGACCCCAGGGGGCCCCGCTGTACGGTAAACGCATTCAAGCCCCCAATTTGCAAATCACGATTTCTAGAATTCTATGCTTGTAATGAGATCTATGAAGGTACCAGGCGCTGCAGAGTCATGTAAGGTAGCACCTGGTACCAAATTGCGTCCTAAACCAGTACCATAAACCTACTTAAAATGGATCTGCACTGAAAAAAAAAGTCACATAACAACTTTCTCGCCGCTTTCCGATTGTTGTGTCACATGACCTGCTCTCCAAGGAGCATTGTTTTGGTTGAATGATTTTGGAGCTGACGCTTTATGTTAAGGCTGGGCGAATAGTGAAATCAATGATATGGACTCTATAGATGGACTATTCCTATTGGCCAGTGTATGTCAGCGGCGCTGAGACTAGCGGAAGTAGCAAACGAGAGGAAGTGGCAATGTACTTTTACAGAGTTTGAGTAGGTCTACGGCACCGTAAAGCACAAGCGTGAAATGCCACCGCAAGCATACGATTGTCAAGGAAAGCGGCGGGAAATTCATTGTGCCTGCTTGAAGCTTGCGAAAATTCGCCGAATATTCCCGATGTTAACAGACAATGGCTGCGCAAAGCTGCTTCTCAGAGTAATCTGCGCGTGTAGGCCATCGCTCCACTTACTTGCGGCCAATCAGAACACTGCAAATCGTGTCAATGGTATATTTTAATCTCATTGGGTCCCCGCTCTGTCTTCTCCAATAATGCCTCCCACCTTCCCCTCTACGTGTACTAGTATCCACTCAAAGCATCAGCTCCAAAATGATTCAACCAAAACAATGCTCCACTCGCTGAAACGGAGTGATCAACTGATAATGGATCACGCGCCTTCACTGAATGGTGACTAATTGGTTGGTTGGGATGCATCAGTAGCCTTTATAAAAATTTGCTGCTGAAACTTGTGTCAAGATGTCGACAAATTAATTACTAGTACATACACATTTGTAAGTTTACAAGTCAATAATAAGGGGAAGATTTTCAACAATGATCCTGTTGCCATGGTGATATGAATTTCTTCGTGTACTATAATTAGAGCCATTTGATGAAATTGATCAGCAGGCGAGAGTGAAGCAAGGTCAGAAGTTCACATTTGTTACTGCTGACATGCATAGCCAGGAAGTTGATTACAACATGGAATGTGATTGAAACCACAAGGCGACAGTGCAGGAGCACATTCAGGTTATTAATAGTCTTGATTTCATAATGCTGTTTATACTAGCGATTATTTTGTTTCGTGCTGTTGATCAAGTAAGTAATCCCTCTGATCCATTAGATCTACAGACACTGTGGATATTCCATGAGCAGTCAAAAGTTTGTTCCTTAAAAGTATGAATCAGCTTATTACATATCCAGGTGATTGTCTTCGGAGTAGGCCAATTGTGTTCCTTATGAGGAGTGCTTGTACTATAACCACGAATAACGAAGCTTCGACAGCACCCCACTATTCGCCGAATAACGAACACGAAGATTCGCCCAGCCTTGCTCAAAATGCGCTCGCGGGTCGAAAGACACCGCTTTTACCACATGTCCACTTTCCTTATTCTGCCTCTGATAAATAGTGATTATACTCTATTCAGTCTATAGTTATAATTCCTTTTAAGTCAATTTATTGACAAAAAGTCACCATAGACAATATTTACTTGAAGTTGGGGATAATAAATAATGAGCATTGGGCTCATTAGCTAAGAATGCTATTATTTCCTTTGCCTGAACCTGTATTGTATGACATGCTACGAAACCTGGCTTATCTCATCTAAGTGACCAGAAAAGCCTGTGCCGTCTGAAGCTGCCTGCTCTAGCATTCTGAAGACTGAAGAGGGCAATCATAACATGATTACAATTCTTTAAATATGCAGTGTATGCCACAGACTGCCACCTCTGCCTCCCCAAAAAAATGGTCAAATCACCCACTCCGTTTTGACCCACATTCAAGTTCAACCAGTGCTGGCCCTGGCTGCATTTACCTTACATCAGTCATTTCGCTCTCTATTGCACCTAATTATGTCCCTATCAGACAGGCACTATACTCTTTTGGTGTGTGTCCTTCTCTATAGTTCATGTTGTCTAACCTAGCAGTTACATCATACACGCACCTGCCAATGCACCATCCATACATCTTTGACCTCAAATCCATGAAAGGATTCTGATGTGTTGCTAAGGTTCGCAGCTTTTATAAACTATGGAGTCTTACTGTAGAACAGGTGTTTTTAATAGGCACCTATATTTCATGGTTTTTCATGGTTCACGTTTGACAACGAAAAATAGTTGCAGCTAAAAACTAGTCTAATAGCACTCCACAAATATCAGATCCACGAAAAATGGATTTCAAATTTTCAATGCATGCCAGCCAAGTATACTTGTAGGATTGAGAGACTACTAAGTACTACTGCGGACGGTACAAAATTTTCTGTTCTACAGTATTCAGTTAGCGTGGGACACATGGGCATGCAATTCTCTCACACTCAACAGTTCCAAATCCAGCTCATTGTCCCCTCCAGTTACCCAGTGTGTTGTAAAATCAATAAGCTCTCTGCCAGGTAGATGACTCATTTCAAGCTGCTCTTGTGGTAACTCATATTTGGTTGCTCTGCAAATTCTACACTTCAGCAAATGAGAAAGTACCTGTGTGCAGGCAAATTTTGATCAAGTTGAAATCTATCTGAAAATCTATCTTTGTATCTGTTCATGAGCTGACAACTGCGACGTAATTGCATATCCATGCACATGGACGGTTGATGCATAATATACTGCATATGCAATGTCACCTATGTGACACACTCCAGGCACATGTGACAGATTTTATCATCTGCTCATCATAATGCAACATAATTATATGCTGTTACTATCGCAACCCCATGGCCTAGTCCTGATTCTGTTTCTCTTTTCAACCATCAACATCAGTATCTTGATTCTCAAGACTATTTGATTCTCATCGATTTCTCCTGAAGACCTGACTGTCATCCATTGATTTAATTGATATGCGTCATACTTACTGAAGTTCAGAAGGTTATTAGATTAATTCACCATATTCAGAGAGAGTGGTTTCAACCCTCATAGATGGCACTGTACGCCCGGGAATTGCCAGGTGGAACTTAATCAATGAGGTGCTGTTTTGTAAGAGGTATTTTGTTGAGCGGGTGCTATGCGATCTCATGTTGTTTCACTCGTGACTCTTGTGGAAGAACTTTTTGGGCCAATTCTCTCGAGGCGCGATGTCACCGCGGCAGCATGCTTGCCTTGAGAGTGTGAGGCACATGGGTTGAATGTGGCACATGGGTTGAATGCGGCACATGGCACATGGGTTGAATGTGGCACATGGGTTGAATGTGGCACATGGGTTGGAATGGGTTGGATGTGGCGCAACCCTCGGCACCAACATAATGACTCATTGTGGCTACCTGTGGTGCCTGGTTGGGCGATGACGGAATTGTCAATTTGTTATGATTACCAAAGTGGTTGCTTCTTAAGTAGTGATCAGAATTTATGGATTAGAGCTCATCAATTCACTTGTCTCAAGACAGAATAACCTTGGGAACCAATTGTAGTCTGCGCAACAATTAGTTATAGTGAATAAATGTATGCCATCGTCTTGCGTATTTTGGTACATTCTACTTGAGATATGCTTCGATTATAAGAGAGTTTATCAAGTAGAATTAAGTCTTCAACAAGATCTCATGACCGAAATTACTAAATTTGATCAATGTTGCAAGTGCAACCAATGCATGTACTGAATTTCTTATTAATTGCCTTCTGTTCATGATTCAATGTTGACATCGTGTCATGTAGGCCTACTAACTGCACCTGTTATGCAATCTATTTTGTTACAACATAGTCTGAGCTGTTTTCAATATAATTCTTTATTCTGCTCACTGTTGGTGTTTAATATTAGGCTCTTGCGTGATCTTTTTTTAACTTTTAAAACTTTTTCCGCAGTAACCAAAGTTATTGAACCTTCAATACACGATTTAAAATTTAAAATCCGAATATAGTATATCTTTATCAGTTAGCTGAAGTGATAACCTTATAAAGGAATACAGTATTGGTTTTATCCACAATTAGTACAATTACCTATTAAAAGAATGATCCGAGTAGCAAAATAAACTACATCGTGCTGAAAGCATTCCATATTTGGACTCCTCCCCCTTCTATTGATAAACATGGTTATCAGCTATCACTTGGTCTCTTGTCAACACAACTGCTAGTCTCATCATGAAAATTCCTTCTCGCTTCTTTCACTATTCAGCAGCAGCAGGGAATTTCAATATCTTGTGATTAACATTCTGTGTTTTTTGCTATGTCGAGTTACAGTTGTCAGAGTAATTGTTACCAGGCTTTCTGTTGGTATTCAGATATTCAGCCTTATGTTCCCAATGAGGTGTGCGGAAATCTTTGAATTTTCCTTTTGGATATTCATAATTTAAGTGTTTGCTTGCAGGTGCCTCACCCATACCATCAGCAGCAAGAAAACCTTAGTCTGGCCGCCATGAGCGAAAGAAACTTCACAACTGAACCTGCTTCTTCTCAAGCTGCCTTCGATGGCTTGGGTCAGTACTTTGACATTGATCTGATGAATTGTTATAAATATAATTGATATTAATAATAATGAAGAGGTAGCGAAGTAGGTAACTGCTCTGTCGTATAGAATTTATATTCATTATTCTCTTAATAATACAAATAATTTGAGGCGCGATCTCACGTCTCAATCTGTGTTAAAAACGTTTCTTAAACCTGATAATATACCCAAATATTATTTTTAAAGTTGAATAGTACTGCAGGTGCAGAAGTAGGAACTGGGCTCACTATCAGCGTAATCAATCTCGGGACAAGTGATCTTTGTACCTCTGCCAGCTGTGTACATAGTGCTTCTTGGGTTATTGATGCTAAAATGTATAGGTTTCTTCTTCCTTTAGTTGTGTGGCACCAAGAAACTCAGTTAAGACACTGTGTGTAATGATGAGGGAGAGATAGGATACAATGTATGTGACAATCTGCTGGATCACAAATCAATAAACAGAATACTTTAAAATTACTTTTGGACACAGAGAACTTGTAAAGGTTGCCATCATGATTTACTTGTACATCGAACAGGAGATTAGACTAACTGTGATGCGACACTTTACTTATCTCAATGACTGTGCTAATTGTGTCATTATTTCATTTATCATGAATTAATAATATTTTTGTCTGAGTGCTATCGCAATTGCTCTCACTCCTCTTTGATAATGATAACAGCTCTTCATGGTTCATAATTTTTTGATATGCTCTCATAGTCTCATTGATTCTCATCTCGACCTGCTGATCTATGTACGCATCATGATGTAAAACCCGCAATTTCCTTCCAGGGATGATGGAAGCCGTTGCGCGTGAGTTGAAGATGGAGTCGCAGAGCCCGGGAGCCAGTTCGGGGGGACACGCCTTCTCCTTCTCTCGCACCAGCAGTACAGGCTCCGTTCATCAAATCAGCTGCTCTTCGGCGTCTTCTGCTCACAACACAGGTATTCACTGTAATTCAACCTCCTCCTCATGTCACTTGCAAATGAAAGCTTTCCGTTTTATCTTTCCTGGTCGCTTTTCTTTTTTTTCTATTAAGTGATTCATATTAATTAACCTATTTATTTTTTTATTTTTTTTTTAAATTTGTGAATAAAATCACATGATTGTGAAAGAGGCAAAGCCTATAAAACACACATTCAAGAAAAGTAAAAGAAATAGAAGTAGTAAAATGAAACTTATAAAAGAACACATTAGTGATAAAAACCATGACAGCGACAGATCGATGTTAAAAGACATGTGTTGTTAATATCATAGTTTAAAAGTTTGGTAAAATAAAATTCAGTCAATTTAGATTTAAAACATGGTGAAGAATAGGATGATTGTAGAGATTCAGGTAAAATATTCCACAAATGGGGTAAGCGATTAAAATAGAAACCTTTGAATTGCTCAGTCCTTGTAAAAAAATAATTAAAAACTGGACCACGGTTCAAAGAGCGGATATTTGAATGACAAGAGTTAGCAGGCATGAAATTGACACAATTGTTGAAATGTACGTTGATAAAACCTATGATATACTTTAAAATAAACATAATATCAGCAATCTCCCTTCTATATGACAGAGGTAAAATCTTCAATTTTTGGCACCTTTGCGTATAAGATATTTCATAATTATAATCATTTAAAATGTATTGAGTGAAACCTCGTTGAACAGATTCAATAAATAAAATTTCTTTTTTTGAATGCGGTGACCAAACTTGTGGAGAATACTCTAAAATTGGGCGTGCAAGTGCTTTAAACAAAAGTTTTACATTTGTCAAAACATTAAAACCAATTGAACGTTTAATCATGCCGCATACTCTATGAGATTGTGAGACGATATGTTTAAAATGAGTGGTAAAACAGAGTTTTTGGTCAAATATGACACCGAGGTCCTTAAAAGTATCAACAGATTCTAAAATTATTCCATCGAGATAATAATTAAATAGAATTGGATTTCGAGAGCTGATGATTCTTAATACTTTACACTTTGAAGCATTGAAATTCATGTCCCATTTTTTACTCCAGCTGAGCAGTTTATCTAAATTCGTACTGTAACTTGAGACAATCATTCTGGGACTTTACTGCGATAAATTTTTCGCAGTCATCCGCAAATAGAGCAGCTGTTGAGAAACACAATTCCGATGGCATGTCATTTAATAAAAACAAAAAGAGCAAAGGTCCAAGAATTGACCCATGTGGGATACCGGAAGTCACTTCTTTACATTGGGATTTCTGACCACCTATTACAACTTTTTGATACCGACCAGAAAGGTAGTCACGAAACCAGTCTAAAAACAATCCAGAAATATTAAAATAAGTATGCATTTTGTACAACAATTTTTCATGAGACACACAATCAAATGCCTTACTAAAGTCTAAGAATAATATATCAACTTGCCCTCCTCCATCAAGAATTCGGCCAATACTATTATACGTTTGTAATAGCTGGGTCGTGCATGATTTGCCTTTAACAAAACCATGTTGCAGCTAGTTCATGCAGCTTTGTGGAAATGCGTGGGTATAGCTTATTTAGCACTTTAGAAGAACACGACAACAGAGATATTGGTCGATAATTTTGAACCACAAATTTATCACCCTTTTTAAGAATCGGGACCACGATGACATTCTTCCATTTAGATGGCACTTTACTTTTTTGAATACTAGCATTAAAAATTTGCGAAAGCGATTCAGCTATCTGCTGTGAGCAGTTCTTTAAAATAAACAGTGGAATGTCATCGGGAGCATTTGCTTTGTTAAAATTTAAATTTCGTAATACAGAAACAATATCTTCGGGGGTAAAATGTGGCAATGGCACAGGGTTCGAGAAAACAGAAACAAAGAAATCGAGTTCGAACATGGCGTAAAAACAGAACAGAAATAGTCGTTGAACAGCTCAGCTTTCTCAATAGCGCTTTCACATTCAACATTATCTCTCTTAATAGTCTTGGGTAATCTACCACTATGAGCTTTAAAAAAAAGACCAAAATTGCTTTGGGTTGACATGACAAAGATTATCAAGAGACTCAATTTATATTTGTTGCTTCCTCCTCAGAATGTCGCGTACTTGATTACTAAATACTCTGTAACGATTCCACACATTGTGGTTTAAATTTAAACGTTTATATTTTCTCCAAAGTGTCCGTTTCTTATTGACCAGAAGTCTCGCTTCGCTATCAAATCATGGTGGATAAATCGATGATGTGAATCTTATTTCAGGGACACATTGCTTAGTGATTTCAAGTACATCGCCACTCCATGAATTCCACATTACATCATCATCACCATTTATATCTGACATTTCTAAAGACAAATCAGCTAGTTTTTCTTGCAATTGCTCAACATTCACCCGTTTAAAATTAAAAACATGTCTGACTCTCTGGCAATTTAGGCAAACTGAGAAAAAAAATCAAAGTGTAAAACAGAGTGATCTGAGGGAAACGCATCTCTAAGTGAAAATAAATTACGGATCATGTCACAATGACTGGTAAAGATGAGATCCAGTATGTTTCCATGTACATTAGAAGCATTGAAGTTAATCTGCTCAAGTGAGTTAGACTGGATGATGTTCAGGAATTCAGAATCAGTACTGCATTATAATTATTGCATTATAATTCAGATGATGAGGACAGTGACGGAACAACCAAAGCGGCCATTTCATACAAGGACCGTCGCCGTGAAGCGCACACTCAGGCCGAGCAGAAGCGAAGGGACGCCATTAAAAAGGGCTACGAAGATCTGCAGAACGTGGTTCCCATGTGCCAGCAACCGGACGCTCTTGGATCACAGAAACTCTCAAAGGCAGCCATCTTGCAGAAATGTCAGTTCTCTTCTTACTCAGGAACTGATGGCTTTATTTTTTATTTCTCTCTTTCAGCGATCGATTACGTTCAATATTTGATTCAGCAGAAGAAGAAACAGGAAGAGGAAGTTGAGAGCTTGCGTAAGGAGGTCATGGCGCTCAAGATTATGAAGGCGTGAGTTTTATTTTCAGTCAAGTTTTTCTCTTTTTCTTTCGTCTGGGACGTTGAACCTGCATGAAAGCCAAGGTCCCATGATATGTCTTTCTGAAAATTAAAGTGAATAATTGTTAGCTTTTTTTTCTTTTTCATGCCATTTCAGGAATTACGAGCACATTGTGAAGGCTCACCAGAACACCCCCCAACAGGGCAAACACCAAGTTTCAGATGAAGTCAAGTTCCAAGTGGTTAGTAACTCGGTGTTGCCATGATAATCAAGTAAACTTTTATTAATTTCAGTTTCAGGGCCTCATGGATAATCTCTTCCAATCCTTCAATGCCTCAATTTCTGTCGCTAACTTTGCTGAACTTTCTGGCTGCGTGTTCAGTTGGCTGGAGGAGTATTGCAAGCCTCAGGTACTCTTCTTAAGTTGTTGGTTGAATATGGTGCTATTTCTAATTATCATAATTCATTATTACATTATCTCCAATATTTCTGATTGCATAACCTTTGTTCTGCAGACTCTTCGTGAGTTGACCCTTGGTATTCTTCGCCAGCTGAATAACCAACTCCACCACTGAATATCACCAGAGGCATTTTGATTTCTCAACACATAATATTATAAATTAAGGGACACGTAATTGATGAGTGCCATTCGGGTGACGTGACGTTTTTTTTTCTGGCCTGGTGCCAAAATCCCAAAACAGACTTTTTCCCTTCCATTTGTAGAAACCTTTATGTTCGGAATTGTTGCAATCATTCATTATAAACTGTATGAATTAATAACTTCTAACTTTGGAAGAATGTATAAACTGCTCCTGATGACACTAATCCTTTAACAGCTAATTGGTTCAGGTGGAAATAATTATATCTTGGATTTAAGTGTGAAAACTTAGTTAAGGTGAAGCATATTTTTTTTATAATTTCTTCAGTTTGTGTTCGAAAGGTTGAGGTTTTTAGTTTTCCTCGAGATATTCTGTATCTTTTTGTTTATGAATGAAACAAATTCTGTATTTTGAAATCTTATGTATTCAATTTCCTTGATTAATTTACAGCTAATTGTGTAGAAATGAGATTGAAATTCAGCCGTCAATTTTTATTAAAAAAAAAAAAGAAATTCTAAACAAATTCAGCGATCAGTGAACTCCATGGAGTCAATGTCATCCAACCCTGCCTCAAGAGCGTTCACCTTTTTGGTTATTTGATTGGCAACTAATGATAACGCCTTCAGTTTCGCACTCAGTGCCATCAAGCGAGCAGAGAGCTCGTCGGTCTTCTCCTCACAAGCCGCGTTGCAATTATCGTGGGGACCAGCGGCGTCCGAGCCATGCGCCGTCGTGTACTGCGCATCCGTCATCATGGCAACGGCTAATATGCACGTGGTAGCAATGAGGAGTGACGTCATTGGTTGTGATTCTGAAGAAGATAAGTTATCAATGAGAAATTTTAATTGTAAATGTATACCAATTATGCAATGTATTGAAGCATCACTTGGCAACTTGTCAAGTTTTCCAATTACTGATCGAGCCAGTTTACCCGCTCAGTCTTTAAATAAATTTAAATTATCAGATATTTTATATATTATGCTATGTATAATAGGCATCACGGACAATGCTTGGAGTAAAAGATGAAGGGGTCATCCGGTACTTCCTCTCTGCTATCATATTCGAGCCGGCCTTGTCTGAACTTGTCTTTTACCCTTAGTGGACGCTTCACACTCCTTAATTCACTGATGAAGTAATGTCGGAGTCTTGTGATGACCCCTCCGGAGTGAGCACAGAATTCTCAACTCTTGCAGAGTCTTCTTGGAGACGCACTTTCCAAAGCCTCCTTGCATTGTAGTTGTCAATGTCCGTATTACAACGTCATCCACAAGCATTAATTACTAATTAGCAATCATAAGCAATGTAACCACTGTATATTGTGTATAGGAAGCCGCCTTGTGTGTGTATCTTTTTCTGGGCCGATTCCAGAAAGAAATTTAACTCAAGTTGAGTTTCTTTCTGGAATCGGTCCCTGGTCTATGGTCTGGCTTCAGTTGATGGCATAATATTATAAGGCTGTTTATCACATATTCACAATGAATTATTTTCTGGATAATCCTGTTTCCCAGACTACAACACTAATGCCTGAATTATAGATGGTAGCCATCGAGCTTCAGCTTGACCACATCAAAGTGATCAGCGGCAGTGGACTGTGACGAGCTATAGTTCACGATGATCGGTATCAAAAAATTAGGAGACCCAAAAAGTCTATCAGCCATTGCCCATTGGTCCCTAGTAGCTATTGTGTCGAATACATGTAAAAGCGACCAGCAGCGCCACTCGAGCAGCCTCTGATTGGGTCAGCTTGGGCTTCACGAATTGCTGAATATACCGATTTACTGCGAAATGAAGGGGAAATGGATCGTTTTGAAAGATTTTCAATGTAAAGTAGATCTTGTTTTGCCTTCATTGATCAGTTATTAGTTGTATTCCTCTTTAAAACGGATGATATGTTCCGTTTCTTCTCGAAGCGAGCGATAACACAGCTTCGCAATCGGCGCTGTCAAGCTGTTTCAGCGAGCTAACCAGGAGTCAGTTATTAACTCTTGAGCTTAGTTGATGTTCTCGTGTTGATAGTCATTGTTAAAATGTTAACGTTGTCTCTTGGCTACATAACCTGGTTGAAATACGAATTTGATTCAACACTCCATTATTTTGGATTCTCTCACGCACGCACGGTCTCAGTCTGACACTGTTGGTATTGCTATTGCTGTTCACGGCAACCAAGATGTCTAAGAGGAGAACAAACATATATGTTCTTCTTGGAACACAGAGGACAATTAAGAAGTGCTCATTTTCTCGCTTCCACGAAGAACAATTTTTCGCCGTTTTAATGATTGAAATCAAGAGAAATAGAAAAGTCATCAAACTGAACCTGTGATTATTACTTTTTCATTACCTATATATATATATATATATATATATATATATATATATATATATATATATATATATATATATATATATATAGAATATATATAGAATATATATATATATATATATTATATAGAAACTAGTTTCTGTAATTCTTCTGGAATAAAAAGACTGCACTTTTTGGGTTTTCTTGACCCGATATGTCGATCGCTAATGTGGCTGAAAATATACAACAGCATGTAACTGACGATATCTCATTCCTATTTCCTTCTCAAATACATATATGTTTAATAAGCGTATACACAAAACATACAGCGAAGCGAGTCTACGATCGATCTCCTATCAAACGCAACAGCTCCAGCTTGAGCGCGTCAGTGCGGAACCGGATTCCCGCTTGGCGGCGCTACCTCTGCTCTAATTTACCTATATATCGGCGCAGTGATCGAGCGTTCTTGGTCTCCAAATTCTTTGTCGGTACTCTCCGACAAAGCAAGGCAGCTTAACCAGGTCGCTGGTAAAGAAGGCATTGTATTAATTTGCCGGACGATATATGGGCATGAATTCTTGCTTATACATGTAGCTACTAAGCTAGCACGCGCCGACATGCCTGCATAGTACAATGGAATTAGATTTTTTTTAAAGGCCTAAAAGGGGAAAAATAACTATGGTTAGGTGTTAAAAAAACGCACTTCTTTGGTTATGCCAACGCCACATTCCGGATAACATTGCATATAGACACGAAATTTCGTGTGTATCAAGTTAATTAACCATTATGACACATTCGTGAAATTTCAAATATAACAAATGGAATTAACCTGGTTTAATTGGAGGAACAATCGACAAGGCGTAAAAGTAAAAATGTTCGATTTTCATGGTCAGATATTCCCTGTCTCTGACTCACGCCAATAACACAATAGAGGATTTTTGGACCAAATTTCTCCACGAGACTCTCAACCCTGCCCTGTGAGCTGTTGTTACAGCCTTGAATCAACTCTCTACTATTGTAAAGAGACGGGAGGCAGTGAGGAATTACTGCAGCCGATTACTATGCAAAGAGCTATGTCACCTGACCCTGTGACCCTACTCATTATGTGTTCGTTAATTTATGTATATTAGAAGAAAGCGGCAATGGATTCTGCGTTGAACATAATTCACTGGTGTCAGCAATAAATTCAACAACTATATGCTGACGATTTCACTCTGATCGCATATTGTCGCGGTACCCAGTGTATGCCGCTCATTATTATGCGGAGAATTCGCCGAACAATAATGGTTAGTATGATGTTCTTTCTAACGGTACGAAAAGCATTCGACTGGATTTTACCTGAATCGTTGATCTTAATTGGCTCACCTTTTCATATAATATTATCATGTTTCGATCGTGACTATCGTATTAAATTAAAGTAAGACTGACATAGAAATTTGAGCTTATAATAAGTTATTTATTGTATTATCCCTTAGAATTGTGCGAAAAGAATCACGAGGTCCAACATCATCCTTGATTGCGATTGAAATCGTATTTTATGTATTCATTTTCAAAAGAAATCCTTACTCCTCGTCGTGTAATAGTAATTTTCGGTGTACAAGTGCTCTATTGCCGGGTCGAATTCCCCTTTCTCAAGATTATGTATCTTATTGGTGACGTAGTCCATAACTGACGTCACTGCCTTTACTTTCCCATCCAGTTCTGACAGCCGGGACGAAAGCTCTTCCACTGCCTCCTCATACGCTGTCATGTCACACTTCTCGTTGTCACCAGCGGTGTCCGAGCCATGCTCTGCGGTGTACTGCGCGTCCGTCACCATGGCAATGGCTAACAAGCACGTATTAGCAACGAGGAGTAACGTCATTGGGGATATTCTGAGGAAGAAAAGATTTCTTGGAGGGGAATATGTAGTTCTATTTATTAAAGGGATGGGGAACTAAATTTTAAGTGATGTTCTATTGACTCATAGCACCAATTGATAGCATTCCGTGCCAAGAACACCATGCCTGGATGCAAGCGTAAGGAAATAATGCATTCCGAATATCGGGGTTAGCATTGCGCCTATGGGAGAATGGCTTCCATTGCAAAGTATAGGAGGCAAACGTCAGCTGAGGGCTTGCCGTGATTGGTCCCGTTGCCCTCGTGAAGCTATCGATTTCAGCCAATCAGAGCAGAGCATCTTCGCCATAAAAGGACATCTTTGTTGTTTACGAAACGAAAGCGTCAGTATTGCGCATGCGTGGTGCACTCTGGCTGACCTTTTTACTGTTTCAGAATGAGAAACCATGGTAGGTGTCCCAGAAAATCGCTTGTTAAAATAAGAAAAATAGCGAATTTTTTTTTTTTTTTTTTTTTTTTTTTTTTTTTTTTTCGCGCCTGACTGGTGGCAAAATGATTATGTATTCTATCTATTTCCGAAAATAAAGAAAAAAATTTCCAGGAGTTTAGTCGCAGAACATGCTGATATGACGAGGCCCATTGTAAAAGATGGGGAACTCGGTGTTTCATCACAGCTCCTGACGTCACGCCTAGTTAGCAATATATCTCCCGCGAAATCGTTAGCGATGATATTCCTTGTGTGGGCCAGGCATAGGAATCATTTTTGGTGCATCAAATAACGACTCAAAGTCTACTTTTAACCAGTTCTCCCTCCCTTTAATAAGTGCAACTTACTTATCAACAGACAAGTGCAAATTCAAAATATTCAGTACCAAACTTTGTTCATCGGAATACCAAAGCGACAAAATTGGCTAAAAATTGGCTTAAAAATGCATTTTAACAAAAAACATACTAATATTCTGAAAAATCCAAATTTCTTTGAAGATTCTTTAGCACACGGTTTACTCAATCCATAAAAGTTACAAAATTTACAAAATTCGTAGTAATCATCAATTTATGCAATTAAATGTTTTAATTACTGCTA
Organism: Capitella teleta; assembly: GCA_000328365.1. Classification (NCBI taxonomy): domain Eukaryota; kingdom Metazoa; phylum Annelida; class Polychaeta; family Capitellidae; genus Capitella; species Capitella teleta. The sequence goes on along the minus strand of KB294802.1, from coordinate 6,242 downwards.
TGACCTTGACATTAGTTCAACCTAATTCAAACTCATAATTTTGTAAGATGGCTATACTAGCAATGTAAGGTGCATCTGAGAGGAGCAATAATGCCATGCATTGTTGTACATATCAATGTACTGGATCGAAAGATGAATGTTGCAAGACCCCAGCTCAATTAATGAATGAGCTAGAAGCGATCCAATTTGAAATTTTGAAAAATCGTTGTGACCTTGACCTTTGACCTTTAACCTACTGATTCGAATCAGACTCGTAGAATCACATGTACTATCAATGTGTGAACTTGGCTGAAATATACTTCACGGAGTTCCGCGCAACTGCGCATAAAAATCGTTCACGAACTTGCAAAAAATAAAAACAAGAATCAATCAGAGATGTGACCAAGGAAAATTTTTAATTAAGCTATTGATAAACATTGATCAAGGAAACATGAACGTAATCGCAGCAATATTAGTTCAAGATGCCAAACTATATGTATCAATTTATGATTTTACAGCAGAATCGCTCAACCAATGAGCTAAATATGCATTTCTACAGACATGAGCGAATTCAAAATATTCTGTACCAAACTTTGTTCAACGGAATTGGATCAGTGTTGCCTAATACTTAGTATGTGTTCCGACCGAAAACACACAAATACTCTGTATTATCACATTTCCTTCCAAGACTCGACAACACACGTTGTATGCAACTCAGAAAAGTTACAAAATTAACAAAAGTCGAAATAATCATCAATTTGTGCAATTAAATGCTTTAATTACCACAATGACCTGGACCTTGGTGTAACCCTATTTAAACTTATAATTTCATAAGATGGCAATACTAGCAATATACTCTGCAAATTTCAATGCCACAACCTGCTTAACAACCGAGATATTTGCATTTAAAAAAGTCGTAATTACTATTATGCAAGATTACGCAAGAACGGTGCATCTGAGAGCAGTAACTGCGCCATGCATTGTTGTACATATTAACGTGCTGGATCGATCGATGTATGTTGCAGGACCCTAGCCTAATTAATGAATGAGCTAGAAGCGATCCAATTTGAGACTTTGAAAAATCGCTGTGACCTTGACCTTTGACCTTCAACCTACAAATTTGAATCAGACTCGCAAAATGACATGTACTATCAATGTGTGAAATTTGCTGAATTATACTTCACGGAGTTCCGCGCAACGGCGCATAAAAAATCGTTCACGGACAAACAGAAAAAAAGAAAAGAAACAAGAATCAATCAGAGATGTGACAAAGGAAAATTTTTAATTGAACTAATGATGAACATTGATCAAGGAAACATGAGCGTAATTGCAGCAATATTAGTTCATGATTCCAAACTATATTATATGCTTCAATTTATGAGTTACAGCACAATTGCGCAACCAATGAGTTATATAGATATGCATTTCTATCTGACATGACTTTACAATATCATTCCATGTATAATGAAAACCAATACAATCCAACAATTACAAGGATTGTCAATACTACAGCATATAGGCTGTGCAGAACTATTCAATTCGCCAAATGGTCTAACTCAGTCTTCATCTTGACAGAAGTTGACATATTTATGGCTCTATCAGAGATCAGCTGTGCTCAGCCCAGTAGACTTGCTATGCGCAGTGGACTTATATTGAAATAAGCTAAGCCAATTATCATTGCAGTATAACACCAGACAGTCAATTGAAGAACTTCATAATTGGCCAAATTTGATGACAACAAAAGTTTAATGATTTTTTTTAAATTCGTTAAAAAAAATCAATTTGCAAT
>KB294796.1:0-15988 GCA_000328365.1 Capitella teleta | reverse complement strand
TAATCATGAGANAATAAATAAAAATTATATAAAAATAACTTTAAACAGGAAATAAATTCACCCACCTTCCAGATTCTTTCTCTCACGTCCGAATAAGAGCCTTTTCGGAGAAGGAATCCATGAATTTCAGAGGAATAGATGATTTCCAAATGGAGTGATAAAACAGCAAGAACCTTAGTAATTAAAAAAATATAAGAAGTGTAGAAGAACCAAGTCAGAGTCGAAGATGTACAGACGATGTGAGCACAAACTGAAATTTTGAATCAGCGGAAAACGGAAGTTGATCTTGTTGATATGCAGGTAATTTGAATAATGAATATTCATTATGTGACGTCACTACTTTGTGTGTAAAACCTGTTGATTTCTACAGGACATCGATTCATCGCCAATTCCGCTCGCTGCAGTTGGACATCTCATGTTTCATGCGTTTTCATGTGTGTGAATTTAGTCCTGCTACGTTTGGTTGCATGATACACCAACAACCGTTAATCTTATTATGTGAATGGAAGAAATTGGAACAAACATATCAGAAGGGAAATGGAGGGATTTATTGGTGAGATGTTGAAATGAATATCCTAATTTAGGTGAATGTGTCTTTTTACATCGCAGTTTCCGGTCTCTTTGCAATCCAAGCTGCAATCGCTTCGCTCGACTCGACTCTTTCGACCAGCGCACTCAGTTTGGGGAACTTCTCAAGGGAGAATTCCATGTTGTATTTCTCAGCAAACAACTTGATAACGGAAATGGTTGTGACGAACAAGATATCTGTCCATGTCATCTGAGAAAAAAATACCAAATTCAATCCTTCAAACTTAACTTTCAAGGTTAAGTACTACCTTATCACCAATGAAGTATCCTTCGCCATCTTTGTTATCGGTCAGATCTCTTTCAAGGTTCTTCAGGAAGGTTGGTAATTGCTGCTCCTTGAACAGCTGCGTCTGTAATTTCTGTAATGATATATGATAATTATTGCCATATTGCTACAGTCGTTCATGTCACTCACCCTTCTCTCTTCGTCCTTCTCGTGGAATATCCGAATAATAGGCGATCTCATATCCTCAACGTAATCGACAATCATGTCTCCCTTCGCCTCTTCCCATGGGTTTGAACCCATCAAATCTGGAGAAAGATAAAAATGTAGAAGATGGGAATACCTTCATGACATTGCACTTACTCAACTCCTTTGCAAGATATCTGCAAATGGCTTTCGACTGCGCGAGTTGCTTTCCATCCACCTCTAGAACGGGAAGTTGGCCATACGGCATTTCTGGGGAGTTAAAAAAAAAAGCATTAAAATATTTCCAAAAATCCTTTCCGCAACGACGCTCTAGATACGCCCATAATTTGATATTAATTTCTGAGCTACCTGAGAAGGGGCAGAAAGTAGAAATTTGAAATATGCACTTTTTACCAATGAGTTGATAAACACCGATGTTCATAAATCTTCTGACAAAGGGCACACGGGAATACAGTCATCTACGACTGCAAGTATTAAATGAAACATCTATATTAAGGTAAGACATGGTTGCCTGAGGATCGGTGAATACCCGGCGAATCCTCCTCCGACGCTCATCAGTGGATTACTAAGCACCTAAATTTAATGAACTACCAACAAGACAGCGATTTGATCATCCAAGCATTTTAATCAGTGATCAAAGTCTGGAGTTTAACTCAATCGGCATAAAAGAACAACTCTTGTTCATCCGCAAAAAAAAAGAAGATATTGACGAATGTTTCAAACGGACACTCCAAGAAACTTTAAAGAAGTTGGTAAACAACCAGACAACTCAATGGTAAACATCTCGATGAACCCATATATGGGCTTATCACGTGAAGCATCTAAATATATTATGGTCAGGCATGCTCGCCTGAGGCTTGGTGGATGCTCGGCGAATCCTCCCTACCATGTTACCCTGGCAGTTGAGATCGGGTTCTCGCCAACTTCTCGCCATGCCTGGGTGCAGTCGGTGCGATTAGAATTACCAGCAGGCAAGCAGTCTGCGTTGACGTGTGACTGTTGTCCACGAGGGTACTGTGTTGAATAAGTTAAATCACAACAGTGTCTCATTATTTCGGACTCGTTCGGAATCTCATCAACAAATTTATGGAAATCAATGTCATTTTGCCCTGTTTACCACGTTTCTACTCATTTGACTTTATTTTGCATATTCTACCTATTTTACCTTTACATTCAAACAGCTATACCAGTTAGACAATGCTGTAATAAAAGAGCACACAGATTATAAACACAGGCTGTTATATTATATTTAATTACGCTTATTGATATTAATTGTTATGATGATATAAATTTTAACTCGGCCACAAAACCGCCTACAGGCGAGGATGACACTCAAAGAGAAAAGGGTCTCTTCAGGTCAACATGCCTAAGATTTACCCACATTTGTCTTAAATTAGATGTTGGACTAAGAATGTACTATATCAGTCAATGTACATGTATTCATTTCATTATTTTTAATTTATGTTGTACTTATGATACTTTATGTTGTGAGCACATAACCACGCTATACATTATCGAATTATTAATGATTATATGTATACATGTAATAATCTAATAATGTAACGTCTGCAATGCTTATCACCCCAGTTTCAAATGGGAGTACCACACACTTCTCTCAACATATGTAAAAATCATCCTGTTAAACTTCCAATGGAAATGCCACGCATTCTTCTGGAATAGTTCTCACCAAATGCAGGCTGTCTCCGTCGAGCACACGAAAGTATAGCAGTGTTAGCTGCATCGAAATTCGTTGCCTTAGCTTGCAACTTTTGGAGTCAACACAACTTGGCGTCATCCGCAATAAATATTATTCAATACAATTGGATACAATCCTCTTTGCCGGCATCATACTTTTATCGCGATGCATGTGAAGACCCACCCCCCTCTGAATGACAGCAAGCCTATTCTGCTAGGTCATTATATCATCTACGAAGAGGTACACTCTGCATTGAAGATTGTAACTGCACCATTTCTAACACAGACTGGACGAGGGCCCGCTGTTACAATTGCCCAATTGGTGTGGGCACATTTAAACTGCTCAGACTGTGTTCAGAATGAGACCCTGGTCGGAGTTCACATCCGACGTGGAGACTATCTCTCCGATTTGTCCATATCGCGCAGGAATATTTCCTTAATATCGTGGTCACGTTTCTGGTTCAGTGATAGGCACATCAATATGCTTTTACATGCATATAAGACCCAATTCTCTGTTTGAACCCTATAGGCTATAGAAACATATATGCCTTGTTACATGGTATAATTTCGAAGAATCTCGATGCCCGGTGCCAGTTTGCTGCAAGCTATAAACAACCATCTGCCATCGATCCCAAAGAAGTTGACCTGTCGTCATATTCTCATCATGACCATTGGTGAGAGCATAGAAGGGAGATATTTGGGCCATCCGACCCATACCGCGGTTCCCGAGGAAGGCAACTCCTCCTGAGCAGTGCAGATTCGTGTACTTTGGCCGGTGCCACTGCATGGTCGTACACTATTGGCTCGTCAGACAGAAATACATGCGGGAAAACGGAACAATTAGTGTCGCATGGCTGAAGCTGCTACCAACTGTAGGTATTTATTCCGATGATAGATAAACTGGACAAGCTCACAGGACCGGACTGATATCACTGGCCATTGGATGCTCTCTTGAAGATACTGTATTTTGGACATTCATGCCCTGACAAACCATGATGGACCTGCGTTGGTTCACCTGGTCATTCTGCTGCTGATTGGCACTACTTTTCTTGACAACCGCAAATGGAAGATCTGTCATCGCAATCCTCTTCCGGGACGCCGACGACCTATCACTGTGGTCCTACTGACGACGCAGAATCTGCCTGCCAAGGGAACGCGTCAGCCATTTTTCTTGTTTCCCACTGATGTCCTAGTTTGAACATTTATAATGTACATATTACTCTCTGTGTACTCTTACTCTTTTTCTATATCTCTTTCTTTGTGTGGTGCTGCCTAAGATGTTTCATATTTTTATTTTTGCCACAGTTCTTCAGTGAGTAGTTTTCTTCTGCATATCGCAAGAGAGGCGTGAATCAGGAAACTGCAAGGGTGATAGCCTTTGGTATAGACAAGACCATTTCTGTTGTGAATGACCCACCCCTTGGGCACTCATACCAAGGACTTAACACGAGTTCAGGATATTGACTTTGCCAATTCGCTCGGGTGTAGTGTCTTTGCCAAGCATACCCAACACTCAGCATCGACCCACGCTACTATTAGGCCTGCCTTCCCACAATTCATGTTTAGCTCTCTAGGGGTAGATACTATAGAAAGGGTCACGTGTAGAGTAGGAGAGGGCAGTCGATCACCAGAGAGCAGCGAGAGTCAAGTATGATCCACCCAACTAGAGTGGACAATGGACATGGTCTCCAAGACGGAAGCGGTTACGCCCATCTCTTTCTTTCTCGTTGGCACCGCGGCCATTATACCTATTATCTCTGGCCAGCGGCCCCTATCCATATATCGTTGATTAAAACTTTTTTATCACCCATTAACAGAGTATTGACTTCTGATTACGAGTCTGCTGTTGTCTGTTGGAAGGACAATGCACGCAAGATCTAAATGCACAGTGTTACAGCCCTGGTGCTCAACAATGTCCAGAGCAGAATTCCGTTAGAAAAGTTACGCAGGAAAGCATTTGTATAATTTAGCTGAAAAATTAACCCTTGTGGCCAAAGAGGCCTTTGAATTTAAGCCTGTGTGTTATCAGTTCATTAAAAATATCCTTCCAGAAATTTACAATAACACAGCTAGAACATTATACGTGCGTAATATACTAGTACACGAACTTTTAGTGCTTGGCTTGCTCATCCCGGCTATAATGTTACATTAAGGCAGGCCTCACTTGTGCGAACATTTGAAATCCTCTTAAATATGGAAGTTTCTCAGTTTTCACAATGAGCGCAATATGATACACAACGCTGTGTCTCCTTAGCTCTGCACTTGCCTTTCGGCTGTTGCTTCAATGCAGCCAGTTCATCATTAGCTAACCAAGGATATCGGTTCACAATAGCTTAATTTTTGGTGACACAGCCCACAGGCCATTATTTTAAGAGAGTTTACCGCGCTAGATATAAGAAACAAAGTGGAATCTATCATAAGGAATGCCGAAAATATTAACGAGAAATATATCACCCAGAGGGCGAAGTCTAAGCCTAGAATGTTCTCGTGTTACGTGAAATCCAAAACCAAAGAGAACGTTTTCCCGATCTGTTCAAAAATGGGTTTAAATGGCACCGACTGCAACCCACCTAGGAATAACATCAGGCAACTAAAAGAAATCTGAGGTTCCCTCTGGTCCCCTTTGAGTCCCCCTCTCCCACAAATCTGATCGTGCTTCCGATTAGCTACATACAGATCTCGGCAATCAACACCAAATAAAATTTGTTCAAAGTACATGTACATGCAAACGAAGCCACAGGCCCAGATCTTCTCCTTCACCCGAGAGTCCTGAAGGAACTGGCAATTTCTGAGCCCCTCTGGGTCATTTTCAAAAGATACCCGATCTCAAGCGAACTGCCATAAGTCTGTGCATGAAGACGCTTTGGTTGCGCAGCAGTATATGAAAGGCTGCAAGCTAGTTTCAGAGAACTACAGGCCCATAAGCCTTTCTAGTACATGCATCCCGTGCAAAGTCTTTGAAAGCATCATCATGCAGAACACATGTTCCGTCACACTTGAACGCAAAATAGTATCAATTATAAACCAGTCAGGCTTCATAAATGGAAGATCGATCACGCACTAAATGGTATGCCTTTTGGGTGAATGGTCACGCCTCATAGAAAAGCGAAAGTCCTGCACATTATCAGTGAATTCCCCAGTCTGCCAAGAACTTTGAGAAGAAACAGTGTATACCATTGGGTTTTATAAATGAATATATTTATCATTTGTTATTTTATGACTAGTGTATATGTCGTCCATCAATTATGTTTGACAGAAGCATAAAAATCATGAGTTGGGTGAGGATGATGGATGACTGCTCCTCAAATCAGGATATGAGTCACATGACTTACGGTCTTGGTGTTGACTCAGTCATTGCAATTCTGAGTAATGAATCATAATGATACATGTACATGGTATTATATGCATGTACGTATATAAATATTTTTGACTCATTAAAAAGACAATTTAGCAATCATTACCCGGCACATATTGAATTTATTGCAATTGGGAGACCTTCGTTGTTATTGCATTTTCAATAGCTGGCGTTGGATGTGAATGAACGTTAACAAGTAATCTCAGACAATGCACAATTGTACATCTGCATGCGATGGGGTAGAAACACTATATACGGAAGCTGAATACATGCAGATGATGTAGTGGTCAATACAATCACGGAATCCATCGAGAGAGGAAAATGCAGAGTGACGTGCAGCCAAACTGCCTCCATGCACATTGGAATGCTGCATCACTCTTCAGTGTTTCTCTTTATCAAGAACCCAATAAGCTAGCTCCCCAAGCCATAGTGTAAGAGGTAGCCTTGCTGACATATTACATATTATTAGAGCGAGACGCAGGTGCAGGTCGCCCTATCCATCTTTGCTAGAGGTAGCAATACTAGCCAAGGCGTAATAACAAGATATTTTACCAAGTAGTTTAGCAGTTACAATATGCACTACCATTGCGTCTCACTGTAATGTATCAGTTATAAGTAATTGCACTCACTGGGTTTTTCCGCTGCCCAATCTTTTGGCTCCAGCCTACAATCTTCATATTCAGTATTTGCGGCTGCGAAGATCCACCGAATGGGTTCGCCCATTCCCTTAGCGTTGAAGTATATCAGTTTATAACTCGGCATCTTTGCGCTGTGCTATCCTTCTTCGATCTGCGTGCAACCGGCGCTTCTTCCCTAACTATAACAACTATGCCCTCCGTTGTGCGCACGTGTACACTCGCACTGTGTACGGCCTCGATTTTCTCTTGGCTGCCGAAGTTTGTTGTTTTTTGCAGCTGCTCTGCTGCACATAGCGCTGCAGTGGGAAGCGTACAACATGAAGGTCAGAACTCGTCATATCTTCTCGGGAGAACGTGTTGCCAATGAGCTGTGTGTGACTCATGCACAATGGGTGAACCCAGTCAGTACACATGCATGTTAATAATTACAGGCTGCTGACACAGTGGGTCCACTGGGTCGAGGAGCAATGGTTGCAATCCCCTATATCTGGCCGATCCCTTTGCAAGTGCATGGGGTCACCGCATCTGGTCAATAATTTAAAAATTTTAAAATTTTAAAATTTTAAAATTTCAATTTTAAAAGTTGTCGCTCGGTCATGTCTCTCACATGCACTCAATCACCTTTATATGTCAGGTTTCCTTATTCCTTTACACAGCCCATCCATTCTTTCACCTTTATACCTGCATATCTATTGGTATACATTAAAGAGGACCTCTGGTTGTTTTGAACTAGTAACGGATGATAAGAGGATGCACCCAAAAAGACAAATACGCCTTTTGACTGACATATTTTTAGACAATACGCTTGCTGTGGTCTAATTCCTAGATACATCGAATTTGAAAGGTTTAAAATCTCGCTTTCTTCTCGCGTTCGATTTCATACCATCGTGACGGCATAAAAGTAATTCTCCTATTGTTAACAATGAGAGCCGTCGAGTGAGCAGATCTTTCAGCAGTTCTCATAAAAGAAATCTCGCACTCATCTCGTTTTAAGCTATTCTACCTGAGCAGGAAATTCGTATTTTAATTTGTCTTGAATATCATTCACAGTTGACCAAATTTTTCAAAAACGGTCTCTCGTCACTCAATAAAGCCCACAAAACCTATTAAAAAAAGGTTCCGAAATAAACAGAGGTCCACTTTAAGTAACTCCCTATATGTTTTGCTTGAAAAAATTAAATGGTGAATATTGGGATTTCGTTTTGAGTTTGTTTTTTTTTTTAATCAATATTATTGTTATGATCGCACAAACATTTTATTATTATAGTATACCAAGAATTAATTTCAGTAGATCCCCCCCCCCCACACACACACAGATATACAATAATTATATGAATGGATAATGAGGCCAGTTACTTAAAGGGCTAGCGTTACCATGATGCATGCTAAGCATAATGAGGATCTACATAACAATACAAATAAATATTCCGTGTGAAAAAAAAAAGGGTTTTTGCGGTAGAAAGTGCTTAAAAGGAGCTCCAAATATTATCGCGGAGGAGTTGACATTCAGCGATGACGTACAAGGGGGCACGATCTGCTGAGCATCAGACGAGAGAATGCACGCAAATCCCTAGACAGAATGCCGTCTGAATATTCTAATATACAGACGGAGATACAACTGTATATAAAACTGGAAGTTACATGAAATGATCATGAATTCAGCGCTCAATTTCAGACGCTCGTGGAAAATTGTGCAATTTGGCAATTAAGAACGCTAATACATACATGATAACTAATTCTACTAGCTATTTCTGTCATGATTATCGTATGGTTGTTGTATTCTTGGGTGAGTGACTGTTGTTTGTAACAGGCATGGATTCGTGGTTGAGGTGGTACAGAGAATAGAGATCGAACAGAGAACATGAAAGAAATTCCGAGGAACATTAGAGAAACTGTACATAGACAAGAAAGATTGATTCTAGAAGATTCCAGGAACTGAGGGGAGAAACTAGGTCGCTTTATGAACAAAGAATATTACTTCTACCCGTTTAATTCATAACTAAGAATCAATAATTGAGCAAGTAAGTAAGTAAATACACGATAAAGCAGCAAGCAAGATTCTTACTAGTATATACATTTTGTTATTAATTTTATTTCTTAAATTCATGCATGCAGTAACACAAATATTAACAAGTATTTGAACTAAACGGTTGGCGTTAAGTGAAAGCACTTTATGAATATAAATGAATATACAAGATCATCCTGTCACAGCACTCTGATGGGCTTAGCAATAATCCCTTGCAATTTGGGTTTAAGCGCCAGCATTCGACGGTCCATTCTACATTTGCACTCAGTGAACTTATCGAATTGTACACTGATCAAAATTCGCCGTGTTACGTCATCCTTTTAGACGCCTCAAAAGCTTTTGATAGGGTGCAGAATATGTGCGGATATTTAGGTTGCTCTGCGAGAGGCAGTGTGACCTGTTATAAAGCTCTTGATTTTCATGTACACAAATCTGAGCTTAATCGTTCGATGGCACGATGTTACATCTCCCCGTTTCAATTGCACTAAGGGCATAAAGCAGAGAGGTGTGTTGTCACCCATATTGTTTTGTGTATATATGGACGAGGTATTGAAGCGGTTAGAGAGTTTAAGTGTTGGTTGCATGGTCGATGGGAGATTCGCCGGCGCTCTCTGTTATGCCGATGATTTGACATTGATCGCCCCTTCACGTTTTGCTGCACAAGCGATGTTAGATGAGTGCCAGAAGTTTGCTGAGAACTTTGATGTTCAATTTAATGTGCAGAAAACCGAAATGTTTTAGCCCTAAATCTGCTGGTATTCGTTCAGCTGATGCTCCTTTGCGACTGAATGGTGCTACACTGTCGTATGTTGAGCATGCTCTTCATCTAGGTAATCTGATTGGGCCCAGCGTTGATGGTGTGCGTGCCGCGGCGCGAATCGCGAGTGATCTGATGCATCGCACTAATATTTTAATGTCACGTTTCAAGTTTTGTTCTTTTAATATAAGGCTTCAATTGATCATTCCTTTTGCACAAGTTTTTATGGTTGTGTGCTTCTCAACGTTATTGCACTTTCTGCGTTTGAAACTGCATGCGTGGAAACGTTCGATTAGACATGTTTGTAAATTAAGTACATTGACGAGATCGTCATATCTCCCTTTAAACAGTTAATGTTGCACACTCCCTGATAGCGAAACTGTTGATGTTTGTTTAGCCATAGGGAGACCAGGCTAAGGCACAACAAGTGTCCGTTTTCGCGCTGGCCACCCCGGGGGATGATGAAATGATAACGATATTCATGATGATAATGATATGAGACAAGGCATAGGCTAACTCAGTCATTATGATTTAGTTAGTTTTCTCAACTGTTTCCTTGTTTTATGTTCCTTTTCTGTTTTGTTTTTCTTGTTCTCTCATATATCCAAAATTGTAAAAGTTTATTTGCGAATAAAATGCTATGTATGTAAGATCGAAGGACACATAGTGAAACATCATATACTAGTTGAAAATTACAATTGCAGTACTAATGATAGGTAGTATGACGTATATATTGTGAAAGTAGTGATTTATGAGGTAGAAGAAGTGATTTTATCAAACAGCGATGGATCAAGGCTAGGTGATAACATAAATGTATGTGGTGAACATGTCATGGTAAGATAATAACAAGGTAACAAGAACGATTATGAAAATATAAAATATACATGAAAAAAATAAACAAGGCTAGAGATTGATGAGGATGAAATCGTTGTCAATGCCATAATAGGTTCTTAAACCAACTGAATATGAAATGACAAATTGAATATGAAATGTCAGCTGTTCTGTCACTCTGAAATCTAATGACAAGGATCCTAACAAAGGAATTATGGAACACACAAACAACAACACACATCAATCAGTGGTGTACTGGAATGTTGTCAGTATTTAATTTCGCCCAAATCCGCACTTAATTTCGTATGGCTCCGCATTGTAGTCACAATCAGTATTCTACCATGACGCCATCCGCGTTCAGTAAATAGCAAACGTTTTATGTGAATGAAATGTTTTGATTAAATGGTTGATTAGGAATAAAAGGCAAATTTAAATGTTAAGAGGTTCTTACTAATCAATGTTCGTCAGATTTTGAACACACATAATGAATGATCTAAACAACATAAAGTCACGTCAGGTGGAAGACGAAAACATTGTGAGTTTTTAACCTCAATGTGACCTCAATCGTGATCTTCAATGTCACCTCCAAGTCTAAATGGTACATGAGGTTGGTGCCTCTCACCACATCTTGTATCTCTATATCATCTCAAGTCTAATTGGGGTTGATGAGGCGGGTGCCTCTTACCACATCTTGTATCTCTGTGCAAATTCAATGTCATCTCCAAGTCTAATTGGTGCATGAGGCGGGTGCCTTTCACCACATTTTGTATCTCTAAATCATCTCAAGTCTGATTAGGGTTGATGAGGCGGCTGCCCCTCACTGAATCTTTATCTTCAATCTAAAATGATAGGCTGTTGATATCCTTCACCTGAAAGTATTAACATAGAGGAAGGATTAATGAAAGTGGACATGTCGCGTGAACACGGTCTTTCGCCCAGCGAGCGAATTTCTCTAATTGTAGACGGCCAGGCTCGAGCGTCAGTCCCCACTTAATATACATGTGTTTCCCTGAACCTGACTGAAAAAAAAAAATACTGAAAAATGCTGTTAAAACGGCCATATCTTTTAACCCCAAAGAGCGAGAGCTTAAAAATTTACAATGCATATATAGACTTAACCAACATGAGTATGTTGTGGTAATCAACCAAATCAATATCACGTATACTTGCAGAGTTATTCGACTTTAGTCAAACATGATCAAAAACGTTATTATTCACAACAAATATTGATAATGTTTGATAAGGTCGAATAACTCTGAAATTATCTGCAATATTGTAAATTTATAAAAAATGAAATAATGTGACATAAATATATTAAATTTCAATAGATTTATTATTTAAAAATTAATCGACAGCGCACGGTTTACTCTACTGAGAGAAAAAAAAAACAAAAAAAAAACAAAACAAAAAAACTACTTTATGCAATTAATACTTAATAAGTAATCATAATTAACGTGAATCGACCAGAATCTATAAAATCGAGCACAATCATAACGCGCAGCTCGACAAACTCCTGGAGAAAGCAGCAAAATTGGCACTTTCAACTGACAATAGATCAATAATTTCCAGCACATTTCGTTTCAAAATTAAACTTTTCGAGAGATTAAACCTTCATAAATTGCAAAAGATCATTTGCGAATAAAATGCTATACATGTATATATAAAGATACTAATAGCATTGTTGCAATTTTATAAATCATTTTAACATCGTTAATTGCACCTATAACAAACCCATTGTTTCGATACATGAGCAAGCTCAAAGTTTAAGTGACAGCCTGATAATTCGCCGATATCGCGCTCGTAAAAAAAGTATGAGAAACTGACTCATTCGACCAAGAAAACAGCAAAAAGCATGAAATTAAGACATGGGAAAGATTAATAGACGGTTGTTCTACCTTTGTATTCACTAAAGATTGAATTTATTATTAAAATCCATTCATTTAATCGGCGATTTTTTTATATTTATTTTTTTTTATTTTTTATTTTTTTGTGACGGAGAACGTGCGTTATGATATCCATGACTGTCATATTCGATGCATGCTCTGGTATTATTCTATATGTAAGAATACAATTATGTAATGTCCATCAATTTAATTTATTTCTTGCAAATATACTAAAGAAAGATCGAGGAGTAATGGCCAGACCACCTATTATAAATATTGATGGCCAAAGTTGTTGTGAAAGTAAATACACAACTTGTGTATGTATAAAAGATATAGTATATATCTTTATATATGATGCTAGTCATAACGTGTGATAAAATGATTTGCAGATCCGTGTTTGGTATACCATAATGGCTGACACGAATTTGATGATTCTGATTGAAAGAAACTTCAAGGAAGTTGGGTCTGTCCAATCACGAGTCGAAGAAGTGTGTCCGAAGTGATATCATAGGTTGGCGTCGGCAACCAAAAGCTAATAAATTAATGGGTTTCACAAAATGACAACTCATACAAAATATCACAAACCTTCTTCATCCTTTCGGAATGAAAAGAATAACAATCCTGGGCAGACACTGATTATTTTTAGAGTTCAGTGCTCCGCAAAGTGTCCTGTCGTCGGTCGTTTTGCCAAGACAATATAACATTGGAAGCAGACGCTCAGTTAAATCTCACCTTCGTCTTTTTGTAAAAATAAGCGAACTCCCTTGCTTGATGCATTCAACTGGAATGATAGAGTTATTAAGCGATGTGAGTCAGATGTTCATTTGAGCAATATAATTGGAGGCCGAGCGAGTGAGCAGATAGTGAAAGAGGCCATGTCGGATTTCTATCGCCGTTTTAATCATATGCTATGTAGTTTTCAATATATACAAGCTGATGTAAAACATCACATATTTAAATCAATTTGTATGTCAGTGTACGGGTCACAACTATGGGATTATTCTAGTAGAGTTTATCATCAGTTCTTCACTGCTTAGCGTAAAGCGGTGCGCCGCCTATGTAAATTAAGTCAAAGAACCCATAATCATTTGCTACCTCTGATTGTAAATGACTTACCTGTAAATACCCAGCTTCATAAACGTTTTATCAGTTTTTTTGTTAAAGCCATTCGTAGCGAAAATGCTTACACCTGATTGTGCGCTGAACTGGCAATCCGTGGCAATGGTTCTAGCGTTGCGAAGAGTATTCGTTTTATTTGCACCGAATACAATTAATGTACAGCACCTTTATGTTCATTCCCGTGTTTCATTGTTATAAGGTCAATTGTAATTGACCCCGACGCAAATCATCAAGCTGATGCGACTATAATTCGTGATTTCTTTTAATGTATCATGACACCTGTAATAACCAAATTGACTATGAAAATTGTAATGAGATTATTATCCATTTATACACTAATTGAATTTTGATCTTTTGGTTGCTTGTTTCTTGTTTTTGTTTTTTTTGTTTTTTTTGTTTTTTTTTGTTTTTTTTTTCTTTCTCCATTTCATTATGATTATACCACAGGGGCACCGGATTGCTCAGTGGGTTAAACCGCTGACTACAATCCAATGCCGACCGTGGGGGTCGAGGTCCCGGATTCGAGACCCGATCAGGCCACGGGCGTTATGATTGTGAATTATAATTGTAATCCGTTATAATTGTAATTCTTCAGTGACTCTGCAGTGCTGCCCAACTGCGTAACAAGGCCGGGCACGGTGTACTACTGTCTATGGTGGTATGCAGGATAAAGTACCCTTGGGATTTATCGATAAGAGTAGGGTGAAACCCCGGTTCCGGGCCTTCTGTTCTGGTGCCCGTATCATCCGATCGGATTGGGTGGAGCCGTAAAACCCCATCACTCACTCACACTTTTGATTATACCACTGTAATACATGTGCGTATGAATAAAGATTTAAATATATAACGTGTGATGAAATGATTTGCAGATCCGCGTTTGGTATACCATAATGGCTGACTTGTGGTGTAACAGTGCACAGGCGTATTGACATGAATTTGACGATTCTGTTTGGAAGAAACTTCAAGGAAGTTGGTCTAGCTGTCCAATCACCCGACGCAAATCATCAAGCTGATGCGACTATAATTTGTGATTTTTAATGTATCGTGACACCTGTAATAACCAAATTGACTATGAAAATTGTAATGAGATTATTATCCATTTATGCACTAATTGAATTTTGATCTTTTGGTTGCTTGTTTCTTGTTTCTTTTTTCTCTCCATTTCCTTTTGATTATACCACTGTAATACATGTGCGTATGAATAAAGATTTAAATATATAACCTTTGATGAAATGATTTGCAGATCCGTGTTTGGTATACCATAATGGTTGACTTGTGGTGTAACAGTGCGCAGGCGTATTGACATGAATTTGACGATTCTGTTTGGGAGAAACTTCAAGGAAGTTAGTCTAGCTGTCCAATCACGCGTCGAAGAAATATATCCGAAGTGATATCAATCGGTTGGCGTCCGCGAATAATTATTTTAAAAAGAAAAACTGGATGACAGCGGCGGGTAATAGTTAGCACTTTGCATTTGGATAGCTTAAAATTCATATTCCATTGCTTACTCCAGTTGCACTGGTTACCTGTTGATAAAACAGGTAACCAGTGAGAACGCTCGCTTTCAGTTAAAACTCTTTGTAAACAATTTGACAGATAGTCTTTGATCCATGCTAAAAGACAACCATCGATTCCATAAAAATGATTCTATTTGCACAATAAAAGGTCATGTGATATACAGTCGAAAGCTTTGCATTCTACATCATACAAATTGCAATTAATTTGTTTCCATGACAATGGTGATCAGATAACAACATTGTTATGCTATATACATTCCTTGCATTTAAATAACTATCCTCTCTTACTTAAAATTAGGCATCCAAAGATTCTGCGTTCACAAATTGGCCAAAATAAGTCTTCAAATGGCACTCCATAGCAGGTAAGAATTCTGGAAATAATTTATCACTTCATACATTATAATAATTGAGATGATTTGTAATATATTTTATTTTAAATAATTCACTACGCAGCTGAATTTAAATGCAGTTTTAAGAACCGCTAACCTTTGCGAATAAGGCACCGGGTGACATCATGACCTTGCATGATGTACCAAGGTTTCAAAAGCTCGCCAAGGAGTCCCCTGCCTCGGCTGCCATATGTCGCATATGCACTGTGAGCTGATTCCAACCCCGGAGAAACGAACACCTCCTCAGTGCTTGACCTCTATATAGGACAATGCGAAATCTCTTTTGGGAAGGTCTACAATTTTATTATCGTAAGTTCATAAATTGTGTACACGTACACGGGAAAAGACCAGGTGTTACTGCGTTTTCAATATCCATCCAGTACTTTAAATATGTTTTTTTCTCTCTTTGAAATTAAAACTTGGAGATAATAGTTTCGACTTGAATTTCTCTGGATTATTCACTATGTGGTTGATATACTTAGCTTTGGGTGAGTCGCCACTATTTTATTATATATATATATATGTATAAGAAAGAATATATATATAGAGAGAGAATATATAAATATATATATATATTTATATATATATACAAATTCTTGTTCATAGTCCACAGCTCAATGCCTTAAGTGGTCTGAGGAGGTGAGGTGAGCAGGAGTTGAGTGCCAAGCACGCTAACCACTCGGCCACCACCTCTCCTTAAAGCTGCAAAGTAGGATCTTCAGATAATTCCCCTGATAGTAGCAACATGTCGATCCCCAAC
>KB294761.1:8905-20777 GCA_000328365.1 Capitella teleta | reverse complement strand
AGTCATGCTTTAATACGCGTTTATGCCTAAAACAAGATCTTCCAGTTTATATTCAACCAGAAATATCAACAAGCATTACAGTAAGTTTACAGAATAACCTACTTGGCCATTAGTCCCAGGAAGAAATACAATGGTGTTAAGATCAATCAGAGTCACCGCAAACTTCGATTTGTGAATTTGATCCAAGACAAGTGCGAGTTTCTTGGTAATACTCAATATGAACTTGATATCCAGGCACTTCTTTGCTTGAATAATTGTCTTGAGGCTTTCTTTTGATTCGGTTTGATTGTCTCCACTTATCAGAAGACTACAAGCTAAAAAAAAAAAAAAAAAAAAAAAAAACCATTGAAAGTGACAAGGAACGCGGGAGTTTCACAAAACTTACGACTCCTTGTCGTGTGCCGATTCAAGAGGGTCTGGCCACTTGTCTGAACGGGGAGATAATTATTGGTATAATAATCAAACGGTAGAGTACCTTGCATAGGAGGCATAATGTTGTCTGTGATATTTAATTTTTAAATATAACATTGGACGCAACTATAAGTCCATGGTAGTATGTATCTTTTTTCTTCTTTTTTTTTTTCAGAGAAAACAAAATAAAAACCACAGATAGAACACACTATTGTTATTGGCACTAATAGGTTCCATGGCTATTCTAAATTTCTAACATCACTAATTTGAATTAAATTTCCATGATAACTTAGCACATACGCACCGTTGATTTCATGTTGGAGATTGTGTATAGAATTGGGTTGATGGCTGAGTTGATCGGCAAGATAAACACGATGGACCACGCATACACGTCACCTGGAATGTCTACGCAGGCAATCGCCAGTAATCCTGACAATGGTAGCAAAAACCAGTGACTGAGACGCAGGACATGCTTGGAATGGCTCACCCATTACGTTGATCGGAAACCAGCAGCAGAAATTGGTGACTACACCCAGAAACATTTTCCTAGCAATGATGGATTCTTTGTTGTTTTTCAATCCAGTTGCCTTTGACGATGATCAGATCGCTCCGTACATACAACCATAAGCCACAGATATGAACATAAAGATGACCAAGTTCAGTCCATGACTGATGGCGACCGAGTACTCCCACCCTGAGGGCGTTTCATTCGTGATGTGAACCGACATACACACACTCGATCTGATGGGCATACTTAATACATGATAGAAGAGGCTTGTAGGTCTTACCTAGCGTAGTACTGGTTGTTGAAGTAGTCAGATGGGATGAAGGGAACAGCTGAGATGACAAAAGATGACAAAAGAGATGACAAAAGCAAGCGCCCATAACCCAACTAGAAGTCAATCCGTGAGTCATTTTGCTCTTCATGTAAAATGGCAGCACAATGGCCACAAACCGATCACACATGATGAAGAGGATGATCAATACCGATGCCTCACTGGAAAAAGTAGCAAGGAAGCCGAGAAACTGGAAAATATATAGCATACAAAATGGTGATTAAATTTGCTCACACCTACTTTGCAAAGGATGCTTTCTTTCCACTCTTCGGCATTTTCAACGTAGCGCCCTTTGTAATAAAGGTCTAAACATGCGATGCTCAGCATGAATAGCCCAAACAGGAGGTCAACAATGGCCAGATGCTTCGTCAACTCAGAGTTAACTGTTTTTCTCTTGGTGTAGATATGATACGTGATAGAAATCATATTGCAAACGACAGCAGCCAAACCAATGATCCAGAGGAAGGAACGTAAAACGTTCGATTTCATCAAGTCTTTGCATGACGATAGTTGGTCAGGAAGAGGCTCACAGTGATCGGCGTCCAAATCAGCAAGGCATCAGAACAAATATTCATCCGAAGCCAGCAGCTCTAATCCAGACATGGCCTCAAAATCTTGCTTGTTGAATGACAGAATGAGATTGCCTCGTAGCAAGAGCTTTGTGAGATGTCCCTCTTCTGCTGTGGCTACGAACTGTGATCCGAGAGACATGATTCGGTTGCCCGATAGATCGAGTACCCTAAGTGACTTCATATAAAGGAATAGCTCAGAGGAAATCCTCTCGATATACATGAAAGACAGATCCAACTCAACTACCAAAGAGATATCATCAAAGGCTGTCGCTTCAATTTCGCGGATCCTGTTGTGATTCACTGCCAAATGGCTCAATCGATACAACCCTTTGAATATGAAGCTAGGCAGAACATAAATGCTGCAATTGGACAAATCCAGGTGCTGCAGATTACTTAGCCCTTGCAAAGTCCCATTGTGCAGTTCAAAAATGGGATTGCCAGCTAAATAGAGCTCAATCAGAAAGTTTAAGCCAACGAAATACCATTAAGTCGCAAGTCAAGAAAGCGAGTGTTGTTTCCAACCATTGGGATATCTTTGAGGCGGGAGTCCTGGCATTTAACCATATCAGACTGACATTGACAATGATCTGGACATTCCAGTTCGCAGTCAGCTTCGTCGTCATTATTTGGACATTGTGCCACTCCATCACACACACTGCTCATCGACAGACATGTGTTGCTCCGTAAACAATGGTACATTCCTCGACATTCGTATTTACCTAAAAGAGCACCGTAAAAGAGCAATTTCACAGTGGCGTGGATGGCTACCGAACGCAATCAAATTCGTCTGTGCCATCTAAACAGTCGGGATCTCCATTGCACATGAAATGCTCAGGAATGCAGTAGCTGTTTGGACATTTGAAAAAACCAGGACCACAGTTGAACGTTTCTGTTGAATATTTAATGTGAAATGATTGTTATTACAATCAGCAAGGATGATTCATACCGCATTGGTGCAAATGAGAACCGTCTCGGCATGAACCAATGAGCCCACTTGGTTGAATGGTGTAAAGACAACGCTCATCTGGTGAATAGGCCTGTTCGTTATCGCATAAATTGGGGGATTCAAGTTGAGCATTTATTTCTGCAAAAAAAATAGCAGCTAGCTTGACACAATGCTTTTTATGTGGTCACTCTAACCCCGATAGCACAGGATAGGATGCACCCGAAACACGACATATTCATCGTCGTTTCCTGTGTCAGATAATGTCAGACCTTTCACAGGCAGGATCTCCTTATCGCGTAAAAGGCCTCCGTCGAATGCTTCTTGTAAATCATCGGCCATGGAGCCACATCTGCCGAGGAGAAAACCAATTATTTCATTCTACATGTATCACTGTCTTATACGTAAAACGTTATACACACGTGGGAATGTGGTCGTCATCTAGGTAGTCACATCCACCATAAAGTTGAAATCTACAAAGACAATGCG
Source organism: Capitella teleta (assembly GCA_000328365.1). NCBI lineage: Eukaryota > Metazoa > Annelida > Polychaeta > Capitellidae > Capitella > Capitella teleta. The sequence continues at coordinate 17,526 of KB294761.1, read as the reverse complement.
GGTCGCCCTCCGCTTCGTCATATTCATAGGATACTCTCTGGCCAGAGAAGCTGTAGAAGAAGGCATTTTTCATGGCCATTAACGAATGGCCACTCAAAAAATAAGAATTGCTCGCATGTAGTTGCATCCTTCTTGATCCCCTTGATTACGTTATCATATGCATAATACGTGATGCTGTGCTCATAAGAAGCAAAGCCTTCATATCCTGTATTAACACGTTCGTACTCTGTGTCGTGGTGTATGACGGTGGTGGAGTAACCGCCTTCGAATTTGCATTCAACTTCCACAGGAGCTGGTGATATGGGTCATTAATATGCCGTATTAATGCAATGTGACACCCTACCAGCTGAATTGTCGGTATAGATGTTATATACACCTTCATTCCTGAAACCTGTATCGTAATAGGCTGAGCATGAAGTGAATCTTTGCTTCTGGCAGGAGACTTCATCTCTGGGATAGGAACCCAGGCAGTCCGGGACACGATCACATACCTGCGTTGATGGCAGGCAGGTCCCATCAAAACACTGGAATGAGTTGTCACAGGATGCTGAAACAGGAAGTTTTTACTTCTGAAACGTGCTGAATTTTTATAGGCACACCGCAGTTCGATTCATCTGAGCCGTCATGGCAGTCTTCAATGAGGTTGCAGATCTTTTCGTTTGCATGTGAATTCCGCCAGAGAACACGCGGGCCATACTGTATGAGATTGGGGCAATCAAATTTGGATATATTTAGACAGCATGATCTAACCGCAGTTTTCTTCATCGGACACGTCGTCGCAGTCCACTTCGTGGTTCCACTAATTAATTATTAATTAATTAGTTTAACTAATTAATTAGTGGTTTTGCTAATTTGCTAAGCGACAGACATTTGGTGTTTTCATCACAGTGGAAAAAAACCCTTCGTTGCAATCACGTGAAATTACGAATGTTGTCTTATGGTGAATCGCGATCTTCATTTTTGTTCCTACAGTTTAGCTCATCGCTGCCATCGAAGCAATCCGGTATATCATCACACACACCACGCTTTGATATACATTCGCTATTCCCGTTACTAACAAACATGTGCGACTGGCAATCGGACCTGAGCGTCCACCAATATATCATCGCTGAACCTGGACAGAACAACAAATGATCATGATTTTCATTGGGGGCCTTGATTATTCTGCCTCGTTATTAGATAGATACATGTATCTGCACAACTTTGAAAAGAATAAATGGCACTGTGATTGAGCTTACTTGTGAATGAATTACTACTGAATGAGGAATTCCGCAAATATAGTGGCTGATAAGGTTCATGGCGCAGGGCACGTCATGCCAATTGTTTCTTGGTCTGAAACCGTCCAGCAGCACCATGGCACAGTTCTCTATGGATGATCCATCTGGCTAGGGAAATCCACCTTCGAGTGCTGCTGACCATTTAGTGAAGATGGCTCTCAAACCATCCTCCACCCAGCGCCAATTTCCTTCGTCCGAATCATCCGTCAACCCTGAGAATAAAGAAATGTGTGTAAATATAGTCAACACCAAGTCATGATAGTCAGGCCTCACCGATGTAAACCCCCTCTTGGTATATCCGTTTACCTATAAGCAGATCATGGACTATCAACATGTCATGCTCAGTACGAATGCTGGCCAGGTGAGCTCCATGTTTATGACAGGCCTCTTCAGCATCCGCCAGGTCAGGGATGCCCCAGTCTCCAATAAATAACAATTTCTGTCACCTGATTGCCAGTCGAGTGGGCACGCTGGAATGGAAAATTACGTAACAACAAGAATGATTCTAATTTCACTTCTCACAAGGATTGGATGTTGGTAAACCCTCTGATATCAATTGCTCTGATAATAATTCGTAGCGCATGGCCTTATATTCGGCCATGAAAGCTATGTTTCATTTGAACTATCCGAAGCAAAGTATTCAATGCTCATTACATTCCATCTGGAGTGAAACACGTTTCCTGATTGTATTGGAGGGTAGAACTCGTTGCAGAAACTTTCAATCACAATTTTCTCATTATATTTCCACGGATCTTCACTGTATACAATAAGACGATCGTTATTACACACATAATTCGAGTGTAAATGCAAGCCCAGTTCAACAGTTGAGCCCTCCTCAACAGTGATCACCCAGAAGCAATGCAAAGGCCCATATATTGACGTCGTCACGAGAGGAAAGTATGGAGAGGTAATAGTTCCACATGACGAATTCATGTGAATAACTTCTCCGAAATCGGTGATGACCTTGTGGCCGGGGCATGCTGCAACAACAGAAGCAAAAATGCACACACAACGAAAATGTGAAATTCGAATTTTAATTCAGAGGTAAAAATCATGTACAGTATAGTGTAATGTAGAATCCTTCATCAGCAGATTATCAAAAACTGGGAAACTTGGGCGCCATTTTGGGTCCAGAATTCAAGATTCAAAATGCTGCCCAGAACTGCAGTTTGCTATAGGATGCTTTAGCACGGGTGGGTGTCGATGGAAATCTATGTCCTACTCAATCAACACAATTGTGAAGAAATATTCTTTAAAGATAATTCGAATGTTTAGTTTGGAATCTATTTTGAGCCACAGTAAATATACTTGGATCAAAACAACCCTGGCAATCTACAAGGCTTAATAATAAGCTTAACCAATGCTTAAATAATAAATGAAATAAATAATAAATAATTAATAATAATAATAATAATAATAATAATAATAATAATAATAATAATAATAATAATAATAATAATAATAATAATAATAATAATAATAATAATAATAATAATAATAATAATAATAATAATAATAATAATAATAATAATAATAATAATAATAATAATAAATTAATAAATTAATAAATAAAAGCTTAACCTATGCTTGGGTCTACAGGTATATTCTATATAGTGCACAAGTACATATATGTTTGTCATTTTCAAACAGTTCAAAACGTAAATTCCCCGAATCCTGGTGAAAATTATACCCTTCCGGCAAGATAGCGAATTGGTAACCATGACAATGATTTATTCTTTCAATGTACGATTGACCCCGTACGTTTCTCATGCTCAATGACGCGTGTATAGCTGTGTAAGTTGTGGTCTTTGGATCAACTTCACGACTCCATAAAACGAGATACCATCTCAGTCAATTTCACCAGCTATGATCGAATGTCATCTTGTCGTGAGAGTATTCGAAAGAATGCACTCGAAATATTATTGAATGTGATTTATAGATTGGTTGCACGCAAAAGAGAATAGATTTCGGGACGCAGTATGGAAATGACGAACATAGCCTATGTATAATATTAATCTGAAACTATGGATCAATCTTATTAGATTGAGATTTCTGCGGTGGCATGGGGATGAAACATAGAACATGTATTGCCATCTCGTTCCCACGAGTCAGTAACTCGTGCTCACTGCTTGGAATTTTTTCTCCTATCCCGGTCACTGTACTTTTTTTACATCTAAGTATATATACCTGTATATAATATATAGTAATCTGAGTCACCAAGTAGTGAAAAAAAAAACACGTACCAAATGCCACGACAGAAACTTCAAATTGAATTCAGGTAAAACTCCGGATGACAGATAACACGTAGAGAGCTCGAGTTGAATGGTATTTAATAATTAATTATTTAATTATTTAATAATTAATATAAATCTTTGTCCATTCCATCAAAACTCACATGTTTCTTTTTTATGTTTTTTTTTTTTTTTTTTTTTTTTTTTTCTATACCATAGTGACGAGTCATATGCTACCGAAGTATGGTTCATCCGTGTTATACAACATTCAGAGGCTTTTTCATACGGTTATCAATAATTTATAGGTTGACTGTTCCAAATACAAAAACATCACGGTGACACAGTTCAATACATGTTTTCTAGTTTTCGTATCTTTATCATATTTATTCACATTTTCCCATTTCATTCATATTTTCACATTTCATTCACATTTTCACATTTCATTTTTAGCTGCTGCTTCTTTTCCTTTTCATAGCAAACTTGACTTGACTTGTCACATGTGTCTTTGAGTCAAAATTGATGATTGACAATTAATCGTGTTGATGAAGGCGGATATCGGCAAAGTATCTCAAGTTTACCAGCTTTGTAAATCAGTACCTTATATTATAATTACATTCATTCTTAAACCGGTAAAATACTCAGCGATATGCAATAGTATGTATATACATGTAATGTAATATTCAAGCATACCGATTTGAAAGATGGACACTTCACACATGCCAAGGTAATACCGACTGTTCAGCGCTTTTGATGTGTTGCATTCCCAATGTTCTATCTGTTGGATGGTTAAATATCGTCCAGTGACTGGACGAAGACACTGGATGTAAGTTTCAAATGACGAAGCGGTGACATTCAATTGGCAGTAATCGACACCGCGTGTGAGAAACCCATCGGGTTTGTTGCTCAATGAAATCAAAGCCAGGTACATGGCGCAATCTGAAATGAAAGAATCAAGCAGTTTGTTTCACTCATTGGAGCGAATGAGAAAGCGAATGGCGACACGGTGGGAGACAGATCTCAATGAATACAGTACACCAATCGCAAATCAGCATTTCTTACCCATTCGTTCAGCGAGTACCATCACCTCAGTAACGGTTGATATGTCCCGCAGATAAATTTGCCAACATGGCCGAAACTATTCTCTATTTTGACGCATGTATCTGAGGAATAACTTCCAAGTATAACACCTGTATTGTTCATCCTGTTTGACTTATACCAGGTTCGTTATCAGTAAGAATATCAGCTTGTGTAAAGATTGTGTCACTGCCTCTAGTCGGGAGTCCACGTCTCACTCGATTCCCGATGGGGTAGGTTCCTATGACATTCACAGTAGGATTGAAGATCTCAGAAGAGGTGTTCTTACCACACTCTGGGATGTCACATTCATATGAAAATTCGCCAACATAACAAAACGGTTTCTGAAACAAATCAAACGCCCGGGAGCAGTGAGAGTCTGCGAGCAACACAGCGACACTAAGGTGGGTGAACTGAATGTACTCTGTGACGTTAATCCACGGCTCGCAATCTCCTGCAGAAGTGAAATTGACAGAACCCTGGTAGTCACTGCCTCCATCAATGCCATGGTAACATACATCCAGGGCTGGGTGAAAAAAATAGATGAATGGTGACCCTTTGGTTATCCGTGAAAATTACGTTTGTAAGAGTAGAAATTTAAAGTGGTTGAAGAGTTTGAACTGAAATCGGGAGTTGATCCGGAAGTGATTCCTGGTTTGATTCCTGGTAATGTTATCCATTCTTCGTAAAGTTCCATGTTGGCAAGTCGCGGACAATCAACAGACATCTACGAAGAAAAGTTAACAGCGACAGCAACAACATCAAAGCCTGCTAACCCGAATAAGAGAGAATGGAGTCGTAGCCACCAACTGCATTGCATCTTCTGCGGCATCTTCACGGCAACAGAAGCGGACTCTCACGTCTGAACCATTCTGAGTGAGCGGAACGTATCGCCGAACTTCAGTGGATATATTCAGCTGCGGATCTCCGCTGTTGAACCCTGTGTAGAGAAAGAGTTCACCAAGGAAATCTAAACTAGATTTAACACGACGGGGTAATAAGGTATCCGAGTGAATTCTTGCTATTAGCTGAACTACTTGAACAAAATGACTGTTTACAGCAGCTGTATTCGGCCGGAGTGCCCGTACTTTTATGCATGTACATGTAGCAGTGATTTTTTTTTCCGGAAACCCCCGACCAACTCCGACCTTAGAATTATAAGGCGTATTGGTTGTCCATGTGGTTTGATCAACGGCGGAGACACTTATGATATCTGACCTATCGTTGTTAATTTAACGAAAACTTCACCCACGCCTAATCATCTCCGACAGCCTCTCATGATACCATAACGGCGTTACAATCGTGTTCGTTGTATGTAATTAAAGGGTTGAGATGACATAAGAAGATGTTGGGAAGCTACATTGAAAGCTCCCTGCTAAGTTCATTTTGTCAATAAACGATTAAGCTATAGAGACAAATCAAATTCAGACAACAGGTAATGATGAAACAAACATGTTTATCGGTTTATCACGAGTTCCGTCTTTCTACTGGAGCCAGCGAGGCACTCATTAGTGCCTCAGCTTGCGTTTGTGGATCCAGGACCCCTGGATCCACTCTAGACTCTTTAGTACACGGCGGCTTGCGTAAAATGCCCTCAGCATTCCCATAACACCAGGCATTGTTGACTAACGGGTATATGAGGAGTGAAGCGGGACTTCAATCAATCAAGCTACTTGAAATCCAGTTTAGGAAGTTGTGATTAAATTAACATCAAGTCCAATACATATTGAAAATCAATAGTGTTTCAACTTTCTAAATGCAATGATATACGAGTAGTATTTGGAACTCGCATTTTCGAACTAGTTGGCGGCAGCAAACATATACTGATGTACTGTAATATACTGTAAACAAAAGTTAGCATATGCAGAACAAGATGACTGCATGTACAGTAGTACAGTATTACAGTAAGTATGTACAGTAAGTACAGTAGTACTGCATGTACAGTAGTAATTTACAGATTTTCTCTTATTTAATGAAGCATAGAATACAATTAGGTATATCGAAGGGTTAATTGCTTGTTATTGACCAAAAATTGACATTTAATAAAATTAATTAATATCCGATATCCGGTGGTCAAATTCTCGGATATCGGATATCCTGTTAGCAACCCGGATACCCGGATACCGGATTCGGACCCATCCCTATTGGTAACCACCGGAGCTTTCTGTTCTCTCGTCGTTATTTTGATCTGTATTCAATCTGAAGCACGAATCATGACGCTGAGTCTTCTGCAGTCCAAGCACTAGCTGGTCACTTGTCCAATAAAACCGTAATGCAATCATTCAGGATGACCCCCAGTTAAATGTTTTGGAATTATACTGTAAACGTTACGCTTACGAAATAATAATGTGTACACCTTCCATCGGGACAAGGTTCCTGATGAAGTCTAAAGATGCAATATTGGCCTCTTGGCCAATCTTCTTCGGTCTCTGCCAACATTCCCCGAATTTTGGAGCAGAACTTCAGCGACCACCGCTTGGCTTCCATGGGACCACTAAGATCGAAGCCAGGTGACCAGGTCAGCGAGAGCTCAGGTAGGAAATCAACACTGCCTTCCAGCCACGAGAAGCCCTCGGCTACAGGACATCCGTAGGCGGTACGTGGTAAAGCTGCCTTTTGGCCATGTTGCAAGACCTAAAGAAAGATTGATCTCCATCTGTGGCGACAGCAATACCGACAGCAATACCGACAGCAAGATTTTTTCGTTCTAAGAGCTTCTGCCACCGGAATCAAAATATATTCGTAAATATTTATCCTATATTTTAATCGCACGGCACCATCATTCCGAATAAAATCAATCAAATGGTATTGTTGGAAGAAAAAAGAAAAAAAAAAAGACCAAACCTCCGTCACGATCAAATCCCCCGAAATTACCGGTGAAGCCGTCAAAAAAAAAAAAAAAAAAAAAAAAAAAAAAAAAAAAACAACCATTGAGACTCTTGGCAACGCCTTTGGTAAATAAGCAAATAGTTTGCACAAGTAGTGACGCAAATGAGACAGAATTTCGATCTGTAATTTCATCTCATTGTGTTTGTTGATCGCCATCAAGGCTGTTGCCCATAGCACATGATGCAAACAGATCGTATTCTGTAAACGACGGGTTCAGGAATCGGAGAGATCACTGTTGCGCAATAGCATTATATGAAGTTGTGAACTCCTTTGACTTATAGTGACGTCATTTACCTGACACAATTCGTCACGTGAGTATACCACTAAAAGCCATGCCATGTCATGATACAAATTATGCAATTAACCACAACGTACAGCAATATCAGAGCTAAATGGTATCAACTCATGCCTATGAAGAGAATACCTGACAAGACAAGTCGACGATATAATTACTAGAACCAGTACCCAAATAATGTATGCAATTAATGGTCAAGAAACATACTAGTCATCATTTGACCCAATTCCAGCAGGATTAAAGAAGACTGCGTTTTCACATTATTCCAATTCGTGAAGTTCTTACCCCTAGATAAGAGAACAATAGCACACAATAGTTGCTACATGCAACTGATAATCAAGAAAGAGGAAAGTTAAACTCAAACTAAAACACAGAAAAACAATCGTTGAAACAAATTCTTCAAATCTTTATTTACAACTAAGCTTCCATTAAGAATCATTGAAACTCATTGAAATCCCAATGGGATAAATTGAAATTCCACCCAACGAATAAATTAACTCGCTGAATAAAACTGAAAAAAAAAGCGCTCAAATGGCTTCCTTCTCGGCTTTTACTGCTTCTTCCTCGGCATTCTTCACTTCCTCAATATAAACCGATTTCTGTTCACCATTGGCCGACACCAGCATTGCTTGTTGGCCCTCTATCATATCCCTAGCGTCCACAACAAGCGCGGCTGCACTACCTCCGTCTCCCATGGTGACCAAGCAATTCTGATCGTTGACTTGCACAGAGTGTAACTGAGCGTAGGCGATGGCCTGGTCATAGGTCAACGTTTCTGTGTTTGCGTCCAGCTCAATCGCGTGAGCTGAGGCAGCTAGGATGTCTCCTGAGGTCTGTTGCAGCGTCACCTCAAGA
>KB294754.1:3496-20157 GCA_000328365.1 Capitella teleta | reverse complement strand
TCCTGTCTGGGCCAGACCACGCCGGCTGAACCCGGAGAAACTCTTCGCGGCCAAGCAAGAGTTCGAGAATCTCCACCGCATGGGTATTATTCGTCCCTCAGACAGTGCCTGGTCTTCGCCTCTACACCTGGTGAAGAAAGCCAATGGAGAATGGCGCCCGTGCCGGGACTACCGGAGACTCAACGCATCAACAGAGCCAGACCGGTACCCCGTCCCACACATCCACGACTTTGCAGCGCAACTGCATGGCGCCACAGTGTTCAGCAAACTGGATCTTGTCCGAGGATATCATCAAATCCCCGTAGCTCCAGAGGACATCGGCAAGACCGCAGTAACAACGCCATTTGGGTTATGGGAGTTCCTCAGGATGCCTTTTGGCCTCCGTAACGCTGGCCAGTCCTTCCAGAGGCTCATGGATTCGGTTCTCCGTGGCCTAGAAGGGGTCTTCGTCTACATGGATGACGTCCTGGTGGGCTCGGCAAACATGGAGCAACACTTAGTGCAACTACGGGCAGTGTTTCAGCGCCTGCTAGACAGTGGTCTCCTGCTTCGTCCCGACAAGTGCGAATTTGCGAAGTCAAGCTTGGACTTTTTAGGACACCGAGTAGATGCTACCGGACTTCAGCCACGACCGACCACCGTCAGAGCAGTCCAGGATTTCCCATTACCAGAGACGCCGCGCCGTCTCCGCACCTTCTTGGGTATGATGCACTATTTTCATAGGTTCATGCCCAACGCTGCCTCTGAACTCCAGCCTCTACATGACCTAGCCTGTGCTAAGCCAAGCACTGCTGCTATCCCTTGGACAGAGGTCACCCGGAACATCTTCACATCAGCCAAGTCACTGCTAGCTAACGCTGCCACCCTGGCTCACCCCATCAAGGACGCCCCTCTAGTGCTATGTACAGATGCCTCTGACATCGGCGTGGGAGCCTCCCTGGAGCAATGGCAAGGAAATCGCTGGGTTCCACTTGGTTTCTTCAGCAGGCATCTCAGACCCCCCGAGCGCCGGTACAGCACCTTTGATAGGGAGCTACTGGCAGCCTACTTAGCAATCAGGCACTTCCAGCATTCCATTGAAGGGAGAGAGTGTGTTCTCGTCACCGATCATCAACCATTGACGCTCGCCTGGAAGAAAGTTGGAGATCCGTGGTCGTCAAGGCAACAGCGACATTTGGCGGTGATCTCGGAGATGATGACTAACGTTCAACACCGACGGGGCAGCAGCAACGTAGTGGCTGATGCACTGTCCAGAGCGCCTCTGGACGTGGTTACTCTCGCTCTCAGCCTACACGTCCATCCATTTCTCTGTAAATCCTCACTTTGAAGTGATATTCGTCGTTTGAATGAATATTCCAAATGATTATTTGATTTGTTATAGAAGAGTCATGAGCCACGTTCGGGCTTACGTCCTGGAAGCCAGCTGAACCCACGGCGAACGCGGCTGTGTAGCCATAGTATTGAGAATGCTCGTCCGGAATCTGAGAATCCTGGTTCCACGAGAGGACAATTGCTGAACTATTCACTCGCCTCAACCCCGGATATAATCCTCGCAGCGATGGCAATTCTGCAGTCACAGATTATTAATCAAACATCTCCAGCGACAGTTACTCACCAATTTCTTGTTTGCATAGATCGTCAATGAACCAGGTTTGACATCCATCGAGGCAGTGGCCGTCAACAACAGAACACGCAGAGTTCTGGCATCGGCCACATTCTTCATCACAGTTGACTCCAAAGAAACCAACGTCACAGTCTGCTGTGAAAGGAAGAAATAATGGAAGCAATGCAACAATAATTGTGCTGGTTAAATGCTTTTAAACTGGGAGAACTGGGGGTGAAATAGATTGCCTGGGATGATATTAAATAAACATCAGGAAATACAGTGTATGTATGAGCTTACATGTGCACAAGTAGACCTATACTCCTATGCTAATAATTCACTCTGTTTAGTGGTTTCACTGAGATCTGATGTTTCTGGGTTTTCTGTTGTTCTATCAACTCGTGATGAGGCGGTTGACGAACTGTTTGGTGCTAAATTCCGAGATGATTTGTGAAAGAAACAATTATGCCCAAATTCTAAATTGCGGCCACCTAGCTACTGGAAGAGATTGGAGAGAAGTTTATTCACAGTATATGGGGATTTTCCAATGTGGAATTACGCAACATGTCCCAAAATAATAATAATTTACAATTGCAGTAGCCACTTATCTAGACTAACATGTCTTTCATTTTAGCTCTCTTTTCCAAATTATCTGATAACTACGTCTGCGTCGTTATGCATTGTATTTATCCTCTATATGTATAGGCCTATATACACATAGATTTGACATTTTATGCCGGATAGACGTTTATTTTATAATTATTCTATGCAAAACTGCGAGTCGCTCACTTAGGTGATCTGTTATGACCACAAGCTATTCTCCTTTTCTATGACGAATTCGGGCTGCGACACAGTGTTGTTGATACCGCATTTGGGAAATATTCAAGATAACCTATAAACCAATGATGTGGAGTAATACAGATGGAGCATCGAATAGGAATTCAACTCTGAAAATATGCTCGCGAGATTGGCTTTTGGCGGTAGTCTCTGTGAAGTTCGGGTGCGTTATGGCTCTCGCTTAATGGTAATCATAACGTTCTCCATTGTAAGTCAGCCTACATAAAATACTACTAATTCTCTGTAGAATGCATTACATTTCACAGGGCGAGTACTTGTCAAAAGGATACTAAAAGAGAAAAACGTATTATTTTAATTTTAAGATCAGTGTTTTTTCTGTATTTTGGTTGAGAGAAAGAGAGACAGAAAGAGATTGATTTTCGAATGAGAGCCATGAGATTTACTTGATGATGGGATCAGATAAAATTATGAAATGAGAAAAACAAATTGAAGACAGTAGGACAAAAATTAATTAAAGAAGAAAAGATTAATAATTGAATGCATAATAAAAAGGCCATTGAGTGCAATTATTGTTGAACTTTCTGTCGAGCTAAATTCAGAGGTTTTGCACTTTTCAATTCATTTAAAAGAAATGTAAGTGGGATCAGAATGATAAGGAGATATACATGATCAATTTTTAAAATTTAAAGATAAATTTACCTTTTTTTTTCTTTATTTGTCACATTGTATATGAAGCACGAGTGAAATAAATGAAGTCTCTCTCTCTCTCTCTTTCTCTAAAAGGGTAGATTCCTGAATTGAAGAGTATAGGCCCTGACAGAATAATCAGGTGCTATAATTATTAATAATAACATTATTATAATTATTTCCGCATTTCCGCAGTCTTCTCAGATTTCCAGATACCGAAATCTGAGAAGGGTAAAAAAAATCTTCTTCAGTCTACACACAATTTGAACATGGGAGATTTCTTAAGTTACACATCAAATAATATTATAAACATAATTTTCCAAATGTATGGGTTGAAAATGAGACATTCTACACAAGCCAAAAGATAAAGGAAACAAATTTAAAATGCATGCATTTTAACAGTCAAATCCAATTAAGTTGTTACACATGAAATAAATTATAAAGAAGAAAACTGTTATATAAGCAGTAAAAGTAAAAGGAGAAAAATTGTATCAAGTGGAATTGGTAGAAATTTAAATGATTATTTATGAGCTATTAAATGGCAAATCACAAATGCATTGAGGCAATATCTTGGTTTTAGGATCAGTAATTGATTATGATTAAAATTGAAAGGCACTAAAATGATATACTTCTTTCAAATTGAACAGTGAACTCTCAAGCAAATTGTGAACATGTTAAAAAAATCAAAATGGAGAAGTAATAGAATTTGATTTTTAGAGATGAACCCAGACATGATGGCTCACTGCTAACTTGAACAGTGAAAGCAAATTTCTAAATTATGTTCTCCTCAGCAATAATTCTGTCAACTTGATCGGATCTCTGAAAATAAAATTTCAAATGAATGTCAATCAAATGTATATTTCATTCTTATTGGGGTGGGGACTTAACCTGTGAAAATAGAACCACTATATTCAGGAGAAAAATAAACCTAAACAGAAATAAAGGTTCTTTAAATTGATACCCATAATATTACGTAATGTATATTTATTTTTTAATTGGGTTCAGGAGAAATTCGGTTTTGGCACAGTTTTCAAGGAATTAAATGTAACTGAATATATAAAAATTTTAGTGTATTATCAGATAAAGAGCTTACGTGTTCTCAATTTGGGAATCAATCCTCCAATTTTCTGGACACCAAACATCACAGTGAATAGAGAGTTCGACGCTGAAACCGCTCAACCATGCAAAGGTGCCAGTAAGATCTAGAATGATGACACTATGAAAACACAGAATGAATATAATAATTAGCACAATCAACTCACCTAGTCTAACAATTCCACACATATTGTGTGAACGATACATATAAGATAGATTTGCAGAGCTCTTCATGTTAACTGCAAATAAGGTACATGCAAGTCAAATAAGAGATAAGTAAATAATTTTAAATAAACTTTGGAAATACCTGTATACTTGTTTGTACTGGCATGTAAAGAAAGAAAGTTTCATTGCTCCTCCTGAAGCAATACATCTATTATACCTTAATCGTTAATAATAATAGACAAAACAAACACGCAGCCAACAAACTGAAATGAATTACACATATGATATAGGTATTATGATATAGGTAAAATAATAAGTATTATAATAAGGTGTAAATAATTATGCTGGGGCTTGAAATATACAGAAATATATCCAAATGGGTACTATGGTATACATGTACATTTCATATATACAGTAAAACCTCGATGTGTCGAAGTTCGTGGGGTTAGCTCAAATAATTCGACTCAAGGATAGTTCGAGGGATAGATCGAGCCCATTATGATATGACCGTTATGATTCCAAACCGTGCTAAAATAATAAGTATTATAATAAGGTGTAAATAATTATGCTGGGACTTGAAATATATAGAAATACATCCAAATGTGTACGATGGTATGCATGTACATTTAATATATAATTAAATGGATATCCATCTGCATACTATTGATATAGCACGAACCTGGATAATACTGAGGATCCTTCACTCTTCAAACACTTCACACTGTAGTTGCAGGTGTAGGTGATATCGGTTTGAACAACTGACAACGACACATTTGCGTGTCATGATCTCTCAATCTGGAAAATCTTCGAACGTCGATTGATCAACAGAGCCAGACTCCGGAAGTGTTGGATGGAAAAGTGCGTTATGATATCACCATCAGAACACACTTTTTACGCGCGCAATACAGTAATGCGTAAACCAATCAGAAATGCGGGATAGGTAGTCTACCGTAGACCTACTCAAACTCTGTAAAAGTACAGTGCCACTTCTTTTTGCTTGCTACTTCCGATAGTCTCAGCGCCGTTGACATACACTGACCAATAGGAATAGCCCATCTATAGAGTCCATATCATTACTATAAACTCTATAAAGTAGTATGTAGACCCATACAATAAATATCTTTGCAATACACTACGCAATAAATATATATATGCATGTAAAATTATACGAGTTTGTATTATATGATTATTTCAACTCGAATTCAATTGAATTGTGATCATTTCATAAAGTATATTCTCACTCAGTTTCTCATTGCATCGGTCGCCTAAAAACCCCGGTTCACATCCATCTGAACATCGACCATCAACGGCAGAGCACAAATCGTTCTTGCAATGTCCACATTCCTCTGAGCATCCGACTCCAAAGGATCCAGCATCACAAACTGTGGAGGAACAAGAGAACATCGCAATCTAAATGCGAAGATTGCGTCAGATTCACTCACCATCAAGGCAGAAGGTTCCCGTCCTTCCAGCTGGACATTCTGTTATCGACACGATATTCACACAAAGTTCAAATTGAATGAGACCTCACCCGCTGTGGTCAGCGGATGACCGATGACGACGAACTCACAAATAGCCACCAGGTCAATGGCCTCGCCGCCTTCTCTCCTAAAGCTGACGTAGCGACCTCTTGCGCTGCAGTCTAAAGTGACGTCTCCTCCTTCCACAACAGCTTCTCTGCCGTAATGAGCGCATTCTGCGTGTTCATCGACGTCTGACGTGTTTCCCACTCGGATTGAGAAATCAACCATCCTGTAGGATCCTGCAATGGATGATAAATGATGTTGCATTGCACTCAAACTGTTGATATTGGCGTTATAAGATAACTCGCTTTTCCACTGAATATCAATCATTCAACAGTGCATAAATGGAGTACATGTATAATAAATGTAATTTGAAAATGAAAATTCTACCGCCAGAATTAAATGTGTTGTATATTGTGACGTTGTATATCTGATGTACGCTCTCCAAATCTACGTAGAACCACGCTGCCACTCCCTCGTCGTTGTCCGGATGAGCGCAATTTGACTGAGAACTGCTACTGCCTGTGATTCCATCCACGCCTCTACTTGAGTCCAATCCGCCATAAACTCCACTCTGATCCGTTGCTTTGTTATAAGCAACATTTCCTGTCGACGCAACATAGAGAAACATGCGATGTACGTGAAGCGCCCAATCAAGCAATGCTGACCTATTTGGCATGCAGGACCTCCCCACTTGAAGCGATAAGGATGGTTGTTTAGTCTGGGAAATCCATCCTTGCATTCTGAGCATGTGCCCATGTCTGAATTGCACTCCGCTTTGTCTTGACATCTGCAGGGGAAGAGACAGCCATCGCCAAACACACACGAAACTGAATATACAGAATAAGCAATGGAAGCGTTTATATATGGAGGAAGTGATGGCCGAGTGGCTAGCGAGCTCGCCTTGAAAGGCTTGGCGCTGGCCACTGTGGCTTCTAGGCCAGCCACCAATATTGTGTCTTTGGGTAACCTCCTCGGACCACATAAGCCATAGTTGTTTCAGGATTTGCCATATTTAGTGCCTCAAGGAGTAAATTGTACAAATACACGTATGCTGCTCTTAATTGCATCGAGTTGACATTGATTGCATATACACTGCACTCGTGTCACATGCATGCACTGTATTCTTAAATTGAGGGATACATTTATTGCGGTTTGCTTGTCATTAATCCGCGCGTTTGTTGAGCATTATTTCAAATTATTACACATTCATTTGGTGTAACGTTTATGTGCTCACCCTTGATTTCAATTCAAATACTCAGAATATACTGATGTTCGATAAGTTTAGAGTACAAGGTATAACCATTTGAAGGAAATGTTCAAAAACAAGAAGCAATGATTTTGGTGTGTAGGTTAACACTCACCTTTAGCAACATGGGTCAGAAGACACAAATAACATAATCCCACGAAAACTATATTTCCAATCATTGTGTGCAGAAAGACATCACAGAGTGACAAGATTCGTAATTCAACTACGAGCTGTTATTTTTCTGAACTCATCGACGGTTGATTTCTCAAAATGTCAACTGAATGCAATCCAGGGTTTTCAACTCTTCATAAAACAAGGAAGTAGAATTGGGAATGTCTGCAACGCTTCAGTTGAAATGGTGACACGGTTCAACAGGATTTGTTAAAGCCACCACCTTGCATTTTGTGCAGCATGGGAAAACTGTTGAATTAAATTTCAAAATACACATGTAATGCTGTTTACTGAATTAATCAAAGCATGATGTTGCAATGAGTAAAAGTGTCTGGTCCCTTTAAGGTTGTACTCAGCTATTGAGCCAGCCAATTTATCACTGAAAAAGGGTTGACCCAGAAAAAACTACAACATAATTTATTTTTAGTGACATACATGCGGAAAGACCCCCTTGTTAACATACTCAGAAGACTGTGTAACTGAAATGTCAAAAGACGGAGTCATTTGGCTAAGTGATTCCGCTTGGGCATCACCTATTATGCTAGCATCGAAGAAAGATGGAACCATTCGTTTTTGTGTTGATTACCGGAAAATCAATTCAATCACGCGAAAAGATGCTCAGCCCTTTCCTCTCAAGATGTATTCGATCAAGTTGTCGGATCTAAGATTTTTAGCACATTAGATCTACGTTCTGGTTATTGGCAAGTCCCCATGGAGGAATCGTCGATCAATCGTACTGCATTCACTTGTCATTTGGGTCTATTTGAATTTGTTCGGATGCCATTTGGACAACCTGCTATATTTCAAAGAGTAATCAATAAGGTTTTGTCTGGACTTATTGGGCGATGTTGTATAGACGATATAGTGATCTTCTCAAGAAATCCCGAAGAGCATGCTCAACATATGGAACAAGTTTTTCAGCGTCTTTGAGATTCCGGACTGCAGCTCAAACCATCTTAATGCAATTTCGGATAATCAAAAATCAATTTATTGGGACATTCTGTTAGCGCTGACGGAATTAAATCCCTATCCGATCGAGTAGATGCTATTAAGACGCTTGGTCTTTCAAAAGATTGCACATCAGTTCGGTCCTAGTTAGATATGGCAGGTTATTATCGGCAATTCAACCCAGGTTTTGCAACCCTGGCTGCGCCTCTAACCGACTTGACCAAGTCTCAAGAACCGTTCAAGTGGGGATCTGAACAACAGGAGGCCTTTGATGCACTTAAAACTGCTCTGATACAATCTCCAATACTTGTTCATCTAGATGTTTCCAAGCCTTATATTCTTTACACTGATGCCTCGAAGAAAGCCGTGGATGCTATTCTGGTCCAGAAAGATGACAAAGGCGTTGAAAAAGTTACCATCTATCTATCTCATAAGTTGTCTGGAGCACAGTTAAATTGAGCTTCCATAGAGAGAGAAGCATACGCTATTATTTATGGCTTAAAATTTCATGCTTATTTAGGGAATGTCAAATTCGAAATCCATACCAACCATAACACCTACGAAGTCTCTTTCAATCTGACATTAGATCATCAAAAATTTCTCGTTGGCCAAGCAACGTCAATGAGAGCAAATGTCAGTGAGGGCAGAGGACAGTCAATCAGTGAGGACAGAGGAGATTCAGTCAATGAGGGCAGATGAGCGTCAGTCAGTGAGAGCAAATGAGCATCAGTCAGTGAAGGCAGAGGACAGTCAATCAGTGAGGGCAGAGGAGATTCAGTCAATGAGGGCAGAGGAGCGTCAGTCAGTGAGAGCAAATGAGCATCAGTCAGTGAAGGCAGAGGACAGTCAATCAGTGAGGGCAGAGGAGATTCAGTCAATGAGGGCAGAGGAGCGTCAGTCAGTGAGAGCAAATGAGCATCAGTCAGTGAAGGCAGAGGACAGTCAATCAGTGAGGGCAGAGGAGATTCAGTCAATGAGGGCAGAGGAGCGTCAGTCAGTGAGAGCAAATGAGCATCAGTCAGTGAAGGCAGAGGACAGTCAATCGGTAAGGGCAGAGGAGATTCAGTCAATGAGGGCAGAGGAGCGTCAGTCAGTGAGAGCAAATGAGCATCAGTCAGTGAAGGCAGAGGACAGTCAATCAGTGAGGGCAGAGGAGATTCAGTCAATGAGGGCAGAGGAGCGTCAGTCAGTGAGAGCAAATAAGCATCAGTCAGTGTAGGCAGAGGACAGTCAATCAGTGAGGGCAGAGGAGATTCAGTCAAAGAGGGCAGAGGAGCGTCAGTCAGTGAGAGCAAATAAGCATCAGTCCCTTTGTTTAATTAACTTCTTTAATGTTAAATAAGCGGAGGGGCGCCCTTTGATGTGTAATTGACTTAACTTGAGAGAAATTGCCGACAATTGATGTTTCGTGTCTTATGTTTGTTTACACTATGACATTTTAAAGGGCCGATTTTGAAATTAATAATGATACAGAGTAGATTTGTTCCTGAGAATCGTGGTCGGAGGCGAATACATGACACAATTATCATCACAAACGATTCGTCCCTAGGATGACGACTGTGAACTATCACAACTAAATTTATGTTTAGTGCACCCGATTAGGCCTTTTCATTGTGTAATCGATTGCGTAATGTCGATCAAAGCAGCCGCAAAATTCAAAGCAATCTTATCTATGCGATTTTTGGTTGACAAAAGATTAAACAGCGTTTTCGAGGCTTTGAAAATTTATCAAAGTAAAGCTAGAGTAAAACAAGGCGATAATGTAGTCGATGACAGAAAGCATTAGCCTCAGATGTTGAATAGACAGGAAACGTAATGACCAATCAAAATAACACTGATAAATAAAATATTACGTGCAATATGTAAGAAGAACGGAACTGGACAAATTGTCACTTGTCACAACAACAAAATTGTCAACTTATCGGTTTCATGTAGGCAAAGTTACAGCCATATAGTCGATAATTAGACTAGTATCAGTGGGAGTGACGAACAGTCAGTAAATTTAAAGCCGAGAATAATAGAGTAAATCCGAAAGGCGTTCCGTTGCCATGGCGACGCATCAGGAATCATATTTCATGTAATAGTATTTTCAAATCAGCATTTGCGATAATCGACACATTAAATTTTCAGTGTGCGGCGTCGATCTGTCGATTTATCCAATAGGAATTCCAAGTGAAATGATGTCACAAATTGATCATAGAGAGTTGCTCTGCCCCAAGTGACAATGCCCGCCAACAATTTATTTTTCAAGAAATCAACTTCAATCCAAAAATCGTAGAGTGACTCATTACATACTCCCTCACAATTTCCACTCCATCCAATCATGTCTGAAAAGATGTGGCGATGCTCAAATATTCAAATTGCTTTCAGCTAATTTGAGGATCTTAGTCCAATCGCTGCAATAATTATGTCTTTTGTTATTCAGTTGTGTAAATGGTTAAACAGTCAAATAAATACTTACAATGGCAGTCACATTAAATGGGGATTTCAACTCACTGCTTTTGCTGCACCAGGGTTGAAGATTTGCATGATTATGAATCCCCGATGCAGTCAACTGTGAAGCAGAAAAATATGACATCTCATCTCTCGGATCAAACCGGTATGTCTTGCCATTTATTAATTTACTCAATCCATCCATTTCAAATTCGGCAGCTTCAATTATAGCCACGGAATGCACAGTGATTTTATAGAGTTCAGAACCTAAATAAATATATTGGATATTATTACAAAAGACATTAAGGGTGGGGGAATGAGCGGAATAAAGTATTTACCCTTGGATTGACATCAAGAATTTTGAGATAAATGCAACATTTTTTGGGCATGTGATGAGGAGGAATAATCTAGAACACCTGGTTACAACAGGAAAGATCCAAGGAAAGAGAAGCAGAGGGAGGCAGCGTGAGAAAATCACTGATTGTTTGTGTCGCTGGTTAAGAGAAGAGCACATCAATACATTGCATATTGTGGGAGACAGGGTGCGGTATCGAGCCATAATCGCCAACGCTCATAAGCAAGGCACAAAGAAGAAGAAGAAAAGATCTCCCAATCTCAATATTTGTTGCTCTGACCTAAATGCCTACAGACTCTCTGTGCATGCAAAATTAATGTCGCGATGGGGCAAACTGAAGAAAACAACCAAATTTATTTGGCGCCGAAAGGGTTAAAACTTAAAAGGAAGATGAATAATGAACCTCTTGTGTATTGTGTCTATCCAGAAAATCGATCGTGACAATTCAAGACAGAAGATCGAGGTTTCCTTTTTCTGCTATTCAATTTCTTTTCCAAGAATCTTAAGATATAATGATTTTCCTCTCAATTTTTGTATATGTGCAATGTTTCATGTGAATCATGTCCTATCTTTGTCAGGTTACGTTATGTAAAGACAATATAACTTGCCCGGAAATTTTTACTTGCACTGCTCTGCAGATGGAGGTCACTATTAGACGAGTCACGACTTTGATTTGTTATTTGTCGCATATTTTCTTTTCAGTTAGTCGTACGTCGACAGAACAAAGTTGTCTCTGGTCGACCTCTCTTTCTCACAGCAGCTGAGGAGACCAGCATACGCCACGCACATATCTTTGTTCATGAGCGTATAAATTCTGAAATTGGTGACGGAGCGTTCCAATGTAAGTGAAGTAGGGCTGCAATCTGAGCAGAATGTGCAACCTAGATCCCGCGTGCATCATGAAAAGGACAGTAAAGTGTGGCGTCCAAAGAACGAGGTGCGAGAGCATGACTGTCAACATGATCAGCGTGAATTTGCCTCCGCGATTCTTGTTGAATTCTTCGGCATTGTGTGGGAGATTGCTCTGAGCAATGCGCTTCTTCTGTTGCCGGTTGATGGCGTAAATGCGACCATAGCAAACAGAGCACCTGGTAAAGAGGATGTCCAGTCCATGGTGGCGGAAGTTTCAGCGAGACCCTCAAAACAGCGTCTTAGACGGTTGAGCTGGATCTTGAGATACTTGCTTGTTTCTCCATGTCATGGGTCACCAGTGTAGGGATCGCAGGACGAGAAAAAAAGACGACCGGGGATTTAACTACAGTATGAGTGAGTGAGTGAGTGCGTGAGTGATGGTGTTTTACGGCTCCACCCAACCCATTCGGGTGATACGGGCGCCAGAACAGAAGGCCCGGGACCGGGGTTTCCCCCGACTCTTATCGATAAATCTCAAGGATTCTTTATCCTGCATACCACCATAGACAGTAGTTAACTACAGAAGAACTGATCTTTATTAGACAGGTGAGCGTTTATATATTGTAGTGTGATAATGAGATGATTGAGCAGAAATGTGATTGAGCAGATCGGCGAGTTTGTGATAATGAGACTCTGCTGCATGTCTGTTGGATCAGGATAAATTTCCTCAAGATCAAAAATGCATGAAGATAAATGAAAAAGAACCTGCTAGAGGTCAAAAGGAAAAACCTCAATTGGTCAAAACACCACAATTTGTTCATATAATGTGTGCAATCATTCATGAATGTTGTAACCATAATTCCAGTGATATAAACTTGACGATCGACCTTTCCTAACTGTTTCTGTGTTCTTTCTTACCTCTTAGTTCTTCTTATTTTCTCTTCGTGCATTTCTGATTTTGAGGAAATTTATCCTGATCCAAAACATTATCGCCTGAACGGAGATAATAGAGATGACAATAGAAATGAAACTATGGAATCTGACTTTTGAGGGACAGATTCACTGCACTGAAAGCAGGGAGGGTCCTGTTGGGAGGTTACTCCCTCTCGACCTCCAACATAATCTTCTTTTATCTTCATGCATTTTTGATCTTGAGAAAATATCTGCTCAATCGCATTTCTGCTCAATCGCATTTCTGCTCAATCACTTCATTATCACACTACAATATATAAAAGCTCACCTGTCTCGCAAAGATCAGTTCTTCTGAAGTTCTTCTGTAGTTCTTCTGAGAAAAAGAGGTCGGCCAGAGACAACTTTGTTGCGTCAACGTACACGAAATTGAATAAATTTGCGACAAATAACCAATCAAGAGTCGTGACTCGTCTAATAGTGACCTTCATCTGCAGAGCAGTGTAAGTTGAAAATTCAGCTGCCATTTTGAATTAGGGCTCAAACTTGCAAATTGTATTTTCTATACATAACGTAACCTGACAGAGATAGGACATGATTCACATGGAACATTGCACATATACAAAGGTTGAGAGGAAAAATCATTGTAATAATACCACTAAAAGAAGAATTAATAATGAACTTCTTGTGTATTATGTCCATCCAGAAATTAATTCAGAAATCCAGAAATTGAAAGGCAGAAGCGAGAAACCTCAATATTCTGTCTTGAATTGTCACGAACGATTCTTTGGATGGACACAATACACAAGAGGTTCATTATTCATTTTTCTTTTAGTTTTAACCCTTTCAGCGTGAATGATTCCAATGTTTCCATGAACATGAATGGCAGTCATTTGCCATTCATGTCCATGCATTCATTGGATCTGCACTTAGCGCATATTGGAATTGAACACTCTTTCACACTGTCAACACCGATAAATGAGAATGTCTGACATATTTTGAGGACCATGCTTACACGCGATAATAACCTGTATTACTAAGCGGGTTAAGAATTAGTTATCTATCTGCAGGAATCCAGATTCTCAGGCTGATGAAATGAAATGATGAACCAAGGAACCTCGCCTTGTAAAAGTAATTCATTTCATCATATTTCAAGTCTCCCATTCCTCCAACGAATTGATTTGCTATCTGGCTTTTGGAAAACAAACAGAGATCAAATACATGTATAATGAATATGAACCTATTGGGCTTTGGGACGCTTGGTAATTATTCAGGGCCTGTTTCTTGTGCAATTCTCTCATTTGACTTGAAGATGCCGGCGAGCAATCACGTATCAACTGCAAAGCTTCTGCTTATCTTTCTCCTGATAAAGATCTTGCTAATCACTGAAGTCAGCTGTGAGTAACTGTCTACTTGGTGTCATCAAATATTTTAACTGAATCTTTTTCACAGCTTCGTGTCAGTGCATCGGATATTATGAGCCTCTGATTATTAACGTGCAAGCATCACAGTTGACTGCATCGGGGAGTCATAATAATGCAAATCTTCAATCCTGGTGCAGCAAAAGCAGTGAGTTGAAATCCCCATTTAATGTGACTGGCGTTGTAAGTATTTATTTGGCATTGGCTCATATTTTCCAGACAAGTTTGGATGGCATGCAAACTATCACGGGATATGTAATGAGTCACTCTACGGTTTTTGGATTGAAGTTGATTTCCTGGAAAATAAATTGTTGGCGGGCATTGTCACCTGGGGCAGAGCAACCAAGGGGGTAAATTGGCAAGCGTATGATCAATTTGTGACATCGTTCCACTTGGAATTCCTCGTGGATAAATCGTCAGAGTGGACTAACGTCACTGAGAACGGAACAACAGTGGTAAAGTATTCACATTTGTTTATGTATTATAATCTCTGTTGAATAACTAATCAGATGTTCACTGCGAACACTAACAGACAGGATGCAATTTTGAATACATTCTCCGAAAGCCTGCTTGCACGAAAAGTCCGACTCTACCCATTCAAGTGTTCTGGTCGACCAACATTGCGATGGGATTTCATTGGTTGTAACAAATGTAAGTCAATTGTCCACAAATGAAAAGCATTAAGATTGATCGATTTTGAACCGCGTGCATGTACCTGAAGCGACTATAATTTATATACGTTTGAACTGCCAGATATACAACTTGACTAAACCTGTGTACTTTTTATTATGAGAGCTTTTGGATACCTTTATATTGAGGTTTGATTGGGAAAATACCTCTAAAAGAGTATAGTGAACTACCAATTTTTAAAAGTTTAATTCAGATATATTTTGCCCAGAATGGTATTTTATTTGTCGGTTTCTTTAATTATACATTTTGTTTTCTGTCATTTGCCTCGTCAGTGAAATGGTTTAGCGTCCATATAACTTTATTTCTAAATATGTTGTGTATCCAAAACACTATTTATGCAATTTCTTCGCCTTCCAGATAGCATTCCGTTGGTGAAGCAGGGATTTGCGCCTCCAGGCCTTGCTCTGTGCGGTCTGGAACCTCGCAAATGCTTTCGCTGGAGCAGGATTCCAATCCGGGTGCAATGGTCTGGATTCAGGACTCGGAAGAACGAGACGAGGCTCAGTCTGCATGGAAGATCCATCGCTTGCGATCGCCGACACGTCACAGTGGGAATGGAGAAGAATTGCACTCAATGCGCTGCTAACGAAGTTCACTATGATGTGTGTGTAATTGAAGGAACGAATGAGGATGGTCGATGCCCGGTGCTGTGTAGAATGAAGGACAGCCAGGTTGGGGAGCCAATCAACCTCATGCTCATGGTCAACGGCAATGAAAACACTGAGCTGTGTGCCATAGACTCGGATGCCTCCTTGACCATTGGCACGCCCGGAAGGACTCTTGTCCACGATTGGCCATCTTTTCTTGAGAAAATTCGCGATGTTTATTAGTAGAAAGCTGATGCATTGATGTTATTCATTAGATACAACTGACCAGTTATAATTCACAATGTGATGGAATTTGATCGAACACTCGTGTTAATTTATAAGGTAATTCATGATTTGAATTTCATTGCCGATTGAACTTTCTGCTCGTTTTTTGCCTAAACGTTTTCTTTGGTAGCTTTGTTTCAAATTACGATTTTATAACAGTTACAATTTATGTACACAAATGTTTATTCTGTTATAGCTAATAGATTTTTTTTGTATTCGGTGGTAAATTCATATTCCTACAAAATGTGAGATGTGATTCGCTTTCTCTGTGTTTTTTATTGTATTATCTGCAAAAATAATCAACAATTTTGAATCGCGAATGGTCTGATGAACGTTTTCTTTTGCATCTAAGAATACTCGGCAATCCCACTGGAATAGCCTACTTGTCTCACTCCACATATGTTTAGTTAGCATACATAGAACAAATAGAATTGAGCCGGTTTTTCCTCTTGTATTGTTGACATCTTCTGATCACCAACTCTATTTTTCGCGCGGATTGAAATTTTTTCGACCTTTCTTGGAAATCAGCCGCAATGCATCAAGATGCGTTGTGAACCCTCGAACTGGGAAAAAAGCGAAATTTCACCAATTTCCAGTGGATATGCCACGGTGAGTCGAGTGTTTGCCTCCTAATATCGTCCAGATGAGACGCATGCTGAGTCACTGCTATGATACTCAGCTCTGTCAGTATGTGCACCAAAAGATTGAATGAACCCTGTGAACAGCGATAGTGTTAAAGATAACGCTAAGAACAACCATCAATGTCGTATATCTTTGATATAAACAGCTGTATTGTCGGAATGAATTGAAAGCGGAGGGGGTGGTGGTCGTGAGCCATTTGCAAATCGGGAATAATTGATAACTTGAGTAAATAGTTTAATGATTGCATA
>KB294747.1:1561-22594 GCA_000328365.1 Capitella teleta | reverse complement strand
GTGTTTAGATGTCTGAGGTGACGAATTCATGCTATATGGGCGATAATATAGTTGATCTTGATAGAAGCTGAGAGGACACCCCCCTGCGACAGTGTCTCATCGAAGGAATAAAAAACTCTCCTAGTTCGTCCTTTCTTATTTCAAACACCATCATTTTTTAATGTAATTAAACTTGGTCCTTATTTACTATTATTATTTTTATTTTTATTTTGAAAAGAAATACAATCAAGTTGCATATAGTTACCCTGGGTTTGAAATCTATCATAGTCATGAATGAATTATAACCATAAAAATTTATTTAATATTCTGATTTTCTTCTTTTTTTCAGGCACCTGTATGATGCACTCAGATGACGATACATCTCTGGCGTGTACGGCATTACTCCCATACGTACAGCTAGGCAAGGTCTTATGAATTTTCAACAATCTCTGTCTGTTATTCAGCAAGTCGACCTTATTTCCCTGTGGCAATTCAGAATCAACTATATTAAAGTAAATTCTTATAATTTGACTCATTTCATTTATTTTGAAAGAAAAATTTAATATTTCAGATTTTTCATCACTGAAATATGTATTTCCATCACTCATCAAGATACAGAAATTAGAAGTTGTACATGACGAAGAAACAACTTGTCTTCTGCGGCAAAATTGAGAATGTCTTGATCAGTGTGACTCACTCCAAATTCTTGCTACCTGCTGCTCCATTTCTTACGTACTGTTCTAGATTCCTAGAACCAAGATGCTGAGATTACAGCCATATTGGACGCCTGATCATGCAAATCTCGTTAGGGTCTCTACTAAATTCTACCTACTAGTATTATGTGTCATTGTGAAAATGTCCATCTCTATCATAATTTTATGAGGCATATAACTGGATCTACATATGACTTGCGTTGATTCATCTTCAGATTTGTTAACGTGCCTTTATGACTTAAAGGGATGGGGAACTAAATTTTAAGTGATGTTCTATTGACTCATAGCACCAATTGATAGCATTCCGTGCCAAAAACACCTTGCCTGGATGCAAGCGTAAGGAAATAATGCATTCCAAATATCGGGGTTAGCATTGCGCCTATGGGAGAATGGCTTCCATTGCGAAGTATAGGAGGCAAACGTCAGCTGATGGCTTGGTTTGGCTGATGGCTGATTGGTCCCGTTCCCCTCGTGAAGCTATCGATTTCAGCCAATCAGAGCAGAGCATCTTCGCCATAAAAGGACATCTTTGTTGTTTACGAAACGAAAGCGCATGCGTGGTGCACTCTGGCTGACCTTTATAGCGAAAAATATTTTTTTTTCGCGCCTGACTGGTGGCAAAATGATTATTCTATCTATTTCCGAAAATAAAATAAAAAAATATCCAGGGGTTTAGTCGCAGGACACGGTGATATGACGAGGCCCATTGTAAAAGATGGGGAACTCGGTGTTTCATCACAGCGACTGACGTCACGCCTAATTAGCATTATATCTCCCGCGAAATCGTTAGCGATGATATTTCTTGTGTGGGCCAGGCATAAGAATCATCTTTGGTGCATCAAATAACGACTCAAAGTCCATTTTCAACCAGTTCTCCTTCCCTTTAAGCTACTTGAACGATTTAAATTCTGTACATGTTGTCACCCATTGCCATCTGTAATTGCTTAATTCATCTCTTTAGTTTATATTTCGGTATCTCAATAAACTATTTAAATTGTGTTCATGTAATTCTTTGCTATATTTACTGAAGCTCATAAGTTGTTTACTTGTAAGCGTGCAATCACTGCAAAGATTGAATAAAACATTTTTCTGATGAGTATCAGATGAGCGAAGACACGCAGGAGTTTTCACGAATCGTAATTCACAGCTATGAAAAAAAATTTAATAATAATATGTGTCACAGACAGTAATGTTCACTGTCACTTTCTGCACCTCAAACTTGGAAATTCAAACCCGTTGATGGCAGCAACAATTGTAGAGATTGCAGTCCTGTGCTACAGTGTGGTTATGCCTATATATTAAGTTGACAGATTAGCTACCACCCCCTCCCTTCCCATCCTAGAATCTAGAGATATTTTTATGCTGCTATGAAACAATAAAAGGCTATTAAAATCAAAATTACCTTGTGATAATTGTGCTGATGCTTCAACATTAGTTGAACACGACTAACTTCATTCTACATGTACTTGGTGTACTTGTACATAATTATATCATATCAATATTCTGGTGTAGGAATTATGTTAATCGTGGAAAAGAACAGGTCTTTTATCCCTTTTTCGCATTTACACAACACGAAAAATGAGTTCTTCTGAAGAAGATATTCCGAACATTGTCCAAGCGAGTGTAAGTTTACAGCTGTCAAACGCACAACACGTGCTAATGTTTACACTTTGCGTATGGATATTGCCTAATTTTGAGTGCATGAAAGGAATCAAATTTCACATAATTAATACAATGTGTCGAATCATAAATATATTATTAGTTTT
This sequence comes from Capitella teleta, assembly GCA_000328365.1. NCBI lineage: Eukaryota > Metazoa > Annelida > Polychaeta > Capitellidae > Capitella > Capitella teleta. The sequence continues at coordinate 20,136 of KB294747.1, read as the reverse complement.
GCAAATACGTATTAATAACATTTAAATGTCAAATTACATTTAAAACACGAGCACAAATGTCGGACTATTTTCTTTCGCGTGCTCACTTCCCTCTTCAAAATTGAAGATGAGTTCCACGATCTACGAGACAGACTGGTGCTGTGGCGTCGTCTGCTCGTTAGACAATGCTGAGCTGTCCCCAATGATCGTAACGACATTATCTTGACTCGGTTCAACGCACTTTAGGCGATGAACTCTGAATTCTGCGACTACCGTGCACTCTCTGCTAAAGCAATCAACTTTGTTGCTTGAACGTACCCATAGTCCAGCCATGCAATAGGCCTTCAAGATTTGATATCAAGGTTACAGGACTGTGCTTTCGATTAACATCTGCTCGTGGTTCCTCATGATTAGGTTTTACCTCGATAATTCCGCATCAGGGTCTACTTCTCAGGGTTAAACCACACCGGAGGTTTCTAACTTTCTGACAATTGCCGACATCTTGCTGCAAGACGTTGATCGTGGTTTATTTTTGCATCTTTTTTAAAGATTCGTCATAAGTGTGCGGCGTGCCAGCGATCGAAAGGCCACCAGGACAGCCCCCGATGATCATTTCACTTTTTAGTTTATTCTTTTTATTTATTTATTTTTTTTATCCAGTAAAATACATGTTTGCGACTGTTTGATTGTGTGATAACAGACGATGATCAGGAGAGGAGTAATCTTCATAGAGGCCTGTGGTTGGTTTATGAGCGTTTGGCCGTTCTTCGTCATCTCAGATTACTCCCAGTTCACCGTTTGTAACCATCTTACATTTTACCTTAACTCAACGAAAACCTTCTGCGGGGTGACCAAAGGTGAGAGCAACAAACGATTCTGTCTATGGGGTTTAACATCGATGACATTGCAAGTGTTCAACACAATATATCTTGCCATTAAATCCACCCACCAGAAGCAAGTCAATGGTCGTCTTGATGTGAGTACAACAAAGCGAAGCCATTGGTTCGCAGGGGCAGCCAACAGCCCCCTGTCGGCGAATAACCCCAGACATTTCCCATTCGAAAATTGTCCGGGCAAGTCGGTTTGTGGGTGTGATAAAATCATCTTAATCACTTCTGTGTGACGTCTGATGTCTGTGCTGTGATACACCTAGCTACACAGATAATCTAGGACATAAGGCATATATAAATAGGACATCGTTCCTGAAATAAGTCCATCTTGTATATCGTCGATATCGTGAGTGTCAATCTGAAAACTTGAGAAATGAAACGCATGAAATTAACTCATAATATCCACATTAAATTTTATAGTGCATTAAGCAGCAAGTCATGAAAAAAAACAAAAAAAACAAAACAAAACAAAACAAAACAAAACAAAACAAAACAAAACAAAACAAAACAAAACAAAACAAAACAAAACAAAACAAAACAAAACCAAAACATGAAAAATGAAAAAAAGAAACGAATCAAAATTTGCACCACACTATCGGACGTCGATTGCTGCCGCTGCCTGTTGAGTTCATTCATGTGTCCAGTCAATGATCGCTGACTTTGGTTTTGGCTCAAATTATGAACAAATTAACAATCTCTTTTTAAAGGTGTACCTGGTTTCATCTTATCTGTATTTTAGCTTGAATTTTAACTTTAATTCGGATAGATGCTTACTGTATAAATTACTTTCATTTCGTGCGAGTTTACAGATTGCTCCCGTGACGGTAATTAACGGAATGATAATTTTATTCACATTGTACATGTAATAAGAATCTGTTATCTCCATATCTATGCATTACATGGCATTTCGATGTTGATCAAGCTCATTCTTGCTGAGGGTATTTATATAGCGTATGCTGCCTAACCACAACAGGACTAATGAGAAATAACGAATGGGTTAATACAGCCGCACACGCCCCTTAGATAACGCGCTTAATGGCTGCTTGATTCAGACCAAAGTCATAGCCTGATGGAACATTTGTGTTGCTCTGACAACTGGATTGATGGTGCATCTGAAGACATTACACGCATGTCGTCTAAGGGTCTGGTGATGTCCACTCGTGTGCATGCTATGCATTTGTCAAATAGAAGTTGTGATATACCATTCTTTATTGCCGCATAATTATGAGCTTGTATAACGCTGAAAAAAAAGGGAAAAAATAGATAGTAATTAAATAATTATATACACGATATACACGTACATGCCGGTAGCTATTATTTTCAAATTAATATTAATTTCAACTTACAATTGTGGTGCATAGTTAAATGAATTCAATAGTGTTCAAAAAGACTGATGTCACCTCGGCAACATTTTTGTAGCTCGATCCTGTTCCGGATCTGAAGTTCTGAAGACATGTTAACATATGTAATAATATGATAAATTTATGTTACAAAAGCGTCATTTTAATGTAAAAATATAGCTCACAACGCTTTCATGGGGTTAAAATATGATGATGAAAATGTGACACAATTAATAAAATATAACAATTAATAGAATTGAGTAGGAAAAAAAGGTTTTCAGTCTTTCTATAAAAACGTGGGTACTTGAAGCTTTTTCGAACCCATGATGGCAATTATTACTCATGGTACATCATAACATGTTTTGCATTTCTTAAAAAATATTTTTTTTTTTTTTTTTTTTTTTTGATAACCATGCATTGCTACTCAGTCACAAAATGTCATAAAATCTTGAGTGATACAGTACGCCTTTGTGTCTGGATATTTTGTCATTCCCCTTTTGTGAACATCTTTCATTCTTTTGTTCTCATCTCTGTCACCATTATTTGGGTGTCAGCAGACCTTTTCACCATGCTATGATTTCCTAATCAGTATCTACTGGGATTTTCCGGTGTGCTTTGGAATTCTAGAGGGAGGTGACTTGGTGATAAACGCACCATAGAAATTAGATTATAGGTTATGTAATTATGGTCCGTCAAACTCGTATTTTAGCATACATTTATTGCATACAACTCATAGTGTATCGGATTATGACATGACACAATTCAGGATATCCTGGATATATGGAACAGAAATATATTATACCACACACAAAATTATCATTCCTGCATGTACCCCTAGTACTAGTTCAATGCGACCGGCCCTCTGCTATTACTATTACACAGATATGAAACTAGTTTTACATGATACATGTATGCGCCTTAAATTCAGACAATCAACTGATTGATTAAATGCCTTCCTAGACTGTTGTAATGTCGTTATTGCAGACTTCAGACACGATTATTCGTGGGAGTTTTCCAGCCATCTATTACAAGGTCACGCATAATTGTTTCCGAACGTTATAAATCCTGACAATGTTGAATAATAATATATCGATTACCCTGTTTCATCACATTGAATTGATAGATTAAACTTGCACGTAGGCCTACAATTATGAAATGGATAGGTTACTTTTGATGCATGATTTGAGCAATCTGTTCTTGTGAATTATCTGGGTGCCTCCCAGTGATCTTCTTGCCATCACCTTCACAGAGCATAATAATTGATCTTTATATATATTATATATACATCAAATCTTACAAGGTTGGCTATATTGTAGGATTTAGCGGAAATCATTAAAAATCCGTATATTTCGTGTAATACAATACAATACTCAACTCAGGATTCATGCAGGAATAACATCAATAATCCGTGACAAAGTGATCACATAGGAATCAAAGGATTAAATGATTGTGACCTTAATAAGATCCCCGGACCATCACCTGTCCTTTCAAATATTACGTCAATCTTGTCATAGGTTTCCATTATATACCAGATATAGGGCATCGACCCTAAAATTGCTCATCTCGTGATGTCTGACTTCGTGGTTGTCATTTAAGAAACTCGAAAATCAGAAAGGAAGGGGGAGCTGGCTGTTCAGAAAACCGCTCTTTCGTATATTCCGTCGTAATAGTCACGTACAATGCATTTTACGACTTGGTGTGTTCACAAACGAATGTTACGTAAATGTATAGCGTAAACGCGATCATAAGCGACGTAAATCAGGCTAATATTTAAGGACACGTCAAAGGGCCATTAAAGCGCGAATTTCCGTCTATATTTCGTAGAGTCGGTGTTTTTATTCAATCGCAGTTGCTTTTCATGACATCATTAAGAAATCTTTTGGCGACGGTTCGAGTAAGTACTAGTATTTATTGAATAATCGTGTTTTAAGAGGTCGAATCATTGCAATAGTGGCTATGTTGTACTGTATATAACATGCGCATAATTATATTATTTTTGTACACTTGGAAGTTTCGATTTACAACTTTTAGGAACAGTGTCTTCTTTCATCGAAATGAATAAAATTGACTTATAGTAATTATAATAAAAGTAAATATGTTTACATCATGTAATCAAAACAGCTGATCGCAAGATAGAAGAAAACAAAAGAAAATCAACGAAGCAAAATGCTCACCACACCTCAGACGCGAATCCTTACACAATCTTGCATGGTTGTGATCATTTGTTTTCGGGGCACCAAAAACACTGAAATTGTGAACCAATGAATATAATTTTTTTTTTCTGAAATATCCGGCACACAGTCGGAGAGCGGATCGACGAAGCGACGAAAAGGTTGTGGAAAGGTTTTCCGTCTCTTCCATTACGCCTTTGAAGCAGTACTTTAATTAATATATCTGGACACGTATCTTCGTGAGGAATCTAGTGATACCAAAAACATCATTGAATGCAAAATATTTGTCTGGCGTCGTTCATGAGCGACAGAGCTGTGGCTATTCAGCGATACATCGTCATCACGCATTGCATTCTCCTGCGGATGAAGGTCCCTCGCTGTGACACCCATGTGGCAGCCGACCGGAAGCAGGTCACTCAACGACGCCCCAGCGCCACAGAATGCGGAAGGACCACCCACCACATTACCCTCTTACCTAGTTTGCCAACATAAACAGTCAAAATAACATTTGTGGCGTCAATCTCAACGCAAGCCTTTCAAAAGCCAGAAAACCACGAATGCTACGTAATTTAAGTAAATGCCACTGCAGCTCAACTCGACCCATCTGATTATAAGAGAGAACACAAATTAGTTGTGATATTCAATTACGATCAAAGCATGAACGCAATCATCCGTTAAGAGGACGAACTTCAGTGTCTGATAATTACAATTGAATTTGGTAGTCGTCACAGTGATGCGGATATCAATCGACGCTTTCACATCGCATGTATACGCATCACATTGGTTTCAACTTTGCTTCTGTTCTCAAGCATCTAATAAGATCAAACAATTCAACTGAGATCAACAATCGCAGGTTATATGGAGGACACTAGGCAAGTGTCGAGACCCGACATAAACACCCTGATAGTACATGACTGTATTACGACCATCCAGTGTACAAAACGACTACTTGTATTTTCTACTTTCGGCTGGTCCACTCGGTGATCATTTCAGACAGGTTTCACTGTATGTGATACCAAAATTGATTTTCGTTCCAAATGTTTTGCATTGTGACTTGAGAGAAGAAAAACCGAGATGAATGCCACATGGCGTTATTTGAAATGTTAGATGACGTGAACTATTACACAGGAAATAGATTAACAATATGCTGGTTGTATTCACTCGGCTACAAGTCACATTTAACAATTTGACCGTAATATTGATATATTGTTTAATGCGGAGTGATCAGCCAGGAACTTTGTGGTTTCATGGTGGAGGGAAAATGGCGTGCAATTTTCGTCAAGGGACTGACTCTGACGTAGCTTTTCTTTGAAAACTCTACGCATGGCCATTTGAGTTCAATATATGTTTACGGATGTTTTTCGTTTATCAGCTTTTGACGTCTATTCACTGGCGCTGCCAGTCGAATGGTGACATTTTTCAATATATATATTTTCTTCAAAAACTTAACAACAACAACAAAAATATTAACAAAAAATAACCAAAAATCCCTCCCTGGTGTCATATATATATTCCATTTAATAAACCGCGCAAATGACCAATATAGACTGTGTGTGAGAGAGACTTTCTTTCAACCACCGGATTCACTCGAATGGTCACATATATAATTATGAGTGATCAATTGGCCAGTATTTCGGCCGCTGATCACTGGATTATGTCGTTATAACACGGCATTACTCGATGCTTAAATATACTTATGTCAGAACAAAACTAATTAGGAGTCAGACGCCAAAACTTCCATTGTAAAACGTGTAGATGGCGTTTCTTGTCATTTGCATTGCCAGTGTTGTTAAGTAATACTGTTACAATTATTATGCTGTTTTATCCAGTCTAACTGTTATGCATCGCGAATTGCATCTAAGATTATTGGTAGGTTAATTACTGTTCCAGTGATCACAATTGGACCAATGCAGGTTGTCAAACTGCCTAGTCTCAACATAAATACATGAGCATAATCACTATCATAGAAATTATAACATGATGCTACAGTCTTAGTCTTGCTTGGCCAATCATTGGTGTCGTTTAATAAATGAACTACAAATATATTCCCAACAAGATTTCGACAACGTGGTCCAAAGAAAAAACATGTTTAAATTTAAGTTACCACAAACTTACTTTCATAATCCGTTTGAAGATAACAATCAGGGGAGATGTTATGTAATTATGATACGGACACTGACGTATTGGCAAAGTGTGCGGTGTGAAAGGTGTGTCAAGATCAACACGTCCTCATACTATTATACTCGAGATTTACTGGCATTGCACTGCGTCTTAACGTATTCAATGGGTTCTCTCTTTGCCACGCGTTTTATAGTGCTTTTACTTATAATAATTATGCCATGTTTGTGACGTACTTCATTTGCTACAGACTTGACTGTCAAGCATGGGAATTAAAGGCGTTATACACTCCTCATCCTGTTCTCTTTGCCACGCGTTTTATAGTGCTTTTACTTATAATAATTATGCCATGTTTGTGACGTACTTCATTTGCTACAGACTTGACTGTCAAGCATGGGAATTAAAGGCGTTATACACTCCTCATCCTGTTCTCTTTGCCACGCGTTTTATAGTGCTTTTACTTATAATAATTATGCCATGTTTGTGACGTACTTCATTTGCTACAGACTTGACTGTCAAGCATGGGAATTAAAGGCGTTATACACTCCTCATCCTGTTCTCTTTGCACCGCGTGTCACAGTTTTAGTTATTATAAAGATAACAATCACCAACATTTTTCGGCATCAAATAATCCATCAAAACACATAACATACTTGGTTTGCATCGAGGGAAGCACACAACGGTGATTTTTTTGAATAAAATTAATACCTTCATGGTAAGATAATCCAAATTTCGTGGAAGGCGAAATTTAAGGGGAACTCATCAATCAACTGTTGATACGTTGTCCTTGGCGGATATGCAGCAAACACGTTCTGATTAAATCGCTGTTTCCTGTTGCGATCGGAAGATATATTGTGGTTTCCATATGACGCTGAACTTTTTGCAGGGTGTATAAAATAATTGGTCATTGTACGTAATGCGGAATTTAATTGTGACAATAACAACAAATAAGAATCATTCCCCATTGTTGTTATCCTATTGTTATAGTTTCCTATTGTGACATTGCCCTATTGTTATTCTCCTTTTCATACTTCGTTGACATGTGTTAACTTCGAAAACGTGAGCAACTATATCTGGATTGATGTGCTACAAGAAGGTGACCTGAAATGAAATGGAGTAATCATTGGCTGGAGAAGCTATATAACAATGTCTGGAAATAGTGAGGATTCTTGAAATGATGAGCTCTTATCATCATCGTTAAGCTCAAATTCCGTCCTCATGTTGAGGGTTGGATGCTAGGGCGCACATGCAGCCGCTTTTGTTTGCGTGAGCGTTTTCAGTCCTCTCTGCATCGATGTATAATTGAGACACATCCACTGCCAGATGTCGTTTTCTGCGTCGTTCTTGGTCTTTTTTTTCCATCTCATTCATTCTATTCTTTCTTTTCAGTACATTTCGTTGAATATTCTCTCTCCGAATGGCGTAGGTGCAAAAACAGCATCCGATCTGAAATTATGAGTGTCTATAAGCTACGATGTAATGTATGATCCTATTCGGGGAATTAATCCACTAAACAGCCACTGATCTGGTGTGCTTTTCTGTGACATGCTCTCTCAAGATGAGCGCGATCACCACTCTTCTCAATCTATAAATATATCAAATCATCATGTACGTATAGGAGATTACAAAACTCATAATCATTGACATAGATCAGAGACATATTGAGGGAAGTTTGGTAAAGGAAAGAAAACAATCCGGATTCGTGTTCCTCATTCGGTGAATAATATCACCCCGAGCAATGAACCGCTTGAAAAAGCAGCACAATAGGATTACAATTGCTTGGTTACACAGTAGCTGAACAACTTCAAATAATATTATGTATTCACATAATGATTATTCGCGGCCTCTTGCATTCACACATTACTTGTGAATGCACTGGGAAACCCCCAGTTGTCTGTAAAGTAATTTATTATGACCTCATAATATTAATCCTATAGGTGAGATGAGTGAAAATAGGATCTAAACAGGGATCCAAAGATTATGTTGGTGCTCATATTAGGAACTGGTATTCCCGCCTTCCATTATCAATAAATCCCTGAATAATAAATAAAATAAATAAATGGATTTTTATCCTGCATACACTGCCATATAATACAGGCAATAATGCACAAGCCGTGTTACGCAGTTTTCCAGCACTGTAGAGTCACCGAAAAATTACTATTATAGCGAATGATAATTATAATTTTAAAATTAATCAATATCATAATTTCGTAACACCCATGGCCCAATCGAACCCGGGACATGGGCCTTGCATTGCAGTCAAACAGTAACACTGACTGAGCTATGGGTGTCCCTCTCCTCACGGGGACCAGGCTGATATTGATGAACGCGATGACGATTGTTGATGTCAAAACAAGAGAAATCACAACCATAATAATAAAATATGATATTAAGAAGGAGAGAGCCAACAGAGGCAGAGACGACTTCTCCGCGCCCTTTCCTTTTCCACGAAAACTAATTACACATGCATGCATTCACTGCTATGAGAACATGTTTTACCTCTCTGTCTTGTTGACATTGAGTAAGTACATCAACCTGACTGAAGGTCGTATGTAAAATTAACGAATTTGCTAAGAGTAGTATTCCGCCCGGAAGTTTAGCAATCCGTCTTTCGCACCCGTTGGAGATTTAATCATGGGTAGCTTAATATGCGATTTCGCCTTTTATTAATACTGTACTATATTATTTTAAGCACGTATTCGAAGTCTTCAAAGGGGCACACACACACACCCGGAATGAAGAACAAAACCATGAAAACACGCACCAATTATGATAACCAAGAGGGTACATGGCAGCCACTTAAATTGTGGGCGCACCACAAGTGGGCGCCGGAACCGTGCTGGCACGTTTTAGTGTTTTAACTTCTACGAGGTGCAATCCCCCTAATTATAGAGTAGATAGAACTATACAGTGTATGTGTACGTGATGAACGTCTTAGGTCATTGCTTTGAAAAAGTTCATCTGTGTTGTTGCCAAATAAGATTAAGATCGTTTTTGCCGATACCAGGATCAGAATCGATGGAGACCAATGTGGTGGTGGCCGAGGGGCTAGCTCACATATGGAGAGGATTTGGCGTTGACCGCTGAAGATTCAAAGCCAGACGACACTCGTGTGTCTCCAGCTAATGTCCTTTACCACAACCTCAATCATTACCTCCTCGGACCACAGGTATAAAGACAGCAGTCTATTCGGGATCCTGAGGTTTGGCATGAACGATTTCACGAAGCATATGCACAAGGAACAAAAGTTATTCCTCTGCTCAATCAGATTCCGAATCTTCTGTGCTAATGTTTTGCATATGCTGACCGTCTGTTGGATCGAAAAATCATAAGACCTCAGAACCATAACGTCATTCTAAAAGCACAACGTACAGTCATTGGGCAACTGGAGCAGCACGGATCATAAGGACACAGCCCAAAAGAGGACAATATCCGAATTAGAAACAACTCCATTCTTATACACGTCGCTGTTTCCCAGGCAAACCTGTAACGAAAGAAGTTGAGAGGGGCATCGAAACGTGCATGCGAAATGTGCCTACATATACCACGTGGGTATCCTGTAAATGGCCATAGATAGGAAGGGCAGAGGGATGTGAGTCACCAGATGTTCTTCCTAAGGGCTTCCTGTGTTCTGTGTAACCATAAAACAGCCTCGCTGCATGATTTCTGTGCTTGTGGGGATCAAAATAATCTTCGCGCTGCCTTCTTTTACTCCTGTAACAAATTGGGCGATTTCTTTCCTTCCAATAGGGGATCCTTTTAAACGTTGTCCTTCAAAGTGATCCCAGTGTCATCGTGAATGTATGAATTATGCAAGTTGCCCTGATCGATGAGCTATTGCCTCCATGGTGTCAACAACGGGTTGTCTAACACTTCAGTGTCCAATTGGAACAATGTGTTCTCCTGCACTAAAATCTCTATGATCCCACACGACCCGCTTTCTATTTTCAAGGTGAGCTAATTACGGAAAGTGAGGTACGTTGACGGGTCCAGGGTGCTTGTCAGAATGTGTAATCGAAGCGAGCATTGAAGTCTTCGAAGGGCTCATAATAGCAATGCGTGACCTGAGAATGGCCCTGTAAAATGGCGGTTTATCGGTCTTTGAAGGCGCCATCAAGGCCCAGATTGACTTAATCCATCACTCCATGCAGCTCTTGACACTGCCCTTGCAGAAGGAGGCAGTCTCACACTGATCATGACGATTCTTAAGCTGCAGGCCGCAGGTACCTCACGCAGCGGACGGGGAAGGGCAGTGCGAATATTCCGGCGTGGGGCTGACATGGCTGCAGGCCAGAGAACAGGTGCTCGCTGACGGGTGTTGCTCTCATGGATACATGTCTTCTCTTTGAATGTCAGCTGGTGAATTTCTTTGCTTTTTGGCACGCAGTGAGGTGAGTCCATGGTGTGCCATATTCACAAATGTATAGCTTCATCGTTTAATTGAGGAAAGTTGATCCTTTTTTAATTGTTTGCACCAAACATGAATTGGGAAGCGTTTCTGTTTTGAACTTGTAATTACGACGGTAATATTAAATTATTTACATTCTGCATCTTAATTCATATACATATACATAGTATATGGTCATATATACACTTGTGTAGCATTCTAAGCACTCGCTAATAATTATACATATACAAGGTTCACCGTCCTCTAAACAGGTGTTAACCAAGGACGAAATTGATTCATTAACTGTACGCGTGATGCCAGAATTAACGCAACCATGCAGGACAATCACGTGGCGGTGTCTCACCTGTAGTCTCGTTGGTGCAATGATTACCTGAATGCAATCAACGGATGTGCAATATGCAACATGACACTCTGTGGTCGAAGCGGCGTATCAGTCCATAAAGTCTTGCCCCGAAGTGCTCTATCACGATCCCTTCATCCACAATGTCCTTCCTGGGCTTCCAATTAATGTTAAGACTCTACGAGCACGTTTAACCCTCTTTTCAAATCCCCACAACAAAGCTGATATCTACAGGGACCACAGGTTGCAGTGAAATACTTCGGAGGAATTCGTCTCGCAAAAGCCCAGCTAAAAAGCAGCAAAAATCCGACTATGAAATCAAGCTCATGTGAGTGAGATGGCCTGCCCTCATTATTTAGGTGCTGGAATGTCATGCCAGTACAACATGTGCGTGGATTTCTGGGATGACGACTAATATTTACTTAGTGATGGAACGAATGTTGAATCTTTATAAATGAGATTGATATCTATAGGGATGCAGGGGTGGGAGATCACCCTTACTCACGCACCTGCTGGTAAGTTTAGCCTAGACAAACCTCTTTGCAAACTGCGATCCTGAGCCAATCGCATCCAGGCACTTCATTCTCTCTCTTCGATCTCATCCCTTCGTCTTCTTGCCAGGACACGCCGCCCACAAATAATTTTCCAAACCTCTCTATCTGAATGCGTTTTTCCCGCACGCAAAAACGCAACGGCAAATGTGAACGCACAAACATAACACGCACGCACGCACATATGTAAACGGCGCTTAACAGAGCTTCCTTACTCTCTTTTACCCTCTCTTATACCATAGTATTATTGTTTCAAACAAAGATGCATTCCGCCGAAGTCCACGTTTACATCATAACGGACTCCTGATTGTTTCATAACAGACAACAGAGTGCATATAGGCAGGCAGGCAGTTACATACGAGCATGACAACATAACATCCCCTGACGACGGAGGCAATTATGAGAATCACCTCTATGTAAGCACCGCTTTGAGTAGCGCCTAATATTACCTAAGGTTGAATGCCATTCTTAAATTATAAGTGCACGCAAAAGGTGACATGAATTTTGTATGGAAATAGATCTGTTAATATCGTACATGGTCTCACGGTTATATCTCTAAGTGAATAATAGAGGTGCAAACTAATGAGCCAAATGATGTAAATCAGTATTTAGCACAATTATAAGCTTGCCATGCAGGTAGCGTATAGGCATTTCATGATTGACTTCATGGAATACGTTGAGCAAAGGATCACGCAATAAGTCAATCAGGCCCTGATTAGCTCTGTATGATTACGGGAAAGCGACGGTAGTAAGGTGATTCGCGGAAAATAAGACAGGCGTGATTTAAATTATACGGGTTTGTCTGTTCTTTTCATGCTGTTGCCTTTTGCGGGTCTCGAGAGGAGATTTGCGTTTTTGTTGGCTTTTCACTCGACCTGAGTTCGCTGAGGGGGGGGGGGGGTCGCGCTGCTCTAGCTGCGTCTGCTGCCTTTGGATTTACGCGCCCCTGGATCAGAGCCTCACTGCTCTCTGTTCATTGACGATTCAACAGCGCATGTTTGGTATTTGCAACGACATCCGCGAGTCTTTATGCGTTGAAAGACGTTTTCTTTCGGTGACGGTGGTTGAGGCTGGCTTCAAGCTGTCGCCCTATTACCTTGATGGGGCGGGCTTTTTGACGTCAGCAGACTACGTCTGCTGCAGAGTACGAAAAAGAGAAAAAATACCCACGAGACACTTTCAGCTGTCAGCGTTTTAAGTTGGTTTTGACTTGGGTTGTCATCCACGTGTCACCGATAGTGCAGTGGTTATAATTGTTGCTCAGCTTTGAGTGGCAATCATGACGCTCTTCCTTATAACCTAAAACGTAAAACTGAACACAAGAACATTCTCTTTCGTGCAATTTCATTCACTCCGTATTTCATTGGCCCATAATATTAGCCATAATCCAGCAAATGGCCGTTCAGCCGCCTGACTGGAATTCAATCAAATCATGAACGTTGTAAACACTCCGTGTCCGCAGCGCTCTGTCGCTATGTATACTATACATCATTGCATAACACAGAGCAAAGCCTAATTAGATGCACTCATGCAATAGTGCCTTCAGTATCAATTAACGGTTGTATCATTGCTTTTCCCTTATACATACGTATACATCCAATTCCTTGTTGAACAAAACCTACACGAAAGTCACACTGGGAGTCATTATCATGTTCATTTCAGCATCCATTTCCCTCAGTTGCATGACAAATTGGTGCGTCATCAGGTATTACTCAAGTAATTAAGCACCTCTCACCAAATTACTTGACGTGTAATTAGATTCATTTCCAATAATTATAGATTATTAGCACACCTCATTTAACCCATTAATGAAGAATCACAGTTCACAACAAAAGCAATAAATAGAATACTCCACAAGGAACAACGTGTTGGTATTACATAATACGCACACTTACAATTCATATCAAATAGCAATGTGGTGACCATTGCGCGCCTCGGTTTAATTAGGAGACCTCATCACATTCACAAATAAACCAATCTATATTATAATGTAATTATTTGCACTGATTTCTATTGTGGAATATTTCCGAGAACAATTTCATGATCAGAATCATCAGCTTCACTCAGAGATATGCAATGACTTAACCGTGATGCAGTATATCCCAATCACGGATATTGTGCATGCATTGTTTTCGTGTAAAGGCCGAGAGTTAGTTCTACGCTTTCGTCTTACCTTGAGAGCCTCTTGGTCGGACAACAACCTCGGGTGAAGCACTGATTAAATGTCGACAACAAGAGCTAGTGAAATGTACACAGATGAATGTTTCTTCGGGTTTGTTTTTCTTTTGCGTGGGGGTTGTGGGGCATTATTCTTTGTTGTTGCTACTACAGGTGACTTATATTATAAATCTGACTGGAGATTTATCCAAAATATCCACCTTTTCATGTCGATCTGATTGCTTGCGTTTACGGAATACATCATTCATAATATAAGACAAAGTACGAGTGCGACTAAGGTACAAACTACACAATGACAGTGTTGTATTGACAAAATATGCAAAGGTAATTTGTCCTACCAAGTGTTTGATGACTGATTGAGCATGATCTCGTGCCATACCGGAACCCCAAACGTCGCAGTATACCCAAGGGGTGAGCGGGAGGGGGGGGGGGTGCCTTCTTATACATGTAACAACTCATCAAGCATAGAACCGAGGTTTCACTTACTGCCGAGGTACAGTCAGAACATCTCAAACGCTTCATTATGTAGACATTTAGGGTTTTATCACAGCAGATTTTTTTAGCCTTACTAATTTATTATTATTATTATTTATTATTATTATTTATTATTATTATTATTTATTATTATTATTTATTATTATTTATTATTATTATTATTTATTATTATTTATTTATTTAATTTATTTTACTCCAGTGGTTATACTCTGAATCAAAAATTTTAAATCTTACTTGTTCTGACAGTGTTCAAAATCCTCCCAAAGCGGCTAGGCACGTCAAATTATAGTTGCCCTCTTTGGGGCTTTAGCGCATTTCACAGTTTTTAAACTTTCTGGAGTAAGTGTATCAGAAGGCTCCTGAAATTGCCTCCACGCACATATTCACGCTTTATTGCACCACTGTTAAAATGTTATGACCTCATAGTTCAATTTTTTTTTTTTTAAGATTTGTAAGTTTCCTCTCATCATGTATTAATAGCTCAAATAATCAATTTCCAGTGTCTCGAACTATTGTTTTGTTCGAGAGCGCACTAATATTTATCTCCTCAATTCCTAAAATCAAAACAAAGCAGAGAGTTTGTATTGAAGCGCCATCCAAGAGTTGACATTCCTTAAATTTAATTCTCGTTCAGGGGCTCATCTGATTTTGCTCTCTCCGCGATCACTTACCACTCGCATTTAAATGTGTTTCCCTTATTCAAAATTGAATTTTTACTTGATTTATGCATAATCGAGTATCATTTACTTGATTTCTTTGCATAATTTATGCAAAGAAATCAAGTAAAAAGTCAATTTCTAATGAAGGAAACACATTAAATGCGAGTGGTGAGTGATTGCGGATTTAATGGGCACAGAATAATATAGTCAATCCATATACCAGGTAGCTATTTCTGGGGATAATTAATACATCTTAGCAAATTTGTTTTGTTTTCAACATGGAGTAGATAGACTACTTTTGGCCCTTCCTGTATATATGTACACACTCTCTTTCGCGAAAAAACGCATGCAGAAATTAAAGAAACGAGGGACCTAATTAGACCGTGTGCAGGTACCTGATTAATTCCAGGTCAGCTAAACTGCTTATCATGCTCCTTTATCTCACAATTATGTATAAGTACCCCCAATTATCTTGCATTTCGATGTCTTCATGACAAATCCGCAAGGCTCACGAGCACCAAGATGGCTTCAACTGTTCCCTAGATACGATACCATCGTATCTAGGGAACACCTGATGGGAACACAATAATATTTTACAAAACACGACAAATGATGCGATGTCGCAACATATCGAGGGAGAAACGCTCGTCACTTGAGACGACAAAAGTGCGAATTTGATCCTAGAGCGCAAGTTGTGCAGGCGTGGAAATTCAACTCGAGTGCTTTGTTCCTTGTTTACAACTATATGCTTGGTTTACTACTCGTATAATTATATAATTATATGCATGGAGTTTAGAGACTGTTAGATTGGGAATAATTGTGTTTTATACAAATGCATCAGTTTCATCAGTCTGCGTTGCTTAATTTTCTCGGAATTACGTTCTAATAATTATTGCATTAGTTAAAACTTGTTTTACAAATGTCTGACCGGACATACTTAATTATTAGTTAATTTATGATCCTACATGGCATTGAAAATCAAAATGATACAGGTTATATATAATAAGTAAGCTATTGTAATATTATTGTTGGTGAAAGGCGATTTTTCAGATAGACAGGCCAGCTTAATTTGTATGGCAGACTATATGCCGCATTTTCATGCGGCATTTGATAGGCCTAAACTGTAAAGTGCCAGCAAATCCACCACAAAGCATAATATACCATTCTTTAGAGCTGTGCATGCAAAGTTCCAAATGCTAGCCCTAATAATTAAGGCGAGTATAAGGAATTACTACGAGTATAATTTGTTCTGTTGATGTTCGGAGCTCCTCTGTCGGCTGCACGATCGGATCCGGCAAAGTATCTCAAAACCATTTAGTTAATTAAAGAATATAGATAAAAGCTCATGGTATATATGAACAAGAGCTGTGTATATATGTATAATAGTTATAATTAAAACTGTATCCTGACTTTAGTTCGTTGACTCCATGGTTTCAGTAGAAGAAAAAAAATATTTACATATAATTATAGACGAAAAGCGCCATTCATGAAGACAAGAAAATATTAAAAGAGGGACATAAAATTAATAAATGGTATGTAAGATTTGCAATCACGAGTATCTCATAATAATACCCCATCTGGATCCGTTTCAATGCACCAGATACTGAGAGCCCCTTTTTGCTGTGCATTATACACGAGACGAATGAGGTTCAACGGTTCCTGCAATATTTATACATCCGAACGCTATCTGCAGATTCCCTCATTTATGATTCCCTCCTCTTTTTCCCCTCCCTTCCCCTTTTCCTCATATTTTTCCCTTCTCTGGCCACACCTGGGGAAGTAGGCGACTTATAAGGGAAAGCTGCTCGCCAAATGCTATTACGCTGTGAAGCCACGTGGATGTCGCATCTGCAGATCAAAGTTTTCATGCGATAATCTTCGAAATCGACACTTGAGGGGGTTTACGGTGGTTTGCATGGAGCTATATTATATGCTACCGAAGCAGTGAGTTAAGAAAAAGTATATGCACACCTCAAAAAAAAAAAAAAAAAAAAAAAATTATAATAATAAAAAAATATTATTAATGATAATGATGCTAAATGGATGTACACGTGCGTCGTCAGTTTTCCCGCTTTTAAGGTGCTATTTGTTTTGCAACGAGAACATACAAACTATTAGATATAACTCGTTTTCTTAATTATAATTTTATTCGTTCCTCGTTATGGTCGTGTATTACTGGGTTGTGCGTGTATATTATATCAAGTGCGGTGCATCATGGGAGGGTGTACATCATAAAGAATTACTGCTCAGCCTTTCACATGTTCAATTTCTAAGTGATGGCATTGGCAGACATTGGTTGCAATTTTATCTTCTCAGCTCAACAGTCACGCATACACTGTCTGCGAGCATGAACGGAAACTCCATTTGTCTCCTTGGAACATGCAGGTATGCATGGGACAGGAGATACAATGTCAGCGTTTTTAGCTAAGTCTGATTGCAGAGCGGAAGGAAGATTTCAGAGAAAAGGCAGTCCGTTTTCCTTTTCAATTCTCCCAGCGATCAAATAATGGTCATTAGATTGCTTAGATGACGAAAACCCGAGGGAGGTTAAATTATTTGTAACAGCTTCACCCATGACTTACTTTTTGGGGACATCTCAAAGCATGAGCTTCGTTATTCCGGTGGCATTGCATTACGATTAGGATCTCTCCGCGAGTTCCAGGCACCCCATTGTCCCTGTCACATCACATTACTGTCTGACATCCCCACCTATGCATCCGTTCAGCTCAGATTATTACAGTAATTGATCTTTATAAATATATTCTGTGGAACTTTTCTTTTAACTCTACATTTCCATCGAATTGGCAATTTCAGTAGGTGTCAGGTGTTATATTGTGGCATGTTTCTCTCGCGCTTGCCTTTTTTGCGATTGACTTTGGTGGCAAAATATTTTGAATAACGTGCTACCAATCAATGGTATAATCTTATGAGATTTATTATTATTATTATTATGATTATGATTATGATTATTATTATGATTATGATTATGATTATGATTATTATTATGATTATGATTATGATTATGATTATGATTATGATTATGATTATGATTATTATTATTATTATTATTATTATTATTATTATTATTATTATTATTATTATTATTATTATTATTATTATTATTATTATTATTATTATTATTATTATTATTATTATTATTATTATTATTATTGCCTAACTGCAGAGGCAACAGATCTTCTCTACTTTGTCGTTCAATTCTAATTTCAATTGCATTTCGCAACCTGCTGCACGCAGCAATGACGTTTGCCCGTGCAGAAAGTGTGGTGTTCTCACCAATAGCATCAATGATCGATCCGTGCCGGACATCACACACCTTCCATTCACACACATATAATAAGATCATATAGAGAGTGCATCATTGCCTTTCAGGAGCCTCTGCATCCTCTCTCCCTGAAGAACAACCGCACTATGGCTCCACCGAATGG
>KB294746.1:343716-358378 GCA_000328365.1 Capitella teleta | reverse complement strand
TTACCTGGAGAAAGCCATCAGATTTTTGTTCCAACTCCCGCCCACCACACATTGTGTTTTACTCCCCCTCATCTGTTATGATATCCCNCTTTTGCACTCAGTTGCATCCGCGTGTAGCGAAATTCTACCATTTCTGCACCAGTTCACCTAACATAATTGTACGTTCATGTGCCGAGGCGGCTCTGCATAGTACATCCAACCTTGGTCGCACTCTCACTCTTCTAAGCCGAATGTATAACTGTCAGAAACCTTCTTTAATAGACCACTGCCATAGCCCCGATGTTAACAACCAAGACTCGATTACTGCCTCACTCATAAGAGATCTCCTCAATGCCAGACGAAAGCACATTTTCCCAAGCGCACTTTCCGATCACGAGATCCATTTCACATTGAGCGCTCTTTGTACTGTATAATTGATTTTCAATTCCATTGTTTGTTTTTCTTTTCCCACTACCATTGATGTATTTCTGATGTACCAGAAATAAATAAAGAAAAACACAATATTTTATACAATAGAAAAAAAAAAGAAAAAAAAAAAAAGAAAAAAGAAGAAAAAAGTTTTAATTGAAAACCTCACAGAACCACATGCTGCCGACCTGTGCTTATTATATTGTTGGATGATAGAAACGCATTGATCAGGTGATGCAATAAATTTAATATTTGTCTTCGTACTCCATACACTTGTATTAAAGCAATGTATATGTGTACGTAATCGAGGGATGTTTTTACTCAATTTACTCAATGTAAGCGCTCTTTACCCATAGCCACAATATTCAAGTGGAAAATTCAACTGCAATTTTAAGACTCGAGGAAGAATGGTGTTCAAAGTGGCTCTGGTTCCGCATGCGTATCGTGATAAAGGTCTATCCGACACCGCCATAAACAAAGGATGCTTGTTTGATCACGTGGTCATGCATACGGGCCTTGATATAATGACTTCCAATTTTTCAGCAATTCCACATCTTCCTCCCGCTGAAGGACGTAGCTGGAGGGGAAAAATCGAGCAATTATTCTGTCCAAATAAACGCTTATTTTCACTACTTGATCATGGTGCTTTATTTTTCCCATTCACTGAATGTTACTACGTAAGGATTCAGGAAAACCAAAAGATGCTTGCATAAGCTCCTGAATGAATCTAAACAATGGATATTGCCCTCGCTCTCTTCCTTTCTCTGCTGACTGAGGTGTGCTCTGGTGAGTTAGTTAACTGGCATTAATTAGTTTGTGTTATTTATACCTTATACAAGCGGACCATATACATAGCTAGCTATCAATCAAAGTAATTTGTGGAGAACAAGACAATTTAATTGGACATTTGTGAAATGGTGTACAGACGAAGACTGATACAAAATGTGAACCATGCTATTCGGACTCATGTCTATGACCGTTCTATTAACATTAATTTTTTTGATATTGTTTTAGCAATTTTGGCTTGCTTTTATCTTTTCTGTATTTTTTTTACCACATTATAGTATAACTTTCTTGTCAGATAGACGTGTATTCTATAATTCGTACGAAACTGTGAGTGGCTCAGCTATAGGGTAGAGACCCTTTAATTATGTTATTATTTACATGCATGTTATTATTTACATGCATGTTATTATTTTAACATCTCTAAGCTCGGGACACGCTCTGATTGTGTTTTTCGCAAGGGGGAGATAGGCCGATGTTCCTTCTTGTTTATATACAAGCTATAATTTTCATATCTATGGCTTTTAGTGATCGAAGCCTCGATCTCGGAGTACAGTGCATCATGGCATTGTTTGCATATTACTAGTATTACATACCCTTTACGTACATTTAGTACGTGTATTATAGTGTATAGCTGTTAAGTATACATACCACATTATTATTATTATCAACATGCACTTGAATTAATATGTATTATCAGCATGCTTGTGTTATTTGAACAATGAAAACACGCAATGTAGTAATTAGGTCTCTCGATCGCATTTGAACAAAGGGCGGTCAGCCAAACAGAAAGAGCATTTAATACAGGGTTGCGCGAACATTCGTCTAGTTTAGAATGTACTCCACATGGCAGATTGGACAGTTTAATTGCAGTGAATTTGAAAAACAGCCCGAAGGATCGCATTTTCATACAATTTTGCGTCAATTAACGAGTGTTTTGTCATTATGGCGAGACTGTGGCGCCGAATGCGGCAACAGTTCATCAGATTGCAAGGATGCTTTGCGTTGAGGTGGTTTTGATATTTGCGATACATTTAGTTGATTCGACACCCAAAATTTCACCTGGGAATGTTTTTATGATGGATGGTAAGTATGCGCATGACATTTGTTTCTCCGTGATTCTGCGTTACTAATTCACAAATCACTTTTATATTTCAGTTAATCACGAGAAAAGTCTTATCTGGGCCCAATTGGCCCGCGGGCCGGGTGGCCTGGCCCGTCTGGTGTCCGTGGCCGGTGAGCCTCAGAAGTGGGTCGTTAACAGGACCGCAGTGACGAGGTACATCACGGCACCAAACCCGAAATGGCGATTCCAGGCCCTCTCGCACGATTACAATCGCCATTTTTTGTATTGGGCTGAAACGGATCGGCATAAAATACAGCGCATTGAACTTGGGCGAAGGGGACGCCTCCCGCAAGATGTGTATTCAGGCACCTCCGGTGACGTCACTGGTCTAACGGTCGACTGGATGAGTGAAAATGTTTACTGGAGTGATGCGCAATACAAATGGATCGCCATGGCAAGTGCGTCGACCATTAGAGTGAATCAGATGAAACTGGTTGTGACGTCACAGTTAGATCAGCCAATGGCAGTCGTCGTTTATCCACAAGAGAGGTTTGTCTCACTAGAATGTGAATCTGATTATGTTATAAATTATAGTGCAACTGAGATACTCATTCAACTCTGGTTCTTCCACTTTCATAGGTCTCTGTTTTGGTGTGACGCAGGGCAGAATCCCAAAATAGAAAGATCAGACCTTTTAGGTGGCAACCGACAAGTGCTTATCGCGAATGGCGTTTGGAAACCAATATCTCTGTGGCTGGATGCCGGAAACAATCGTTTATATTGGCTCGATGGTCTTCTTAATCAAGTATCATCAGCTGACCTGAATGGGCTGAACAGGGATCTCACCCTGCAGTTAGACGAAGCGACTTATAAAGGGATAACTCTATCAAACGTACGTCAAATCTGTAACCAATTCTATACGCTAATTGTGTGAATGTATTCCAGAATTATATCTTCATCACAGCCGCCAACCAGCTCGACATATACAAAAGAGAAACATTCACCAAAGCTGTGAGTTTTGAATCAAAGTCCGCTGATTTGGGACCGATCTTGATGTATTCGGAGTATGCAGAGCTTTCCACAGGTATGCAAGATTTGCCATTGTGAAACCAGTGCTTATTGCGTTGTTTTAGATGTATGCGATGGTCTTGATTGTTCTGAATTGTGTATCTCAGGAGAGGGATGTACTTGCAGCGAAGGAAGGACGCTCCAACCCGATCGTGTGTCGTGTAAAGGTAAATTAAAGCCCATGAACATTCTACAATATACAAAGTGAGCCAAAGTAGTCTATCTACTCGGTGTTAATGATTTCAATGCTTTTCAGTCATTTCTGAGAAAGTGTTACAAAACATATTGCAGGGTAAAAACCACGCAAAGAGCGGATAAATAATCACTTGGTGTATTTAGTCTGACATGTTATGCTGCCACTCCTATCATTTCTATTCCAATTTCTTCAACATTTTTGCCAATTTATCTCAATGAATAGATTGCACTCATCATTCCGCGATATTTCCACTTTTGGTGGCAATCAGGGCCCCAGACCATGGATAAGCATCATTGAACTCATAATTAACTTATTAAGACAACACTCTCGTATTAGTGTTTTGTATGAGAATGCTATTGTTGTGACAGTAGCACTAATGTTTATCTTCTAAAATTAAAACAAATGAGAGTTTGTATTTAAACATCATGCAAGAGGTGACATTCCTTAATGCTCGTTCAGGGGCTCATCTGATTCAGCTCACTAATAATAATTATGTTCACGATCATACACCATTCGCATTGAAATGTTCCTCCCTCATTCAAAGTTGACTTTTCATCTGATTTATTTGCATAAATGGGCGCAAAATATCTAGGTAGTACAGAATATTTGATAAAATTTGACTAATTTAAATTTTGTTTGTTTTTAACATGGAGTAGATAGACTACATTTGACCCACTCTGTAAGTAATTTTTTTTTTCCCAGATGAACACAATTAATTTGCATTATATGTATCTACAAACATGCACGCTCAAAGAAATACTCACCAAGCAGTAATATATTTTATAGAATGGGTATTAACTAAAGATCCACACTTAACCATGTGCCACTCACCTTGATTTGCATTTGTCTGGAGAAATTGAACTTGCATTATTCATGCATTTGAATTACAGGTTCACTACTCTCTTTATGTATATTTTTTTAATATATATATATTTTTTTGTTGTTGTTGCAAAGAGTCCGAAGAACTGCGGTCTCCCCAGGTGATCTACTCCACTGGTGGCGCCCTCTGCCGCTTCCCTGCCCATTTGGCGCACATGGCCATCGTTGACAAGGATATGCAGTCGCAATGTTTTCTTTCGAATCGACAAGGAATTGTTGCAGTCGCAATTGACAGTGGACGACGCATCTTGTATTTCTCCGAGAAGAAAACCAAAAGTATATCTGCCATGAAACTAAGCGGAATCAAAGAACCTGACATTATTGTTGGTGGCACAGGATCCGTCGAAGGTTAGCAGCTGGGATTAAACGAAGCAATGTGTTTCTTTGTGTTTCCATGGCTCCCGTACTTTCATATACTATGCCAGTCTATGGATGGTAGCTAGATACGTTTAAAGGGATGGGGAACTAAATTTTAAGTGATGTTCTATTGACTCATAGCATCAATTGATAGCATTCCGTGCCAAGAACACCATGCCTGGATGCAAGCGTAAGGAAATAATGCATTCCGAATATCGGCGTTAGCATTGCGCCTATGGGAGAATGGCTTCCATTGCGAAGTATAGGAGGCAAACGTCAGCTGATGGCTTGGTTTGGCTGATGGCTGATTGGTCCCGTTCCCCTCGTGAAGCTATCGATTTCAGCCCATCAGAGCAGAGCATCTTCGCCATAAAAGGACATCTTTGTTGTTTACGAAACGAAAGCGCATGCGTGGTGCACTCTGGCTGACCTTTTTACTGTTTCAGGATGAGAAACGTGGTATGTGTCCTAGAAAATCGCTTGTTAAAATAAGAAAAATAACGAAAAATATTTTTTGTTTGCGCCTGACTGGTGGCAAAATGATTATTCTATCTATTTCCGAAAAGAAAATAAAAAAAATATCAAGGGGTTTAGTCGCAGGACACGGTGATTTGACGAGGCCCATTGTAAAAGATGGGGAACTCGGTGTTTCATCACAGCTCCTGACGTCACGCCTAATTAGCATTATATCTCCCGCGAAATCGTTAGCGATGATATTCCTTGTGTGGGCCAGGCATAAGAATCATCTTTGGTGCATCAAATAACGACTCAAAGTCCATTTTCAACCAGTTCTCCCTCCCTTTAATATCAATGTCTGAATGACACAGAGTGCATTTTAATTATCCCGAATGAGTTTATTGTATCAGTTTGTTTCCATTCGTGGCATGCAATATTTGGCCATCAAGGATTGTTTGTGAAGGCGCAGCATGGGTTCCCTTGCCAGTCATGCCTAAAATAATCGCCATAAATGGACGCAATTTAACTGATGACAGTTTTACTGAATACTTACAGACATCTCTTCACTTGAGGCCAGAATTGAAGGCAGTCGCCCTGTTGAATTAATGATAGACAGTAATATACCATCTGTGGTAGACATAGAATATGCACTCACAGCGGTTTGGGGCTGGCCTGCTTCAGAGACTGCAACCATGGCAGCAATGGTGAGAATCAAACAGACGGCGAAGAGAAAGTTCATGACTGTTGGTAAAAAGACAAAAGCTAACCATGCGTGAAGTACTGAGCTGCCGGCCACTTACTTGTGCTCTTGGGGATCAGTTCGGAATCCGAGTGCAGACATTTCGGCTTCAATGGCTATTTATAGAACATCTCAGTCGCACTGTTCGATGTCACGCTGCATCCACGTCAGCTCAGATTAAATGAAACGTGCCGATCCATTCGTCAATCACATTAAAATAGTAATTGATGAATCCTTATTCGATTGTAGCAGCTCACACCGTACATGCAATAATCGAATGGTTTTTGTAATTGTTCATATTTTTCCCAAGTGGAGTAAGATTAAATCACCCGAAGGTTATATTTTTTTTCTATCGTTGGAATTTTTTAAATTTGAATCCATCCTTCAAATTTTTGCATTTTGCAATAGCCGAGCAACAAGGGTTGTTTACCATACATGATGTATACGTAACGAACCCACTGTTTTGTAGGTCTGGCGGTGGATTGGATTGCTGAGAATTTGTACTGGACTGACAGAGTGAGAGACCATATTGGTGTCAGCAGAACCGATGGACGATTCCAGAAGGTTCTGATCAAAGGTCTAAGCAATCCAAGGGGCATTGCTGTGGATCCCATTAACAGGTAACATTACCTGTATAGTAATAGGCTTACCATGATCTGTGTGCTGTCAATTAACTGTCCATTGAATAATACCTTTGTCTCCTTAGACAGTTATTTTGGTCTGAGCCTGGGAATCCTGCAAAAATATCAAAATCATCGCTGGGTGGATCCGGCGTTGAAATCCTAGCCATGCAAGGGATTTCTTCCCCTTTTCAACTTGTCATTGATTACAAAACTTCCAGGTGAGAAACTTCTTTATAAATCATAAATAACTGAACCAATTCTTGGGCGTAGGTTATATTGGTCAGACCCACTCAAATCCCATGTCGGCTGGGTAGATCTCAGTGGTGGACCCAGCAGCATTGCTTTTGAGCAACCGAACACACCTATCTATGGAGTTGCGATATACCAGGTTGGTTAAATCAATTACGTTTTTCGTCGTTTTTAATTCGCTGTTTGCAGGATTTCCTTTTCTGGACCGCACGGGGCAAGAACAATGGCATCCATGTTGCTTTCAAGGAGACCGGGAGGAAGATTCGCGGTGTGGTCCATCCAGGTGAGACAAGCGATGCTGTGATGCTGGACACAGAAGCACAGCCCCAAGTAGCCAGTGAGTGTGCCCAGGCATCTCTATACATTACTCATCTCGACATGTAGATCAGTGTTCCGGGGCGAATAGCTGCAGCCAATTGTGTTTTAGTGGCAAAGCGGAAGAAATGTGTGATTGTGCTTTTGGGTTTGTTTCTGTAGGCACATCTTGCAGACGAGGTATGTAAAATCCCTCTTTCCTTTGTGTGTGCTTCATGTCCTTGACTATATAGCTGGCAGCTGGACAAATGATTTTGTACTATTCACGGATACGTACCACAAACAGGTCTACCAGTTGCATATCCCATCACTCCAAGTAGCGGCACTTGCAATAAAGGGATCAAACAACCCCATTGCCGTGGATTACGACCCTCGAGAACAAATGGCTTATTGGACTGACGTTGGGTCTAGTACAATCAAGCGCCTGCATCTGAATACCAGCAAAGAAGAATTGGTGCTTGACCTCGGCGGAGGTGGGACAGCAGTCTCTGAATCCTCAGCTCATGAATGGTTGCATTGCAGATTCCACTCCTGATGGCATTGCATTAGATATCCACTCGCGCCTACTCTTCTACACCGACACTGGAAAGAAAGTGATAGGAGTCACAAGTCTTGACATTTCATATCATGCCACGCTGATCTCTAAAGGCCTTGATCAACCCAGAGCTATTGCAGCAGACCCAGGTCGTGGGTACGCATTGCAAATCTTCAGCAATACTTCAGTGAATGGTACCCGTGTATTTATACAGATACATTTACTGGAGTGATTGGGGCTTGCAATCTAGCATAAAGAAGGCACGGATGGATGGAAGTGGACAACAAGTAGTGGTCAACACAGGTATTGGGCATTGGCCAAATGGTCTAACACTGGACGCATATGGTCAGTTAGAACAGTGATTTGTGACACCAATGGCTTATTCCTTATGCAGGGCAAGTTCTGTATTGGTGCGACGCAAGAGCAGATTCCATTAATTCGGTTGATTTAGTCCTCCTGAGGACAACTGTAGTGCACCGGAAAAAGGGATCTCATTTCTTTGGAATTACTCACCTGGGCGACGATTTGTTCTTCAGTGATTGGACCAAAAGGTAAATCTTTTGTCCTTTTATGTATATTCTTGTATAGCTAAATATCCCCGACTTAACAGCACTGTGATGAAACTGAGAAAGACTGACACCAGTTATCAGTCTGAGCCTGTTGGACCCTCATCGTTTGCTAGAATCAATGACATACACGCATACAGCTCACAAAATAAGGATACGAAAGGTTTGCAGTGGAAGATAATTCGAGTTCAAGATAGGCACACAACAAAGTTTCTTTCAGCTCCAAGGCACTGTGCAGCCATCAATCCATGTGACCAGATATGCGTCCCTGTGCCAACAGGGTTCACATGCATATGTTCGGACCAATATATTCTGCTAGAAGATGACGTCACATGTCAAATAAAACAAGGTTACTTTTACACAATTACCGTGTCCACGCAGGCGTACTTAGATTACATTTCTTAGGTTTCACGCCCATGTCACGGCCTTCGCGGAATCCATTTTTAAAAACCTATGCAACTGGAACAACAATAAGCTTGAAACCGGCCACAACACAAGCGACGAGAGCTGAGCGACCATCAAAAGTGGAGCCACCAGAACCAGCTGCTAAAGAAGTGGCATACGTGTCCAGGCGAACTCCGCGGTATGAAACTCGCACAGCGTCAACGACATTGGCTGTTCCCCATTGGATATTCAAGTATCAAGCTTCTCCCAGGCAAAAAGTAAGCAAGCCTCACTCTCGTGACATCACCCGGATGACAGATAGTACTGCTACAGAAGAGGACTCAACGACCATGCTACCAAGCACACAAATACAGGACAAACTCAGAACCCAGGAAAATGGCTCGACTACCACACCTGCTACCATGAGTGTTCAAAGTCTCTTTAGTGGGACGTCTTCCCCTGTCACAGGATGGTCAAATAGTGACAATGAGGATAGAGCAAACAGTCCTCCAAGAAATGTAAGCGATGAAGATATTGATGGAAATGGCCGTAATGCTATGACGACTGGACTTTCAAGTGTGATGTTTACTGACGATCTCGAAAAATATAAAACCAGCAATGAAATGGATACTTCCAGTAGTGATTTCGATTATACACGTTCAAGTGATGACATTGAGATACCTACTTATGAAATTGACAATTACGTGAACTCTGGAGTTGCTCATGACAGCACTCCCTCGTACAACACAACCGATGGCAGCATTTACAATTTCAACGAATCTCGCACATTACCTCCAGGTAGGCTTTTCACTTTCACTCAGAGTCAGCTCCAATCTGTTTTTTTCCAGCTCCGGAATCTACAGCAGGCCCTTTATCATATCTGGCACTTGGTGCTGTGTTAGCAACAGGGCTATTTCTCATGATCTTCATTGTTGTTATGGCAGCATTCCTGTACAAGAAATGGTAAGTGCTTCTCGACACAGCTTGGCCAATACTAACTGAATTGGATGTCAAACTATTTTGTTTCAGCGTTAAAAAACGCTTGTGTTTATCGACATCGTCACAAGGATTGACCTCATCAATTAACCAAGTATCGACAGCTTCCGCATTATGTCCTCAAACATTTGTGAATTATGAAAATTACAGCATACCTCTCCAGCACACTCCACAGCAAGACGTTCATTACCATGACGAATTGTCGTATGTCAACGACATTTGTAATCATTCTGAATTTGACAGTGATTTCGATGATGACGTCACAGAAATTGACTTCACGGAAAACGGTGAAATCGTCAATTATGGTGAAGTGAATAGAAGTTTTATGAAAGCTGATAAGAATTCTAACGCACATGACAGAAATGATGCGGACCCAACGTTCTTGACATTTCTCCAGGCACACAAACAAGCAGTGAATTGAAATGTTGTCATCAAAGTTATCAACACATATGGTTAATATTTTAATAAACACGTATTTTTATCATCGGGATGATTAATATGTTCAGAGAATAATATTAAAACAGATGACGGGCGTAAATGTGTGATCCAAGAAACAACAATCAAAGGACGCTGAAATTGCTACTAAGTACCGGACAATTAAGGAAATCAGAGAGTTCAGGAGAAGAGAGCATAGCTGCCTTTTGGCTGGATTGTGAGTTAGCGACTGCAGCTACAATGCACAAGAAAAGTATGATAAATGGAAAGAAAAAAAGGTTACTCACCAGGACTACTCAGAATAATAACGGAGAGATCTATTCATGGAGGAGGATAATTAAGATCCGCGAGTGAATAGCTTTTGAACAAATCGAGCTGTAGATTTCCAAGAAGAGATTACAAGTCATCAGATCCTGAGATCCTGATTGGCAAAGTCAGGCATATGGAACAAGGAAGATGATGTATGGGTGTTAAGTTATAGGCCAGAAAGGATTTCCAATCGAAATGTAGATAGGCTATAGATCGAGGATCTCTGAGTTTGGTAGCTGAATTACTAAGTTTGCTTGTTTGAGTTCAGAAGCTTATAAATAATTTTAAATTTAATTTATGGTTATTTCAATTTTATTGTCTGAACCACTCCATTACGATTATGCGCTTCGAGGAGGCAATTGTCAAACTAAGATAATTAGGAGAATTCCGCAAATTTATGACGTAGGCCCAACCATAATTTAGTAGACTGAAGCACATAGCACTCAACTGCTCTCAAACTGCACTCGGATCTGTTCCGCTATCCGGTAATCTGAGCTGACAGTGGACATGGGATAAGGAGGGTACTAGTACTCTGATCACCCCTGCTCATCTGCAATGCTTTAAATCTCTAATGCCCGAATTCTCAAATGTATAACAACCGAGCTACTGTTCAGGGGCTATATATATGTATATATGAGCCCACAAAACTTAGATATAGGCCTAGTTTGTATTGCATCAGGTTGCGGCTATTCAGTTGATTGATCAGCAAATCCAATACCAATTAAGGCCTTGTTAAAACTGCCTTGCTTTTGCAAACAAGAATACTGATCATCGTGAGCTGTATAGCTCGTCACCGTCCACTGCCGCCAATCAATTTCGTATGGTCAAGCAGTGGCTCGGTGGCAACAATTGAAATTTCGGGAATTTCTGGCATCAAACTCTCCCGGCATTCCTATTTTCGCCGTCCTTATTACAAAAATAGGTTTTATCTGGTGATTGGAACCTGCTCTTCGTTTTCTAAAACTTTTTTTCGGAGGTTAATTTGTTATAATTTACAAGCAAGTAAATGAAGGAAATCGATCCGTACGCTAAACTCAATTTAAAGAGTCGATCGGCTGATGCATAATTATGCGCGCACTATCCCAGATTCCAAGATATTCCACTTAAAAAATTATGATTTCGATATCTGCATTACTAAGCATCCAAAATCGATACCAATAATTAAAATTAATCAATTCGCAATTAAAGGAGGTTTTGAATAATTATTCGGCCTTTTTTATATCACTTCGGACACACTCGGAACACAAACACCTTTCATTCTTCTGAACTTCTGATGCGTCCCTACTATCGTGGCATAAAAAGGTGAGCAGGTCATCAGATTCAAACGAGGTGAGTGTGATTCGAATTATGAACGCCTTCATTTGGTACGTTAATCCTAATTTTCAGAACAATGTCCAAATGGAATATTCAACACCAACATGTAGATAATGAGATACAAGTGACATTCTCCGATTCTCACCCCTCAATGAAATGTTTTGTGCAGAGATTTAAATTCTTTCTTGACTCCATGATCAATGCTGGTAAGATTGCTAATAAACAAACTTTCATTGGGTTTCTGACTTCCGTTTTCATTTTATTATCTAGATCTCAGACCTGGTTTGGGGTTTCAAGGATCAGCAGGCCTTTCATGAATATTCACTTGACTACTAGAAAAGGGGTGAATTGTTGGGACTCTGCCTGCCTAGCACTGCTATTTCAACATCAGCTCTCATGCATAATTATGTTTGATGATTGAGGAGATTAAATTAACCCATCTATGCACAGGTAAAGGATCACATTGTTAATTATCATGAAGTCAGTTAATCACGAGAAAAAACTTTGCTCGTTTTATTAATGATTAATCAAGATATTGTATAACAAAATTAACATTAATTGAATACTTGTTTTACATTGTTGACCCAATGCATAAAATGCATATTGGCTGATTGATTATTTAATGAATTAATCATCAAATGATATTTAATCATATTTTATCAACTAAATAAATTTATTAATGAGGTCATCACACTTTCCTACACAACACAAAATTTATAACACCTCAATCTTGTGTGTATTCTATTAAAAAAAAAAAACAACAAAAAAACAAGAAACAATCATATTAAAATATATTTGTGCATGAGGTCAAAAAAAAAAAAAAAAAAAAAAAAATAATAATAATAATAAAAAATAATATTTTCATGGATTCATATGGTGGTAAATAAGACGTAGAATAGGAGTATCTGCTCGTGGAATGAAAGTAAATAATTATGCTCGCCTTAATTAGTGAGTACTGGTGAGTATGTGACTTCAAAGCAATATATTTGATAAGCTTCCTTATAACATATTATTCTTTCACAGATCATGAGATGCTTTGCAATTTTCCTGGAACTGCTCGACCGCTCCATTACGATGTAGCATATACCAAATCTCATTAATTAATTGCCTCAGGTAATAATTATTGATTTTGATCCGAAATGAAATGCGATACCTTTCCCAATTGTAGTAACCAGGAAAATAAACCCAGAAAAATCTTGTGCTGCAAGTTAAGAGTTTGTGGGACATTAAACAATGTAGGCCTATTCATGAATGACTGGGATTTATGAGATTTTATATTGGATTGATGTAAATAATTTAAAAAGTCACTCACATCAAATCCTTTAAATGACAATTGCTTGCTTTGCTTTCCCAAGGCGAATAAATTAAAACTGAATGACAGCAAAACTTAATTCATGGTATTCTCCTTAAAAGCAAACAAGCGTTTCCTCAATAACATCAACATCACCATCGGAGAAGAAAGGATCGCACCCACTACCACCGTCCGAAACCTCGGAGCTGTCCTTGACCGAGAAATGTCCATGGAAGGACAAGTGAATGCTGAGATCAACATATTACCATCTTCGACGCATATCAAAGATCCGCTGTCACTTCGACCAGGCAGCTTGCGCGAAAGCAGTGATCGCAAATATCATCTCGAGAATAGACTACCATAACGCACTTCTAAATAACATTCCTGATAAACTTATTCGACGGATTCAGATGCTACAAAATAATGCTGCGCGCCTCGTCACCGAAACACCCCGAAGCAACCACATCACACCTGTCCTTCGTGACCTTCATTGGCTTCCTGTGAGGGAAAGAATCATCTACAAATCCGTACTCATTGCCCATAAAGCTGTACATAAGAATTCATCACCACATGGAAGATAGCTTCATGAACTTTGCAATAGCCATCGCCCCTCTAGACTGCTTCGGTCATCAAATCGATTGCTTTTGTCGGTCCCTAGAACCAAAAAGAAAATTGAAGACCGGGCTTAAATTTGGGTCTTTTCGGACCAAAACTGTGGAACAGCTTACCTGAACATCTCCGAAGCACTCTAGACATTTATTAAAAAAAAAAAAAAAAAAAAAAAAAAAAAAAAACAACAAACAACAACAATAAAACAGTTGAAAAATTCACCTTTTTAACATCGCTTTTTTGCATTTCTATGGCAAGTTTTATGTACAACGCATAGAAGCGTAGCACTTTTTGCGTTTTATAAGAAAAAAAAAATAATTACAATATTATAAACATATAATTATTATTATTATTATTATTATTATTATTATTATTATTATTATTATTATTATTATTATTATTATTATTATTATTATTATTATTATTATTATTATTATTATTATTATTATTGTTGTTATTATTATTATTATTATTATTATTATTATTGTTGTTATTATTATTATTATTATTATTATTATTATTATTATTATTATTATTATTATTATTATTATTATTATTATTATTATTATTATTATTATTATTATTATTATTATTATTATTATTATTATTATTATTATTATTATTATTATCCCAGTCATTAGCGTATCACTTTTGCGTTTTATAAGAAAATAATAATACTGATAATACTAATAATAATAATATTTTTATTTCACGATTAGATAGATAGATATTTTATTCATGAATGGAGCACATTCAAAGGACTGCCACTTAGGCCATGGGACCTGTCAACCGAAGCCGGGACAGCCCTATAAGCATTACTAATTTTGATTGATAGCAGGCTAATATAATATAAATGAAAGCATCAACCATTCAAACCTCATCCATAATCAATGGAGCCAAAATGTATATGAGACTCTTCCCATATCCAGTCGGCAGGGTAACAACCACGTTTTCGCCTTCAGTAAACGCAAACGGTCAATTGCAATCCTTAAATTATACTTAGAGGCGACTTCACGTAGAGCACGCTCCATCTTCAGAATAGTTATGGTTAAGTATCATCAGCAAAGATCTGAGATCGCCGCTG
>KB294746.1:326511-343410 GCA_000328365.1 Capitella teleta | reverse complement strand
CAGGCGCGAAAAAAAAAATATTTTTCGCTATTTTTCTTATTTTACAAGCGATTTTCTAGGACACCTACCATGTTTCTCATCCTGAAACAGTAAAAGGGTCAGCCAGAGTGCACCACGCATGCGCTTTCGTTTCGTAAACACCAAAGATGTCCTTTTATGGCGAAGATGCTCTGCTCTGATTGGCTGAAATCGATAGCTTCACGAGGGGAACGGAACCAATCACCATCAGCCAAACCAAGCCATCAGCTGACGTTTGCCTCCTATACTTCGCAATGGAAGCCATTCTCCCATAGGCGCAATGCTAACCCCGATATTCGGAATGCATTATTTTCTTACGCTTGCATCCAGGCATGGTGTTTTTGGCACGGAATGCTATCAATTGGTGCTATGAGTCAATAGAACATCACTTAAAATTTAGTTCCCCATCCCTTTAACCACTATTTCCACAATATATACGTCATACTGCATATCATTAATACTACAGTTGTAAGTTTCAATTATATGATGTTTCACTACGTGTCCTTCGATCTTATATTCATTTATATCCATAAAATGCTTTCACTTAACACCAACCTTTTAATTTAAATAATTGTTAATGAATAGTCAATAAATAAAGCCCGCGAAATTTAGACCCCGCCCCCCTGCTCACTGCGCAAGCGCCACCGGAACTTCAAACATGGCGGACACGTTGCAAACAAGAACGATGCAACCACAACAAGCGCCGAAGAACTTCAGAGAAAAGCTGTCGGCATGGGATGCCACGGTGGACCCCAAAGCCCCGCTCACCGACAGACAAAAGGACAGCTTCATGGAGCTGACCACTCACTCGTCGAACCGGCCGCTGCCCGTCGAGGTACGATGCCCCTCCCCCCCTCGATCGCCATTCATTTGACAGGTCGAAATTCAGATCGGAATTTCAATGTTTACGGTTGTAGATATCAAGAATTTCATCCACACACATTAGATTTTTCGATTTATTCAACTTGAATGATGTTTAATTGAATTTGATCGTTGAATCACGTCGAAAATGTTTGAGACTTATTCCACTTGAATAATAAATAAATAATACTTTATAGTTTATTCATTTATATACCAAAACTGCAGTGAATACTTATAGTTATAATAGTAAACTATAGCGCAAAATGTACAATTATAGGATAAAGTTTCTATGCGCCTAAAAAATTGATTTACATAGCATGATAGCTAATTAGTTCAGTTATCACTGTCACGGTGACGGTTGTCCATCCGTAGTTATGTACCTGCTGACCGTAATTGTAGTGTACTTCCTTGTCAGTGTATACTATCATATTAAGTTAACTAAAATATCAGTGACTGTGAATTATTAGCTATCTCTGTATGACAGTTGGGCTTACAGAACTCAGGAATTCTCACTCTCAGTCATGTTAATCGTGTCATTTGTCCCTCAAAGCTTAAGAGTTTAGTATGATGCTCTCTCCCTCTAATACTATCACCCTTGTTCTCACATGGAGTTAAGGGGCACTGAATAGCTCAGTGGGTTAAACCGACTGACTGCAATCCTATGCCCACCGTGGGGGTCGAGGTCCCGGGTTCGAGACCCGATCAGACCACGGGCGTTATGATTGTGAATTACAATTGTGATTCTCCAGTGACTCTGCAGTGCTGCCCAACTGCGTAACAAGGCTGGGCGCTGTGTACTACTGTCTATGGTGGTATTCAGGATAGAGAACCCTTGGGATTTATCGATAAGAGTAAGGGGAAACCCCGGTCCCGGGCCTTCTGTTCTGGCGCCCGTATCACCCGAATGGGTTGGGTGGAGCCGTAAAACCCCAATCACTCACTCACTCACGCGGAGTTACAGAGAATTGGAATGCGCTACCAGAGCAAGTGCATTGAAGTTGCCAACGCAGACACAGTAATTGTTCTCATTTGAGAGAAAACTGAGGTACTTGGCTCAATGCTGTGTGGCACGGTCAACACAAATTAAAAGTAGACCTTAGCCCTAACCACAGTATAGTGATGCCTCATTGTGGAAATAATGTGCCACAAGTCATGCATTCAATTATTCCTTTGGCTTGAAGCTAAGAAGTTTCTAGATTCTACCACCACAGAAATTTAGAAATATGGAATAAATCTCAAGCTTATTGTCATTATTATTATGTTATTATATTTCTAATCCACCTATCACCCAGAATGCTTGCATAGTCACAGGTCAATTTAATGAACACCAACTTTCAGCTGCCCTTGGATGATGAAGTGTTGAGTCTTGCCACCAGGGGGCTCCCTGCGACTCCATCAGAAGTGGAAGAAGACGTTCTTACGAAAGCTTTCTCCTCCAAGTATGAGCGTTTGGACACAGCCCAGCAAGTGAGTGCACATAGACTAATTGACCTCATATCTGACGCTGCTTTCAGTTTTTCCTGTGGTTCTCTGAAGTTGAAGCTGAAATGGAGGAAGAAGCAGATTTCCCTCAAAGGTCAGGAGAGGTCATTGGGTGCATTGCAATGCTCACTGTGATCGTCATTCAGGGAATTGTTGGAGCGATTGCAGGATTACCGTGGAGAGTGTGAATTGGTCACGGAGCAGCTGGACATTGCTCTGGACCACTTGACCGATTTGAGGCAGCGATATGTGCATGTGTCAACCAAGACAAATACATTGCATGAAGCGTGTGAAAATGCTCTCGAAGAACAGGTATTACTCTTACTAATTCTCCTGCTAATTCATAGCATTCTGAAAAGCTGTTGATTTCTATTGAATTGATGAAGTTGCGAAACTTCAATAATGTAAAAATTTTACAGACGCGATTGGTGAACACTGCTGATAGCATCAACAACAAATTGACTTACTTTAATGAATTGGATCGAATCTCTAGCGTGAGTATTTTTCAAATTTTAAATCCTAATTGCTATAAAATGTGGATATTTTTCAGAAACTTGGTTCACCTACATTGACCGTAACCAGTGAATCCTTCATTCCAATGCTGTCTCGCTTGGACGAATGCATAAATTACATCAATAAAAATGTAAGTCTTTTCTCTTAATTCTCGTTCCTCATCTTGAGTTTTTTTTTCTTCTCAAAACAGCCACAGTTCAAAGAATCGAGCATATATTTGGCAAAGTTTCGTCAATGCTTATCGCGAGCGCTGTCTTTTATTAAAATCCATGTGTTCTCTGTGCTTCAGAGCGCCACTCAACACGTGCTGCCTAAAAAGGTCAGTCACTAATTTGACTTCCTCCTTTGTAAGTTCTTTGAGTATAAGCGTGTTATTATTATGTGACAGGAATCATCTGCTGAATTGGTACGTCTTTCAATTAAGAGCACCGCTTTTGCTCTGTAACACTGATCACTTCTGCAAACTAATCTTAAATAATGTTAATGAGTTGCTTTTTTTGCCAATTTAACTTTTGGATATTTTCCTGCAGCCGATTAGAATTTATGTGATGAAGACAAAAGGAAGGGTAAATAACCGTACACAAAAACTAAAATTACTCATGTACAATGAATGAATCTTTGGGTTTTATCTTTTGAGTGAAGACTTGTAAAAATGGTTGTACTGAAATGGTGGAATGCATTATCTGTACATGTGTTCCTCAAATATGATGGATTCTTTATTCTTCTTTTCTATATTCTCTGAAAGGTGATGGGCTTTCATTTGCTTCATTTATTAAATCTGTAATATTTCAATTTCCCATTCATTCATATAATTATATCATAACGTCACCCGTGCACATGACGGATCTGTGTTAAGACATCATAACCAAAATCTTGTAATACTCATGGAGTGCTTGGAGGAAATGTTTGCAATCTTTCTTCATCTTCAGCGCCACTGAAATATGAATTTGAACTCATCATGGCTTCACCATCCACAGGCTCAGATTTCCTTTTAATGACTCACTTCAATAACATTTAGAACAGATCCTAATGCTTGTATTAATAACAGCAGCATTAATTCTTCAATATCTGAGTGATTGATGTATGGAACATTTTCCAGACGGAGGTACCCGGTCCAACTGATGATGCTTTCACTTTATTTTACGGCAAATTTCGAGCCAATGCTCCTCGTGTGAAATCTTTGATGGAGGAAGTTGAAAGTCGATTGGACAAAAGTCCAGAGTGAGCCATCACGATCTCTCGTATTTCGTTACCAACATCTCAATATTTGTAAACAGGTACCAGCAGCTGTTGAGTGATTGCCACACCTGTTTTTTCCAACAGCGACAGACGCTCCTAGGTCCAAGTGTGCAGACGGCAATCTATGAACTGGCTACTAAGCATGAACGGGATCATTGTGCTCTGGTGAGCAACCTTTTTAGTTTCATTTAAGAGCTTTTGACCAATTCAAAAAGAGAAAAATGGATTACTCAGTTGGTGTAGCGGCCATGCTGTGCTATTTTGCATTGCTAGGAGTTGCATAGTTTTATACAGAACATGATTCCTTGCAGGTGCGCAGTGGCTGTGCCTTCATGGTACATGTCTGTGAGGATGAGCATCAACTTTTCTTCCACTTCTTCACCAAAACAACACCAGCATTAGAGTGAGTATTGTCTGAGAACACAACAGCTGTTATTCACGGTCTAACCACAGTGCCACTCTGGAGTCCCTCTGTAACAGCCTTTACGACGTCCTACGCCCTCTCATCATCCATGTCAACCACTTGGAGACCCTCGCGGAGCTCTGCAGCATCCTCAAGATTGAGATGATTGAGGAACACGTTCAAAACAGCCCTGAACAGCTGAAGGCGTTTGAGGTGGTGTGCTCACAAATGCTGGAGGACGTGCAAGAGCGCCTCGTATATCGTTCACATATCTACATCCGGCAAGAGATCCTCAATTACAAGCCCGCTGAGGGCGATCTGGCGTACCCTGAGAAGCTGCAGATGATGGAGGTGAGGAATGCATGCCTCTCGATGCTCTGCTCTTGTAATATTCAACAACTGCGGTGTGTGTCACTGAATTGTTTGATCGGAAAATTGGCAACAGAATGAATGATGTAAATTTCAGTTCCGCAATTTGTTCCAGCTTTTATGGCTTTGTATCTGAAACGCTTGATTGTTTTGCTGAATTGAAGAGTGAAATATCTCCTCTCTTTTTACAGAGCATAGCTGCAAGCATCCGCAAGGACCGGGAAGAGCAGCTATCACGCCACAACTCAGAGACCTCTCTCGCAAATGGCAATCACGTCGACAATATGCGCGCCAGTCTGGACCGCAGCATGAGTCTGCGTGGTGATGACGTCTTCTTCACTGTCCCTCTCTCTGGTAAACCCCCTCACCCCCTGCTCATGTCCTCATTGCGCCATTTATTCACAGAACCAGGTCACAATATGCCCATGTCTCCTGCTGACCTGCACGGGATGTGGTACCCAACTGTCCGCAGAACTCTCGTCTGTTTGTCTAAGCTCTTCCGATGCATAGATGTGAGTGCAGCATTCAGCTTGTGTTGGTCGTATATATCACAAGGGGCTCTAATATTGCGGTGTTGTGTGCCCTGAAAGCGTGGGATTATAGTCAATATAGCTTTCTTTTTAACAATCCCGGGTTCTCATTGCCAATAAACTTAATTGCACTATCTTTTTTTCTATTCTGCCTGTGTTTGGACATCTAGATTACAGGACATGTTCAGAATTTATTTTGAAACATAGAGTTCTTCCCTGTGCGGCTAATGCTGCTGATGCCCGTTTGCATTTTCACTGACTTTTCTTTTTCTCGCAGCACTCAGAATCTGAGAATGAATCTGAACCTGGCTTTGTTAGTATTTGCTCTGAAACATCTTATGTTGTGAAACGCTTTATTTACGCTGCTTGTATCTCTCTTTTGCTCCTGATGTATGCATTCAAAGGCCGATTTTACGGCTGATGAAATCTCTTTTTGATGTTCACATATTTCAACTAACCAAATAATGGTCTCTAAATCATGATATCGAGAGATGGTGTTAAAGAGTCCTGGGAAACCCTGGTCCCGTGTTGATTATTTAGCTCAATTGACTATCCGCAAGAAATATATGTAGTGTAGTTAGTAGTTAACATAGGTATGAGTATTGAGTATTTTTTTTTCTTTTTCTTTTGGATATTTTTTCTTTGGATATTATTAGGCTTATTATTACAAACGTTTGTCAATTTCTCAATGCATGGCATTTCTTATTCAATTGATTATTTCTTATTGTGTGCTTTCGTATTATAAGATTTTCTTGAATGAAGTGTATGTTTTTCATATTAATTAGTCTTGGTTGTGTGTGTGATTTTTGTCTGGTTTTGAAATGTTATATTTTTATTAAATTTTTAGTTTACAAACTCATGGGACTTGCTATTTTTACTTCAGAGATCTACATTTCAAGGCCTCTCACAAGAAGTTCTCTCCATGTGCATTCATTCCCTAGTCAGCGCCAGCGATTCGATCAAGAAAAAGAAAGTTTGTGCACTCACCTTGTCTAGTACATGAGTTAACGTTCTTCAAAAAACTTTCAGTCGGCCATAGACGGTGATCTATTTCTGATAAAACATCTGCTCATCCTGCGCGAGCAGATAGCACCATTCCACGTGGATTTTGCTGTGAGGGAAACCTCGCTGGACTTCAGCAAGATCAAAGGTAGTGCGATCTGGGATGATGTGTTAAAATTCATTTGATGTTCGGCAGATGCGGCTAGAGATTTACTGCAGTCCCGGTCGCGTCTGTTTGCTATGAACAGTCAGAACTCTTTATTGCAGTTCGTTCTGGATGGGACACCGCAAGTCACGGAGACATTCCACGATTCCAAAAAGGATGTTGATCATCAACTGAAAGCCACGTGTGAGGAATTCATCAAGCACGTTGTTCATTTGCTTGTCGGCCCACTGCAAGACTTTCTGAATAAGGTAGAGTTTTATCTCATCTCACTCCCAACCTCCACGTCTCTTCTAATCTAGGCTGACGTCATCTTGCGCATCTCACGAGTGGATGGCGATGACGGTCCAGCTGTCTCATTGCGGCTGCAG
The DNA here is from genome assembly GCA_000328365.1 of Capitella teleta. NCBI lineage: Eukaryota > Metazoa > Annelida > Polychaeta > Capitellidae > Capitella > Capitella teleta. Next base: position 336,459 of record KB294746.1, on the reverse strand, counting down.
CCATTTGCCAGCCCTGAGCAGCTGCACTCTGTGGTGGCTCAGACGTATCGTGGGCTGAAGCAGCACAAAGGGCTCGTGCAGAAGTCTATGGCGCTGTACTTAGCCAACAAAGACACAGAGTACATTCTCTTTAAACCCATCAAGGTACGAACACGGCCTCCTCATTGCTCCCTCTTTAATCATCTTTCGAAACAGACTCACGTTCAGCAGAATTTCCAGCAATTGCAAGCATTGCTCTCTGAGCATTACTCGGAGGAAGACCAGCAAATTGTCGGGGCTCCCACTCTAGAACAGGTAACTGCGTAACACTGTCTACAAAATGCACTCATTGAACTCTTCATTCCTCAGATCAATCTCCTCCTAGCCACATCAACTGCTAAACAGCGCACGTTTTCATCCAGTACTGAATCTCCTCCCAGGGATATCACGCCATCATCATCATCGTGATAATAATTGTGTCGTCAACAACTTTGTACAGGAGGCCGTTATAGGACTGTAGCAATTGCTTTTGTTTTTCCGTCACCACGACAACGCTTCGTTTCCCTTCTCCCGGCCCCAGTGGAATGTGATTGGTGCAATTTTATTTCGCGATGTAGATAAATAACCCTCAATCGGATAGCCATCCGTTGAGAATTCTGCGTTATCTGTGATCGCTGTAATTGACATAAAATACACTTGTTATTAGGGGTTATTCAATCACGTCTCTTTTTTTCTTTTTTCATATCATGTCTGTTAATCATAAACGGGATTTCTGTTTTCTCTCTATAGTATTTCCTAACAATGAATGATTCTAGGCAATGCGTCCAAATCGATTCCTTGATTGGAGGTTGTTTGCTTGTTGACATATTTTTTTCGATTATCATTTTTTTGTTGTCGTTGGCCATGTTGTATTTATTAATTGGAGATTATTTTTGAGGGTTTTCTGATGTTTTTTTTGTACACATTGGGAATTGAGAACTTCATGGATGAATGTGTGGAGAAATAAAAGAATGATATGAATCTGCTTTAGGCCTTTTATCAATTTCGAATTTGGGGAATTATGTTTACAAATTTACAATTATGATTTTCAAATTCAATTATGGATTTTTCCTTCAATGGTGTCGCACTGATGATTACTATTACAATTAATTTCACCTTTAGCAGAACTATTATGCCACGTCTTCTCAACCGTTTGCCTTTACTCTTCTCTTACTCGCTCACATTTATTGCTAAAATAATTTGCACATTTCGACAGATCACATACATGCCAACCTTTGTCGAGAGCAAAAACGGAGCTAGACGAAATCGCTAACGGGGGTGGGCGAGGGAGGGGGTGGTCCCCTCCATATGGCCCCGCAGGGAAATAATTGTTCGTATTTTAGTGTCTAGGGATGGCATCAGGAAGCACGAATTGGTTCAAACTTTAGAGCTTTTAAGCCACAATTTTGGTACAAATAATCCACTTCACAAAAGTTTCAAATAAATTCAACGATGAAAATAAAGAAAACCAGGGTTTGTGCATGCGCCAAAGAGAACAGACAAATTTGTATTGGTAGTGATTTTAGCAACTATGCAACCATAATAATGTAACGTGGAAGGAAAATAAACTGGTCAAAAACGGAGTGTTGGCATGTATTCGGTCAAGATATGACATCACTGAATAAAAGAATTCTATTAAAAAAAACAAAAAAAACAAAAACAATCGACTCTATATTTGAGTCGGAGCATTGGCCACTTCTAGGTTTCGCCCAGGGAGCCAATGAGACCGTTATGCAACCGAACATTCAGGAGAATCGTCTGTTTCATCACAGAAGAAAAATATTCTTTCTCCCCAGCTGGCACCAACTGAGCTAATAGATGTCTAAAAGACGTAGACTCGACTTGGCTAAAAGACAGCTAGAACTGGGGTCCAAACGCAATAAAAAAAGACGTGTAAATTTCCACGACTTTTAGACGTCTCATATCTAGTCGACTAAAAGACGTCTCAAACAAGACATTCTTTAGACGTCTCACATCTCGTCGACTAAAAGACGTCTCAAACAAGACATTCTTTAGACGTCTCACATCTAGTCGACTAAAAGACGTCTCAAACAAGATGTTCATCAGGCTTTACTTTGACAACTTAAAGACATGAACAAGAGTAATGTATTTCTATTTCCATTTATTTGACATCGATGAAAACAATTGAAATAAAACAACTACACAACTATAAAAAAAACACTACACGTACAACACTACAGTTCACTTTTGCCTCTTTGTGGCATTTCTCAGTCTGTTTCGGATGAATTCATCAGTTCGCTGTTCTGTGACAGCGCTTGAAAACTTTTCCAAAACAGATTCTGGAAAATTGTTCACAGAAACAGTATTTGCGTCAAGTTTGATTCAAACTATGTTTACTTACCAACTATGAGTACATGTAAAGATGAGCCTCTGAAGGCTGTTTTGGCTCCCCTCTGGCCATCCATATTCAAGTTTTGTTCAAGGTCTTTTGACAAATATCTGAAACAAGAATATAACAGTCAACACAATCTGAAAATCAAGATTACTAATTAATAGCTTGCTGAGCCTTAGAGTGTTTAGTTATTGTGAGATTAAAATAGAACGTTCGAGAACATAATTATAAACACCTTTTCATAATGTTCATAATGTTTTTGGTCCCTGCCACCCAGCGCCTGGCACCTCTTGATCTGAAGAAAGCATGAATGAAAATCAAAATTAGTTTTAACATATCATTTTGCTCAATTAGTGCAATAAAATGAGCAAAATAAGATCGAACTGATCGAACTGAAGTATGCAAGCAAAATGATCTTACCCACAGCTGCTTGTCCTCTGTATTTAAATCAGGGAACTCATGAATATGTGTGAACTGCTTCTCAGCATAGTACAGAGAGTACTGTTGTCCCCTTTCCACTAGTTCTCCTGGTTGACTGACAGCCCGCTGAAGCAGACTCCGGATTTCAACCAAAAGGTGGAGAGTTCTCTTCTGAAATTCTGGAAGATAAATGTTTGTTGCAAGGCTAAACAACCGTGAGGAATTATAATCACTTGCTGTTGCCATAGGGAAAGAGCTTTTATTCAACTTTTTTTCCCGGCCTTTTTCCTTTACTCATGGACCTGTGAAGAGTTGGTCGTTAGCATAGATCTTATTCTCCAAATTATTAATGCAGCACTCACGAGTCAGGGACCTCTTCCACCTGTGAATCAACTTCATCAACATAAATATCCTCGTAGTCGCTATCTTCGTCGTCAGCTGTTGCACAAAATGCTCCGGTTTAGTATTCAAAAAATCAAATCCAAATATTAAAAAAACTTACTGTGTGGTTCGTTTGTCCTAGAGGGTGTACAAGGAGGTATTGGTGGTATCAGGATGTTGATTGCACTCTGCATATCTGAAATTGAAATACGGGTAAATGTGAGAGGAAGAGTTGCTATCATAATAATTAAAGGATCAATTTGGCTGAACCTTTGATTGTAGCTTGTTGTAGATTATAGCTTATATGGATTAGGACGAATTGTGCTTAACCTGATTTATTGATTAGACTATGTTCTTGGTCACCATCAAAGCCAACAAGGGATTGTTCTCCATCACCTGACATGTCGCGAATTTTAGGTTCTTGGGCAGTTCTCACTTCAGCTGATTTTCTAAGCAATGTCCGAGCATCTTTTGGAAGTTCATAGTCTTCATCTCTGAAGATGGACAGCATCTCATTGATCGATTCTCTGGTTTGGTGAGTTTTTGTGGCCCAGTTCCTCAACTTCATCTTTAAATTGTTCTCCGATCTATGCTTGCATCTTGTGGAACTGAAATTCAACCAGTTGATATATGAAGCACAATTGCATATGCAATAAAGTAGATAGATCACAGATACTTCAAAGTGTGTTGTAAGGTATCAAACTGTGCATGGAACTATCAACCATTTTTATTGTCTCCGGTCATGAAAAGCGCGGGAATGTGAGTACTCAAGCGCGCACAGTACTCCTCTTTTAGGAAGTTAAGCTACGGTAAATAAGTTCAAGATAAAAGTTCAAGGTCGCGAACTTTCGTCCAATCACAACGCGTTCTGAATGAGCGATTCCCGCCAACCCCACGAAAGCGTGAAAGAAGATGTGCATCTTTTCCCAACTTTATCGAGGAAAATAACCTATTAAAAATGGCTTTTGCTCGCAAATACTAAAGCAGAAACCCCTCGAGTTCTACAGGAACATAAATCCTAATCTTTATTAGTGAATTACTTTCTTTTCCTGTGATAAATTCGCGAGCCAACCTCACCACGATGCAGAGATTCGGCGATTTCGAAGATCTTCGCAGCCTGGACATCGATGAGGATTCGGATTCAGAGGAGTTCCGCCCTCGTCGCTTTGTGCTGAGGGATCTGTCCTCCACTGACATCATGAGAGGTTAGATTTTTATGGCATTAACTTTAATTGAGTAGATCTGTCATAAGACTTATTTTATTCGGTGGCTGCTCAGTCAGTGCTGACTCGGTGACAAAGTTGAAAGCACTTAAACCAGCTCAGCTGACCAGGGCGCAGGCGTGGCGTGGGTTCTCTGGTTCTGCGCTATTCATTGTCTCGTTCCAAGCCACTATTAGTCTATATTGAATTAATAATATTAGATTATGTCTACAAAATGCAGCTACGCTATTCAACTTCAAGGCTTGTTTCCCACTATCATGACTATGAGTCAGGCTCAGAGTCTGCATTGAGTATAAGATGATTATTAAAGATGATGTTCATGAAACTAAATGTGAATTGTATACTTTATAATTAAAGACCCTCCATGAGAGTCCATGTGACTCCATGATGAATTGATGATCAATTAAATAAATTCAGGGCAGTCATGCCCATTGGGAAATTGGGAAAAGTGACTGATTAGTCTGGTAAATACAATGGTATTCGGATAGGTTTAAGGTTAGGAAGTTTATTTTGGAAAACAACAATGAACAAAAGATAAAATGACATAATTGTGGAATGGCTTGTTGTTTCCCAAGGAGCTGGCCTTAGGCTTAAAAGCCCTTTCTGGGGAGCGGCCAGCTCCAGGTACAGAAAAAATTAAAATGAAAATAAGAAGAAGGTGTGGTACAGGGAAGAAGAGATTCACCAGAGAAGTTGCACAACTGGTGTATGTCAACTTAAGTTACTACTTTGTGACCATCACCATGTCATGTGACCGTCACAATGACTGACAGGCACAGTGGCAGTGTGAGTGTCGTGAGTGTGACTGAATCATGATCACCTGAAGCATGCACTGTTCTCACAGTACCTGTGTTATGCCCTGACACTTGCTATTATACAGTTAACTTCGTCGAATATTCATTACGCTTACCTGGTACATGTACTATAAGACTTACTTCCATAGCAATTTCGTAGCTCATTATTCATAATAATCCACATGAGTATATATTCGTGTATGATATAGCTGTCCTTTGTGCGTATGTTTGATCTACTTCCATCAGAATTGAATGATCTCTAACCATGCCTGACGTCTTTCACAGCATCTCACTCGGTGAGCAACCTTGCGCTAACGCCTGACGTCTACCCTTCCCCTCCTCCAGAGGAGGAAGTCATTCCTCGCAGGAGCAAGCGCCTTTCCACTCCCTGCCGCCCCCCTTCCATATTTGGTTATTTTCTCTTTTGGCTTCGTAACTGGAGAGATTAATTTCTTCTTCTTGCAGGCGATTGTTTCCAATGCACACCGTGCAGTGAGGACACGGCACTTCTGCAGATGGCGCGTAAACGATTGATGCTGACTCCCGATAAATCTCCCTTGAAGGTCATTTCTATTCTGCGTTATGTTTGAATTAAGTGTACATTAAATGCATGTTCTCATTGGTCTTGTGGTAAATTTATTTTTGATGACTGCCAGCAATGGAAGTAGTTGTTGAAGTTCTCTCTTTGTTTTTACAGTCGCCTGAAAAGAGACCTCGCCTTCAAGCCCCAAAAGTTCCGCTTCACACTGAGCTTGGTGGCTACAGCCAACAGCAACTGGTGGACGTCATTGACAATCTAGTATGCCGCCATCCATGTTTAGAAGATGTATGTCATATACATATTATGATTAGTATTTCATTAATTTTCTGTTGTTTTCTAGGAAATTCGATCAGAATTGAAATCTCCTGACATTAAACCGATGGAGGGCAAATTGTCGAATCTGCGTAAAGACATCTATCGTTCAATCCCCAGCACTAGGTGGAGCTCCAGTCGAGATTCCCACTGCTTTCGAAAGGTCAAGGGTCACTTACAAGCTTATAAGGTATGTGCTTTATTGAACGATTCAGATTTTTATGTGCGATTTTTTTCTGTTCTAGAAAATTTGCCTGGATCAAGCACGCTCTCTCACTAAAGCGCAATGTTGGGAGGCTGCCTTGAAATATGTTTGTATTGCGCTGAAATTTACGAGTAAACTGCCGGATTGGGATGAGCCATCCCATAATAGCATCAAGGCACAGTGCTTCTCAGTGCTTGCTGCTCAGTGCATGATTTCGCTGAAGAGAGGACTGATGGCAGATGAGGTACTGAGCAAGTACCTGGTTAAGTTGAAAAGTGTTGCTCATTTGAACAAGGAAATTGAACCGTGCGTGGTTTTCATTGAGAAAGCCCTCAACAACTGAATCTGTGATTTATGTGAATGTTGTTGTGAGATGTGATGATGGCATTGAAAGGTTTTGTTCTGATCATGTCTTGTATGTTTGGATATTTGTTTATTTGTTTTTAATGTGATGTGTATTCATCTCGTTCAATTTTGTGCATCAATTTTTCTCCCTTGTCGTATCTCATCTTATTTGGTGAAATAATTTTTATTTTTGAGTAGAATATGTTCCTTTCTCTTGCATGAATATATTTACCATTGCATTGCGTTTAATTTTGTTCAAGTCGATGAGAGAAAATAATCTTCGTTTTCCGAGTGGAAGCAAGCGCCATCAGCCAATGGGTGTTCTTTCTGCCTTCTGTGTTCAATTTTACATCTTTCATTTGTTTCTATATTTTTCTATTTTTGATAATAAATTGTGATGAGTAAAATTGATAAATGTTCATTCTCAATTTTGATGACTTCAATTTTGAAGTTCTATTCTTGATTGGTTCTGCATTTCTTGACTTTCCTGCTTTATCCTTGGTTGTTCACTCATGCTAATTTGGTTCTTTCTAGGATCCTTCAGAAGTGTTTTCGCAGCTGTCTGTGGTAAGAATCGTCATGTGATGCAATGTAGCGGGATCTGTTTTTGGCATGTATGAGGTTAAGGCAGCTGCCATATGCATGCACTAGGAATATTTGTCGATGTCGATCATGACTGAAAGATAGATTCGTTAGCACTAATTATACATATCCAACTGGATGATGTAATTATATATAATCCTGTGTTCATGTTATGTCTGTACTTGGTAGTACAAGTATGCGAAGATCATGCATCGATGAGTGCGTTATGATCAACAGTTTTAAGCGAATCTTGGCGTTTCGCGCGTCATCTGTTGAATTCTATTCAAGACAGTTGCCATGGTGATGGTGGGTGGGGTCTACAAATAACGTACGTTGTGCTTTTTTTTTTTTTGAAAACTGCGTTATGTGCTGTATTTTGCTAATTCCCCTCATTGTAGTGGTTTGAAATTATTTTCGGATTTTGTCTCCTTGTATGCAATAATAATTATTATACGAATGTACATTTCTGCATGAATCGCTCGCGACTCCGATGTAATCTGATTCGGCTTACCACGTTCACTTAGGGTCTTAAAGGGAGGGAGAACTGGTTAAAAATGGACTTTGAGTCGTTATTTGATGCACCAAAAATGATTCCTATGCCTGGCCCACACAAGGAATATCATCCCTAACGATTTCGCGGGAGATATATTGCTAATTGGGCGTGACGTCAGGAGCTGTGATGAAACACGGAGTTCCCCATCTTTTACAATGGGCCTCGTCATATCAGCGTGTCCTGTGACTAAACCCCTGGATATTTGTTTACTTCCTTTTCGGAAATAGATAGAATAATCATTTTGCCACCAGTCAGGCGCAAAAAAAAAAAAAATATTTTTCGCTATTTTTCTTATTTTAACAAGCGATTTTCTAGGACACCTACCATGTTTCTCATCCTGAAACAGTAAAAAGGTCAGCCAGAGTGCACCACGCACGCGCTTTCGTTTCGTAAACAACAAAGATGTCCTTTTATGGCGAAGATGATCTGCTTTGATTGGCTGAAATCGATAGCTTCACGAGGGGAACGGGGCCAATCACGGCAAGCCTTCAGCTGGCGTTTGCCTCCTATACTTCGTAATGGAAGTCATTCTCCCATAAGCCCAATGCTAACCCCGATATTCGGAATGCATTATTTCCTTACGCTTGCATCCAGGCATGGTGTTTTTGGCACGGCATGCTATCAATTGGTGCTATGAGTCAATAGAACATCACTTAAAATTCAGTTCCCCATCCCTTTAATTTTGTGTTAATTCTAATGGTCAACCAGGCAATTTGATTTAGATCACCACCATTTTGTCAATTTGTCAACTATTATCCGTTTATTGTACAAGGCCATTTGTACAGCGTGGTTCAGTATAATATTGACAATCAATATCAATATAATATTGGTCTATTAATTTATTTAGTTGAAATTATTGCATCTTGGTGACTTCGGCTCGCTACATAAAATGCGGTCTTAAATATACCACCTGCATGTACTGCATGAAGTGGACGACAACGGATAGTTTAACATGTCATGCTGCAAATCCTATAATTTTTACTCCAATTTCATCATCATTTATACCGATTTATCTTAATTAATATAGAGTACACTCAACATTCAGCGATATTTTTAATTTTGGCGGCAAACAGGGCCCCGGACCATGGATAAGCTTCATTGAACGCATAATTAAGACAACGCTTTCGTGCTATTGTTTTGTTTGAGAGTGCTAATGTTGTGACACTAGCACTTATGTTTATCTCCTAAAATCAAAACAAAGCAGAGAGTTTGTATTGAAGCGCCATACAAGGGATCACATTCCATAATGGTCGTTCAGGGGCTCACCTGATTTTTCTCACCCCTCGCATTTAAATGTTCCTATCTCATTCAAAATTCACTTTTTACTTGATTTCTTTGCGTAAATGGGTGCAGAATAACATAGCCAATCCATACCAGGTAGTTATTTTTTGGAATATTTGAAACATTTTACACCTTTTTTTCTTTTGTTTTTCACATAGAGTTGATAGAATACTTTTGGTCCAGTCTGTATAGTAGAAATATATTTTAACTGCGAAAGTAATCAAGATTACAATGGTACGTAGATAATTTCAGATTAGCATATTGTGTCATGCACAGAGGACAAACAACACGTGCTAATTAGCATAAAATATTCATTTATTTTCTGATACTCGTAAATTGCTATCTGACTTGTACGATAATATGAAAGCGTAAAATAATATGCGCCGGATATTAACGCTTTCACTTTATTGTACAAGTAAAGTGGACTATATACAAGTACTATATACAAAGACTATATACATCTTGGTATAATAACCAACAGCACACGGCATGCATCGGTCATCACTGACCGAGAAGTATTGTCCGACCGAATAATGCGCTGTAAAAAAACCCCACAAAAACTTCAACTCCAATTCGGACTTTGCGATTGCAAAACATACCAAAGCAGTCACCAGCAGACTGAGATCCCGTCCCTTCTGTTGTTGTGTCGTTCGGACATATCACGCAGGACGTCTGGGCCTCCTGGTCCTGGTATGGCCAATCGGGCAGCTCTCACACCCAGAAAATGTTCCATTGTAGAATTTACCAACTGGGCAATTCACTGATAAGATACCGATGGTGTGAATTCAAATTCTAACAACAAGCTGTTGCATCAAAATTGAGAACTGTGCCTGGATCACAATTTAAAGTGTCCACGACGGCAGCTGAAGTAATGCTGACACCAGAGCTGTTGGAGAATGAACCATCCTTCACCCCCGACTGAATCAACTCAGAAGTTGAT
>KB294746.1:307368-319043 GCA_000328365.1 Capitella teleta | reverse complement strand
TGTTTCTTTTAATTATTATGCATCTCGATGGAAATGCTTTAGAAAGAGTCTGTGAATTCAGAGACCTTGGTGTTGTTTTCAGTAAGAATCTGTCGTTTACCCCTCATATTGAATGTATTGTTTTAAAAGCTAATTGTGTGTCTGGCATTATTAAGACAACCGTTGGTTATAGTGCCCCTCAATATGTAAAGATAAGACTTTCTACTACACTTGTTCGACCTATTTTAGAGAACTGTTCACAGGTTTGGTCACCTTCTTTAAAAAAAGATATTTATTTTATAGAGTCCACTCAGAGGTCAATGACCAAGTATGTCTTGAATATTTTTACTGATGAAATGTCCTAATGTCATCGTCTGCAGGCTTTACATATTTTACTTTTGTCTTATCGTAGAGAAGTGGCGGATCTGATGTTTGTTTTTAAATACTTAATTGAAAGGTTTTATCAATGTTGATTTTACTGATGAAGTGAGCATTTTAAATATCGTTTGATTGTCTTTTACTTTTCCAAACTTGAGTCGTTTTACGATGTTTTTAATTCTTGCACTATTACTTCTATTTGTCGTTGCACAGGGTCTTATCATGTTACTTGATTTTCGTTATTTTATTTTGTCATCTTATTTTATCTCTGTCATGTGTTGATTATTTATAGGCTGTGCCATTTTATCAATCACATTTGGTTTTTATGCCATTAATAAAAAAAAAATAAAAAAAAATCATGACATCGACATCAACTTCATCCTCATTAAGCTCAAGCCTTGTTATTTTTATTTTTATTTTTTTCGTGTATATTTTATATTTTCATAATCGTTCTTGTTACCTTGGTATTATCTGACCATGACATGTTCACCACATACATTTATGTTATCACCTAGCCATAATCCATCTGATTGATAAAATCACTTCCTCTACCTCATAAATTTAGTTCACTATTTTCACAATATACGTATACGTCATACTACCTATCATTAGTACTGCAATTGTAATTTTCAACTATATGATGTTTCACTATGTGTCCTTCGATCTATATATTCATTTATATTCATAAAATGCTTTCAATTAACGCCAACCTTTTAGTTCAAATGCTTGTCTTGAGGAGTGTACGTTATGGCGGGACCTTCGTGGCAGTATTTTGCACCCGAAAGAACTTTTCTTTCTACAATCGTATTCGTCGAAGTTTTTTTTTTTTTTTTTTTTTTTTTTTGGATCCAGGAACCCTTTTGCTAATTGCAATTAGCGCAACTCTGTTTACTGTTTTGGACAATCGTTTACAAACAGAGATCGACTCGCGTGTCATCGCTTGCATTGTTCAGAAGTCAGCGTCTCCGTTTCTGTCTTTTCATTGAGTAATGGACCGCACAGTGACGATTAAAAGCAGCCGCCATGTTCAAAGGTTCAATTAGCGGCAAGCGTGTGATACAACTGAAAGTGCAAGCTTATCTCCAACTGCCGAGATCGAAACGCTATCATAACGTCATTGCATAGCTCGTAACGTTACCAAAATGTTGAGAATTCGAAAACCCTGATTCGTTGAAAACCCTCTTCGTCGAAGTGTTTTCGCTGGTCCCTTCAAGTTCGAGTTAGCGGGGTTTCACTGTACTATGTAGAAGGGAATAGTAAGAAATCCCGCATACACCTCATGGTGTAATTATGGGTTGCCAATTGAGAGCTGGAAGAGGGAGGAACTTTCTGGTTTTTGTCCAAAGTAGAGAGAAATTTCAGCAGTTGATCCACTATAAAAACAACTTTGAGATGATAACATTTTAACAGAGATGAAATAAAGCGTGCATGGGTGGAGGCAGTCTCAGAAGCCTTCGGATACACTTTCACTATATTCACATGTGTGTTACATTTGTAAACAACAGAAAAAGAACATAACAAAACAAAAATAATACATGCAGGTCAAAAATAAGATTCAATCAGCCTAAACAGAGTAGATCAATAAAATCATTCATTTCATTTATAGTGAACAAATTATTTATAGTGTTGTCTCGCATAAGGCAGAGTTCATTGATGGTTTCTCCAATGTTTATATCATTATTAGACATTGAATCAAAATAAAATGAGTGGAATAAATTTCTTAATTGGTGTACATTTGCATTTTCAAAATAATCAATATTAAAAGGGAAGAATGACAAAAGGAGTCTAAAGTTTTGAGCAGTTGTCGATTGGCTTTCCTTAGATAATCCATAACTTGGTTGAATGAGTTTATGATGTTCCAAAGAGGGCAGCCGTAATATGATGTGCAGAACTTGCGAAGCAAGTGTAGTATGACATCGAAGGAGCAATGGTTAAAACGTGTTAATAGTTTGTTCAGTCTACTGTAGAACTCCGATTTGGCCTTAATTATGGTAGCACCGCGGGGTTTTATTTTCACAATCATGTGACAATGTGCCCAGGGTGTCTTCCTTCTGCTGCACAGGGGATGGTAACACCGTTAACTTGGTCTCCGCTATTCAATTACCAACACCGTCAACCCATTCCCACGCCATCTTCTCTCATATTCATCAACTCATTCAATAGCCTCATTTTCAAAAAGAATCAAATCTCATTTCATCAATCAATATTCATATCAATGTTTTATAGAAAACTGCTATGTCTGCAATAACCAAAATTAATATTCTATCAATAGTTCTCTCTCCCTCTCATGCTCGTCTCATATCATTATCATCATGAATATCGTTATCATTTCATCATCCCCCGGGGTGGCCAGCGCGAAAACGGACACTTGTTGTGCCTTAGCCTGGTCTCCCTGCACCATCATACTAGCATCATCATCATTACTATCATTAGTCTGTACCCGGAAGAAGAAGAAGAAAAAAAAAAATATATATATATATATTTTAATTTTTTTTTTTCTCCCCGTTTAAATTCACATTGATGTATGTTGTTGTTAAATAAATTATTTCTCTCTCTCTCTCTTAACGTAACGGGTCCGTTCTGTTATGTTCCAATAACGAACGATACTCTGTATCGTCACCAACAATAAAGACTGAAATTAACAAGGTCTCAAAAATACAGCATAATTTTTGGTTCTTATTTAAACCGTTATAACACAGATAAAATCGACAAAGCAGAAATGGACACCATCATTTCTGTGGGATTGCAACACACTTATCAATCATAAAATGCATTGTAAATTTAGATACATGTAAGTATTTGTTGAGATTCCAGTCATGCAAACATAAACTACACCAGCATATTGATGTTCTTTTCGCACGTAGCAGATATCGTCCAGTTTTCTTTGAGATGCCCCAATGTCTAACACCCAGTCACCCGGTGATTGTGCTTGACAGCAGCAATGAGGTTTGGCTGTCAGATGGCTGAGCGAAATTTTCACATCTGATATAGCCATTAATAATAATAATTTATTCATTTATATAGCGCAAAATGTACACTTATATGATAAAGTTTTTATGCTATTGGTGTCTGGCATACCCCAGTTAATATCCCCTAAAATTCCTAGGTGGCATCATATAACAGTGCTTGGTTGTGTTTTAGTAAACAGGGGGTAATTGGTCAAATTATTGTCTTAAGTCACGAGGCACACGTGAGGTTGAGATAAATTGGCACCAATGTCGATGAAATTGGAATGATAGGAAAGGCGGCATCAAATTGAAAAAATTAACGTTCAATCTCTACTTTTCAATAATAATTTTCTTGAGTTCGGATTTTGGGTACCCTCGGTTTACAATGTAAAATTGTATAAGGACACCCAAGAGAGTGTAAATTTATAATTTAAAGGTTTTATTGAAAATTACAGGGTGGAATCAAATATTAATTACTACAAATTTAAAAGAAAACAACTACAATGGTAAATTAATCAGAAAATAAAAGAATTTACACAAAATTAAACTCAACTGGAAATAACAAATAGCACACAATAATTAATTTAATTTAATAACTAACTTCTTAACACAAAAGTCTGTCGCCTGAAGTCCCGCACAGCAGCCAAGCCTCACGGAGCTTGGCGTTCTCCCAAAACTAAACTTTAATTGCTGAATTATTTACTTATAAAAGGATTGCGCACGTGCCAGATTTTACGCGCTGGTGATATAGCTGCATGCACGCACTAAAAATTTTTCCGAGAGGCCATTTGTACTGAGGCCTAAATTATTCTTCAACAACAAACCTATTAACGATTAAATTAAACATTCATTATAATAATCCACCCTGTGTTAATATTACGTGCACATCGATAATAATGATTACCTTGAAGACCGTGGCCATCATCGGAGCCTTGAATTCTTCGTAGGGGGTGATGACCTTCAAAAAATGTTAGACTAACACAAAACTCATTTCTGTAATCTTCGAGTGGTTTATACACTTCGACCTGTTTTGTACCATTTTCTTATAAAAGCTCAGGGCCATTGAGAAGCATTGGAATCGTTAACACAGAGTATAGATAGTGTACTTTGTATGCATGCCTTCTCTGTATGCATGCACAAGTTCCACAAGATAAACTACAATGGAAGTCCAAATGACACATATACCGATGTTGGCGACAACGGTAATACATTTTCTAATAGATAATTTTAGGCCATTACGATTAAATAATTCCCTAAAAATACTTTTAAACATTGAACTGAAGTAGATTGCAATCCAATAGTACAAGAAACCCAGGCAGCCACAATGAAACGCACATTTCGATAACACATGCCAAGCGCACTCTTTGTGAAAACAATGAATATCATTTCAATAATGTCTTACGTGGAGTCACTTTATACAATGTGAATTATAACAATTGGCACAACAAAGCTTCTTTCGATGAATCGATCCGTCTTCATTAATAATTATTGGACAACTTAAGTATCATTATTAAAACTATCCATTTCTCTCCTCTGCTTTATTATCTTCTATTTATTATTTTCTTCTTTCTTTTCTTCCTTCTTCTCAACGTTCGTTTCTTCTATATTTCCGTCCTTATTTTCGACCTTCTGTTCGTTTTAATTGTCTTCCTTGTTATCTCCTTTCTTCTCTCTATTTGTCGATCTCCTCATTGAGGCGTTCCATTAGTTTTTCCTTCGGTTCGTAGAAGTCGGCAAACACGCCTGGAGATATAACGAGGGGGGTTGGTATGGTTTCTTTTTCTGCAAATTTCGTAACGTGGTCCCAGGTTTTCAGAAAGAGATCCTCATCATCTACATGAATAAATACATACTTATACCACTCAGTTGGATGGGTAAAGAACGCTTCCATCTCGTTCTGCAAACAATACACCTGATTTATCGAGGTAAGGTTTACATTTATATGTTTTGGTAGGATGCCAGAAATATACACATCATCCACCCAAAAGAACTTCACAAAGAACGAAGCATCGTACAGCTTAGGTGCAACGTCAGTTGAAAACAAATACGCCATTCCTGAGCAGTAAGGAGGGTATAGATCCCCTGGGTACATCTCTTTCGGAACGGCCCACTTTCCTTCCCGTAACACGGGCATATTCCACCACACCAAACACAAAATTAGATTTTTGTTGTATCCAGCCCCTTCGAGCTGCATGAGGTGGTTTTGTAGAGTGTACATGTTGACAAAGACATCGTCGTCGGTCTTAAGGACGTATTTGACATTATTGCAGTAATGAGAGATGAACTTGAGAGCACCGATTCCTTTGAAGGTGAGGTTGTGATACGTGTCCTCGAAGTCCTCCTCCAGGATGTCTCCATATGTCGTCGATTCGAACTGCAGAGCATCTTGCATAGACTTAATAGTGCTTGTTTTACCCATGACGAACATGACTCGCATGTTGGGGAATCTCTTTATATCTCCCCACGTCTGTCGAATCACGGCTCTCCGCCGGTAGTGATCAACACCGGTGTGCACATACACCAGCATAAACAGGTCTTTTACCCTGCATAAGTTGGGGTTGCTCAGCACAACATTATACGGATGAGAATTGACCACTCCGTCACCGTCCTCGTGATCATCGACTGAGTTCTTCGGCAGCACTGCTTTCATTGAAATTTCATATGATGACAGAGCAGATGACTGCAGTTCGTAGATATGAATCGATATCATGACTCCGATGATAGCTGCAATGAAGACGACGGTAGATTTCCCTCGGAAGAAACGCCGAGACCGCATTCCGGTTTTGTCGGGTGTCTCCAGCAATGAAGTGTCGAGGAAGATCAATGATCAGTGAGATCAAAAACACATCGCTGCATTCTGAATTGAGACAAGAAATTTGAAAGACGAGTATTCTGTGTCAGGTGGATGAATGCCATTTTAACAAGCAAGATATATCACTTAAATACAATATTTATGGCAAATTAATAATAAATTAATCTTGTTTAACTCCATCACCTTACCTGTACTATTCAGCCTTAGCAATAAGAAGTTATAGTTGCAATTATTTATAAATTACGTTGAAATGGCTATCGATTGGTATAATGAATCATGCCATAAATAACCAATTACACATGATGAATGTTACGTGTAAGAAAAGCATTGTTGGTTAATGGGAGCGCAGTTGCTAATGTAGTGGAAGCTGCTTTGGCCGATTCGAATTCGCCACGCTCAGCTGGGCAGCATTGGAGGCAGGCGTCAGGTTGATCAACGGTACACGATGATTCGATTTTGTTACTCGGGAACTGAAATGCCAGGCTCTGAAGACAACCCCCTGGCGTCCTTTAAGGAAGCGACCTGTGCACTGTGATGTGGAACATTTACTTTGCAACAATATTCGACGCCCCCGAAGACCTGGGCATCGGCCCTGTCGCCGATCTGCATATAATTTCAAAAGACGAGACAAGAGTTGAACTGAATCAAATTGCGGGCAATTGACGCTTGCAGATCCACCCGAATCACGATAGAACCAACCAAAGAGGTGCTCACAACATTCTACCCTCTTCGCCACCCGCTCAGAAGAGAGCAAGACAGCATGAAACTTATGGGAATGCAGGTCGTCTTCTGCAGAACCAAGGGGAAAAACGTATAGCATATGTTCTTAACCATAGAAATATAAAGGAGTGGCTAGAATGCTTATAGGGGTCACGTGATCGGTCAGAATTGAAACCAGATTTAAGGGGACTTCACCATACGAACAGCTCAACGAAAACTCGATAGACTGGTGCTTTATGCTATAAATATCTTGTAATAGTACCCTTAAATACCAAGCTACTGGGAATGGGCGCTATAACATTGCACGGTCATTCTACTACTTGTATGTTGTAATCAAAGCCCTGATCGCAAAGGCGTAACTCATGATGATGCACTCCTATTGTACTCTGGAATTTGGGAACGTGTGCTATGCACATGCCAGTGACACCCCTCCTCCAAAAACTCTAGACCTTAGAGCACACAGCACACTCTGCATGCTGGGAGTGAAGCCCCTCATGTCCATGTCAACCCGCGGACGGAAGACGACGCGTGTTGCCATAACCTGCAAGCAGACAGTGCTGCTCCATCAGACTTCCAACAACAGTCATGAACCCTTCCCTGCAGCCCCTCCTGACCCAGGAGAATCTCTCCCTCATCAACTCCATATGAAGCCGCAGAGACATCAAGATCTATGATCAGTTCTCTGGCTCATTTCTTTGGCAGCCCACGCCCTTCAGTGTTCCCCTATGATGCAACGTCAGCTACGATGGTGAGACGTTGCTTGGTTGAGGGCACAGGTGTGCCGGTGACTTCGATTGAGAGCATAGTTTCAAATGCCATTCTAGATAGTTAACTGCAGACGTTTGGTGATATAAATGGTCGTTAAATATGAAATACTGTTGTAATAAGCGTCTAGTTGTATTGAGTTGTGACAACTTCGATATAATGTTAATCATCCATACATATTTACTGAACATGAATCAATGCATTTGACAGAGATATATGCGATTCTGTATCAATATCTGGCTGAAATAAAACTGAAACATATGTATCGGTAAAAAAGGAAGAAGATTAGTAGGTCTATGCGACATTGGAGCGTAGAGCGAAGAATGAGGCAAACATGTGTACACATCATGGTGGCTGATTGGCTAAAAATCAAGTCTTAAAGTCATTTTACCCGACAAAGTTATTGTTTTAGTTGCTATGGGAAATGACTTGCCAACCAATTATTGAGTTTAAAGCACAAATCTCGTCGCCAATGCGGCAGTGCCTGGGCAAATGGGAATACTGGATTGCACTCACTCAGAAGAGGCTGAGGTTGTCGCTCTGGTGAGTCGCTAGGCAGCACAAACATCAGACATCAGCGCACTGATAATTGGAGTAGCTGTACTGCTTTGTTGGTATCGTCTTGTCTTCTGCCCAGAGTTTTAGATCGCTCACCACCTTTAAAGGCCATGGTGTCGGCGCTTACCACATATGTGACCTCTCGCGCCGAAACCCGCACTAAGTCACCGAGCATATTCCCGAGAGGTCAGATGAATTCAGAACAATATCTCCTCTTTTCTCACATAAAAGAATCACGTCAGTCTGTGACCAATAAGTAATCATACTTTGTGTATAATTAAAGGTCAACACAAGTAAAAAAAAAAAAAAAAAAAAAAATTTGGGCCTCGGTTCGGGCACAGGACATATATATATATACATCGGTCAAATCTTGGTCTATTTCTTTTTGATTTCCATCTACGTGTATCTTGAAATGTGTTCTGAGAATTTTTCATATTTTGAATTACCCTAAGAACTCACCATTAATGACACCTATTATTAAAAAAAAAATCTCTTTTCGATATTGCCGTTTTCAACATTAGTGTTTTCAACATTGTCTTCGCTTGAAGTTTGGTGCTTTAAATTGCTCCGAGAATAGAACATTTCTGCATGCTGTGCTGATCTAGATAACTCATATTTTCATGCATATGTCAATAATTCATCATACAACTGTTATCGTTTCGGCAAAAAATAAATGCGAATTTTCTTCGGTGCAGGTCTACATTGTATTCAGTTACTCCGAATGCTCACAGGCCTATTGGTGTAAGTAAACAGTATTTCTAGGGAATGTCGAATACATGTACACGAATCAAACAAATGACGATTCTATGCTAATCTGAAGGTTCTGATAAGTATTTACATATTTCTGAAATAACACTCATTTGTAGAAATCACTGAATAATTTATAATAGGGTACCAATTAATCCACAGAAGCAAACACGAATGCAAAACACTCGTCGTTCAAGCTGCTTCGAGTTCCGTGAATTTCAGATAGTTTGAATAGCCACATTTTTTCGATTCATTAGCAAATACTCATTGGAATTTCATCGAATCATGGCGATTTTTAGTTGAGTCAAATAAAATCACGAGAAAAAATATTGATGTCGTCGAATAAAACATTAATCCATACGTATAAAACATTAATCCATACGTTATCTGAACACCGGGAAATTGCGCTCAAATGTTGAAGAGAGCGTTAGACTAAATGTGATGCAGTCGTCAAAAACTGCACTGCTGCATTATTCTCAGACACCGTGCGCAATGTGTCCATGTATCTTTTTCGGTTTTCTTGTCCATTCCTTGTTATAACGATGCGATAATTTATCGTTTATCTGATCTGATTTAATTTGGAAAGACACCATTAAATAAAGGGAAATGAATCGACATGGTATAATCATGTCATGAATATACATGTAAAGCCCAAATTGAGACACTACTGTGGCTTTTGATTATTAATCCATCTGATTTGTCGCATGTATGGATGACACGAACCTAAGGCTTGTGGGTATTAGAATGATTTTAATAAAACAAAAGCATGCTTATATACATTGCATATACATTGCCTGAGAAAATCATTTAGAATTAAATGAGCATTTGAGAAAATAAAATTGAGCAATTCGAATGTGTGATGTGCCACACATGCATCTAATCTATAGCCTACGTGTTTGAGTACGTATTTTATAATCTATATTATTAACTTATTTATTATACCTGCACATGGCAAAGAGATGAAGCGTGACTCCGGTACTGCATATGTCTCCGTACCGAATAACCTTCGTATACTCTTGAAGTATCACCTGCTTTCGAAGGATCCATTAGTATGCGAACGTCTTGACGGAATCGTAGAACTTGCGTTCGAGCGTTTTCTATAGATCTATTTGGTCAGTTGCAAGTAGATTCAGGTCATCGGCAAATCCCAAAGCTTTGTTTCCTGCTACGTCGAAGATGGAAGCGAAATACACGTTCCACATGACGGATCCTGGGCCACTACTACCTTGTATACGACTACATTGTCTAGCGGGTGGTCTTCTGACTGTACCGTGTTTCTCCTCACATTGAAGGTTGGTCTGCAAGGTAACTTTTCATGAGCTGAAAAAGCTTTCCATCCAATCCGGCCTCGGTTGTATCTCTCAACCAAAATACAGAATAATACTTATCTGATCTTAAAATTAAAATAATACGTTTTTCTCTTAAAATTATAATATTCTTTTGACGAGTACTCGTTCTGTGAAATATAATGCATTATACAGAGAACTACTAGTAATTCGTGTATAGGCTGTCTTACAACGGAGAACCTTATGATTACCATTAAGCTAGAGCCATAACGCACCTGAACTTCACAGAGACTACCGTCAGAAACCAATCTCAGGGAACATGTTTTTGGTTGGCGTCGGCGGGCGACGCTTTTGATATCACTTAATTCGGTCACACTTCTTTGACTCGTGATTCGACAGTCCAAATTTTGTCGTTAGATTTCAGAGTGACAGAACCGTTGACATTTCATATTTAGCTGGTTTAACAACATATCATGGCATCGGCATCATCCTCATCTGCCCTTTTTTTCATATATGTTTTATATTTTCATAATCGTTCTTGTTACAATGGTATTACCTAGCCATGATATGTTCACCACATACATTTATGATATCACCTAGCCATGATCCATCTATTTCCTCTACCTCACAAATCATTATTTTCACAATATTTACATTGTTTTTTCTAGTATTTTATTATTTTCCTTTTTACCTCTGTTTGTACAGCGCATTTGAATGTTCTTTGATATTACTGAAAATGCGTTTTGAAATGTAGTAAATGAAATGAAATAAAATGAAATTTACGTCATACTACATATTATTTGTACTACAATTGTAATGTTCAACTATATGATGTTTTACTGTGTGTCCTTCGATCTTACATTCATTTATATTCATAAAATGATTTCACTTAACGCCAACCTTTTAATTAAAAAAAACTTGTTAGAGCTGAATTCCTATTCGATGCTCTAACTATATTACTCTACATCATTGGAGGTGAAGTTCTCGTTAATTCGTCTATAGCAATTAAGCAATTGTTTGGTCAGTTTGGTCAGCTCTTTTTTGGAAAAACAGTTGCGCGAGATTTGTAATTGTCTAAATATAGAAGAAAGAATGGAATCCCCCTCATACAAAATAAACAAAACTTTCTTATCAGCTGAATCGAGCTCGCTACGATATCATTTCTCAAAGAAATTAAGATTAGCTGCATGCCGTTTCACTGGACAGTATTGTCTATGTACATTTACTTTGATAATATGGTCAAATTGAACAACATCAATTCCGATGTTCTTATTATGTACAAGGACTTGTGCGTTATTTTACGTAATACTAGTATTCAGAACCTCGAACAAGATTACCAGTATGAACCTTGAACTCTTGCTAATATCAGGAGTTGGGATTACGATTATATATATATATATATATATATAATGTATGTATAAATAATGTATATATATATATATATATATATATATATATATATATATATATATATATATATTT
>KB294746.1:270187-307318 GCA_000328365.1 Capitella teleta | reverse complement strand
TCAATTCAATGTCAAGGCTCAACTGAAAACACTTTGGGAACTGATTGATAGTTTCAAAACGAGAAGGAGTCCGAATCAAGGCAACTTCCTGTTCGCTGTGGTCCTTGGCCTCTAGCTTGCGATTACTAAAAGTTGCGATTTCTGATAACCGATGATGAAATGACACTTTTTTTCCCTTTTCAACTGGATAATTGGCAGCTCTTAAAAAGACATCACTATCGGATCACGAGGCAGACTGGAAGCGTTTTGCTCAAGAGGCCCTTGGTTCCTCAGTTCAATGTGCTTATCACTTATGATACGCACTACTAATGTATGCCTCTACTTGTTATTGATACAATAGCCCCACCTAACCCACTCTGTGCCTTTATGTTGACTTCACTATCCGGTCAAAATGACAATTTTCCATAAACACTCGTTGGTCCTTGAACAGAGTCACGCCAACCTTAGTTCTTGTCTGTTCATTGTGACCGCACAATGTAACAGAGGTGCTTCCCCCTTGTCGATAATAAAGATATTAATATAACTATTAATCACAGAACATGTTTATCATTCACAGGTACATTCCACTCCTTTGATAAGATTCCTCAATGAAGAGGCGTTCTCTGTCAATTTATGTGTGCTAATTGCTACCCGTAATGTAGGCTGAGCATCTGTGCTCAACTATGGACTTTGCACAGTGCATTGGTAACTATTGGGGCTCTCGAAAAGACTATTAACAGTTCATTATACGATTGCTTTTATCAGATGATTGGCTTATCGGTAGTATACAAAGACCCAGCTATTTATTTGCAATGAAATCGTGATTAATATATATTTATAAGCGTGTCATATCTCGTATTATTTGTATCGAAGGAGAAAGTCAGGACGGCAGAATGAGATATTTGGAAATTTGCTGTTTGGCCACCTTGTGTTTTGCAGGTAAGATTGCATTATCTGACAGAATATGTATCGATTATACAATTTACAAATAAGAAAAAGATCTTCGAAAGAATATGTTCCTTCGGACCCTAGTTGCTTATCACAATTAATGCCATAGCTTGGGATCTTAGTATTTTCTCTGTATTCGGTTCAATTAGACTCAATCTATGTGGACCTACTCTAGTATCCTATATAAAGAGAGTAACGCATAGTGAGTTTTGAACGCCATTTTGTTTCTTAGAATCGGAGCCTCCGCTATCTTTTAACATTGGAAAATCGTACCCAACTGCAGTAAAATCCGTTTAACATTGCCAATCGTGCATGAAAACCCTTAAAGCTGACTGTTATTTTTTCCTTAGACATTTCTTTATCAGAAAAAAAATTAATACACTCATTTGCAATTTTTAACTCTCGTAATCATAAGGTGAGTCGACGAGAATCGATAAAATCGAGCACAATCACAACGCCGCAATTCGACGAACTCTTGGAAAGAGCAGCAAAATCGGCACTTTTCAACTGACAATAAATCGATAATTTCAAGCACATTTCGATATAAACCGAACATTTTAGAGATTTTAAATCCTCATAAAGATAGTGGAAGCATTTTGGGAAGCTTATATGTTCGTTAAACATTTTTATTTAACTCAATTGTTTAAGATAATTTTGCCAGCCTGTGCACTCGCAAATACCATATGGGAAAATCCTACCCTACCTCAAAACAGTCTGTATAACTTTGCCAAACGTCCATATATATCCTTGAAGTTTATCATTATTACTTCCTCATATATTTCTTATCCAGAAAATATAATATTGCACTCACGTAATCATAACGTGAATCGACCAGAATCGAGAACAATCATAACGCGCAATTCGACAAACTCCTGGAGAAAGCAGCAAAATCGGCACTTTCAACTGACAATAAATCGATAATTTCCGGCACATTTCGTTTCACAATTAAACTTTTTCGAGATATTAAACTTTCATAAAGATATTAATAGCATTGTTGAAATTTTATAAATCATTTTAACATCGTTAATTGCACTTATAACAACCCCACTGTTTCGATACTTGAGCAAGCTCAAAGTTTGAGTGACAGACGCGGATAATTCGCCGATATCGCGATCGTAAAAAAAAAGTATGAGAAGCTGATTCATTCGACCAAAAAACAGCAAAAAGCGTAAAAATAGACACGCAAATGATAAAAAGACGGATGTTCAATGATTGCATTCATGCACTAAAGATCGTGACGTTTTTTCGTGACGGAGAATGTGCGTTATGATATCCATGACTGTCATGTCCGATACATGCTCTGGTATTATTCTATATGTAAAAATACAATTATGTAATGTCCTTACATCAATTTATTTCTTGCAAATAATTATACTATAGAACGATCGAGGAATAATGGCCAAACCACATATTATAAATATTGATAGCCAGGTTGTACTTGGGTGCAATGAAATAAATTAATAAAAATAATTATTTTTCTTTATTTCATTGCAATCCAAGTAATTTCAATGTTTATGCATCCCGTACACTATAACTGTCTTCCGACGCACAAATTATCGGTGTCGTATATCCCTCTACCATAGTACCGCTCTCTGGTTTTAAACATGCAGATAGTTTTCATTACTCAGTTGGATCGAGAAGCCGAATGAACATAAAAATACTTTTTATTGAAAACTCTCAAAAATGGAATGTACAATTAAGATACTGAATGACAAGAAAGACAATTTTGAAAACAAATAAAAATTTATTTGTTACAGTAGCTCATCATATCAAACCAAATTTCTAAAAACAATTAATCAACTTCGAAGTTCTTATCAAAGCAAATGGTGCCTTGAAAAATATAATTTGAAAAAATAAAGCACATCAAATTCATGCGGTCATAGAGCTACGTGCAACTGATCGAATAATTGAGTACAGTGTACAATTCGAGGTGAGAGTTAGGTAATAGCAGAATTTTGATTTTGTATGCGCTTTCATCGATCAGTAATCAAGATTCGTTAAATACAGTTCCAACCACAAGCACTGATGGAGTATTTACAACATATTTTCATCTCCAATTCATAATAACATCCACCTGGAATCAGCAAAAAATATTATTAGAAAAATGAAATGAATCATAATCACTTACAATGAAATAAATGAAGTATCTGGGAATTTATCCAAAAATATTAATTTCAAACCGAAACGTGCTCGAAATTATTGATTTATTGCCACTTGAAAAGTATAAATTTCGGAGCTTTTCAAGCAACAGGTCAAATTCGCGTTATGATTTTATCAATACTTTTCGATTCACGTTATGATTACGAGAGTTAAAAATCGCGAATGAGTGCAATAATATATTTTTTTTTTCAGATAAAGAGATATATACGGAAGAAATAACAGTAAACGTTAAGGGTTTTCATGACCGATTGGCAATGTTATACTGATTATACTGCAGTTGGGTATGATTTTCCATGTTATTTTCCGATGTTGCAAAAGTACCTTAAACAGTTTGAACAGAGTGGTTTGAAGTGTAATTAAAAATGTTTAAGAAATTTATATAATCTCCATAACACCACTTCCAGTATCTTTATGAGGATTTAATGCCTCTAAAAATGTTCAGTTTATATCGAAATGTGCTCGAAATTATCGATTTACAGTCAGTTGAAAAGCACACATTTTACTGTTTATCACGAATTGCACCGTCGTGATTTTGTTCAATTTACCCACTTCTTTTCGATTCACGATACGATTGCGAGAAATAAAGATTGTAAATGAGTGCAATGATTTTTTTTTTTTTTTTTTTTTTTTTTTTTTGTGTTTGCGTTTGGGTTTCTCTCTTTATAGAGGATAGTAACCTACACGAATTGAACCTGGAAAGTGAATTGCAAGCATGACCATGCAGCTTTCAAAACTGTTATGTGTAGGATGTTTATATCTTTTACTGTTGATTATCAATATTATCAAGGTCGCTGCAGCATCTCAGAAAGTGCACGATAAGGTTGATGGTGCTAGAATAACAAAGGCACTATATGTAGATAAAATGTCCCTGGGGAGGGTGGGGGTTATAATCTAAAATGCACAATGATCAGTAATTATTAAAATGCATGCCGAATATCTACGTTTGTTCCTTGGACACCGTCAGTTCCATAGAAGTATAAAGAAGGAACTAGAAGGCTTATAGGAGTCACGTGATCGGTCAGAATTGAAGCCAGATTTAAGGGGACTTTGCCATGCAAACAGCGCAATGAAAACTCGCTGTATGCTATAAATAGCTTATATAATAGTCCACTTAAATTCCACCCTACTGCAAATGGGCGTTTTAATATTGCACATTCTAGTACTTCTATGGTCAGTCTTAATTTATGCTGATGACCGCAACCTAAATTAACGACTTGATAGTGTACTAAAACGACAAGGTCATCTTTGAAGTGCGTGTAATTCCGGATCAAATCACATGAAGTTAGCCTCACCTAATCAGTTCGTTTCTTCGTGTCATTCACCGAGATAAATTTGGCATTTATAACTCGTGAGGCGTAATCGAGTGTTCTTTTTCTGTGTCAAATTATCAAAAGATAGGCTGGCTTCGAACGGTTAACCCGGTTTATGCCAGGTTTTAAGTAGCATTGGTAATTGTCCCTAAAGATTATTCTCGTCAACAACCCGCTGAGAACAGAGCTCCCATGTTTGAGCTCCAGCCAATCATCAGCGCTGTTCTATAGCCAAAACGCACCAAACAACAGAGATGTGACTAAGTTAGGCCATGAAGAAATGTGTATGATACAGTACACTTATAAATCACGTTGATAATTCATGCTGAGACTCATCGGGGAGTGTAATATTTTGGTAATCGACCTAGCCTGTTATTGAATCACGTGACAAATGAGGAATGTAAACTGGTTGAGGGCAAATACACGTAAGAATGATATTTATTTTGGCCATTCCGCTATATTGATACATCCCCAGTACTTATTGTATCAATTCCTGACCCATTTGTTTCCTCCAGCACATGCTGCCTCCGTATCTCACCATCGTCATGGTACTGGAGAAACAGCCGCCAAGAAAAGAAGTCCTCGATCAGGTCACGAGGCAGACTGGAAGCGCCTTGCTCAAGAGGCCCTTGAGCGGAACATTGAGGCCCTGAAGCCGAGAGTAGGCGTGGCAAAGAACGCAGTTTTCTTCATCGGAGATGGAATGGGCATGACGTCAATCACTGGTGCTCGATGGCACATGAAGCAAGATGAAGACCTGATAGCATATGAAGCTGAGCTGAGTTGGGACAAATTCCCAACCGTTGGCCTCAGCAAGGTCTGTACTCTGCTGTGCATTTATGATGATCACGATGGTGATTTTGCAGACTTACAACACTGACATCATGACACCGGACTCGGCAGGAACAGCCACCGCTTTTCTCTGCGGTGAGAAAGCCCGCGAAGGAGTGATCGGAGTCAACCAGGACGTCCATTATGGCGAATGTGAAACAATGACAGAGGACACTGAGCTAGATTCAATCTTGAAAATTGCGCAAACAGAAGGTATTCAATTGATATTTAAGTGTTTAAACTGTAAAATTGCAAAAACAATATTGCATTGAACTTCATCATCAGTCCCCTCATGGGTGAAGCAAGCCGTACTCGGCACTTTGTAGATGTCAGCGAGACAGAAACATAAAAAGTTAAAAGCCCTTGGATACGTAGGGTGTAGGGGAACAGACCCCCCTGGTGTTCATGTCTCACTCTGGCTTTTCCAGAACACCAATCCCATCAGTGCTATGAATGACATCATCTTTCGATTTGTTCATAATCGAAAATCAATTTGTTAATGGATGTGGTTGTTTAGAGTTCCAACTTTTTTGTGCTTTCTGACTATACGGAGTGGACCAAAAGCAGTATAGCTACTCCATGTTAAAAACAATACTCTAAAATTTGCTGTAGTGTATCAATTACTCCAAAAAGTAACTACCTGGTATGGATTGACTATTTTATTCTGAGCACATTTGTGCAAAGAAATTAAGTAAAACGTAAATTTTGAATGAGGAAGGAGCATTTAAATGTGAGTGGCGCTTCAATACAAACTCTCTGCTTTGTTTTGATTTTAGGAGATAAACATTAGTGCTAGTGTCACAACATTAGCACTCTCAAACAAAACAACTGTACGAAAGCGTTGCCTATATTATGCGTTCAATGAAGCTTATCCATGGTCCGGGGCCCTGTTTGCCGCCAAAAGTGGAATTATCGCGGAATGATGAGTGCTCTCTACTAATTGATATACACCGGCATAAATGTTGATGAAATTGGAATGAAAATATTAGGAATAGCAGCATGACATATTAGACTAACCATACTAATTATTTTTCCTCTTATCTTTGTGTGATATTTACACTGCGATCTGTTTTGTAAGACTTTCTCAGAAATGCGTAGCACCATTGAAAAGCATTGAGATCTTTAACATGGAGTAGATAGACTACTTTTGGCCCACTCTGTATAGCTATTATAGGGTTACATCGGGTGCCTTGCATTGCAGATAAGTGGACTGGTTTAGTAACAACGACTCGAATTACTCACGCTACTCCAGCTGCATCTTACGCTCACTCAGCTCATCGATATTGGGAAAATGACAACGAAATCCCAGACGACCAAAAGGAAGCATGTCCGGACATGGAAGACATTGCTAAGCAGCTTGTCTACAGTGAAACCGGACAAAACCTCAAGGTATACTGACGGCTTTGTTTAGTGGAATCTGGCAAGTTTAAATCGAATATAATTTTGAAGCCAGTTATTGATGGGTGGGTCAAATAACAATACCGCTGGTTCTTCAAACAGCAAATGGTTGTGTGGATTTGCATATTCTTAACAAAGGATTCCAGCCAGCATCAAACAACCGGGATTATAATTTTAGTTTTCTTTGGGGACCCCCTTCAATGAATATTTAATAGTTAACTCGAAATTTCATGAACATTTTTTCCTCGGAAACAGGTCATCTTCGGAGGCGGAAGATCGCAATTTCGTCCAAATACAACGATGGATCCGGAATATAGTGATTACCCTGGATTCCGCGGAGATGGAAGAGATTTAATTGCGGTAAGATCATCATGCATGGTACACGCGGTATTAATGCTTATTTCTAATATATTCGTGACAGGAGTGGATCAGCCTAAAAACAGAGGCAGGAGTCAATTTCCATTACGTGCAAAATCAAACCCAATTTGACAACATTGATGTTGAGAATGTGGATCATGTCCTTGGTAAATGACGCTAGTTTTGTTTAGCATGGCATGAAAACCAATATATTCCATGTCATTTAGGGTTGTTCAACCCAGGACACATGAACTATGAGGCTGACAGGGCTGATGATATTTGGGGTGAGCCATCTTTGGAAGAAATGGTGCAGAAAGCGATCACAATCCTCGAACGCTCACCAAACGGTTACATCCTATTCGTTGAAAGTAAATGTTTGCTTCTGATTGGTCACATTCAAATTTTGAAACTTCGAATTCAGGCGGGAGAATAGACCACGCCCACCACGATACCAATGCAAACAGGGCATTGATTGACACATACCAAATGCAGAAGGCGGTGGGCAGGGCGATTGCAATGACATCTCCGGATGAAACATTGACAGTTGTCTCAGCTGATCATTCGCACGCATTCGCTATTTCCGGATATCCGGATATCACCACAGACATATACGGTGGGATGAATAATATTCTTGGACGACCATAACGAATGCTATGCGTGAAATAGGTTATGTGTATGAAGTCTCATCGCCGGCGGATCCTTATTTGGCGGATGATGACAAACCGTACACAACTCTGGCTTACGCAAATGGCCCAGGATGGTATACGCACAGAAATGGGTCGTTAAGGATAGACATGAATGATCTACCAGAGGACGAAAAGCCAGGAATGGGTAAGTACATTTGTTATAGCTGAATTCTTAGCGAAAGAACTGGAATTTCATGATAAATGTATGCTTAAACTAATTCGGTATATGCCATGAAGGTTCATCTTCTGTCTTCAATGAAACAAGCGACTCGAGACAGTCAGTCTTTTGTTGTTGTCCTGCCAAAAAGCATTCTGATCTAAACTTTCGAATCATTTTTTCCCTGAGAAAATGAGGTTAGGAGGTCATTGCTGTCGTGTTATGCTTCACAAACTTGACCTGAATATGAGCAACTATTATGTTGTTGTAGTAATAGATCAAAATAGTAAATCACATGAACGAAAGAGTTCGCCATTAACTACTCCAGAGCTTAGCGAGTGGAATCAGTGGAATCATTTGGAATCATGAGTTTTCGATGACCTGAATTCCCCTCTCAGAGATTTTGAATAGACCCATTTGCCTTGTTTTGCAATTTAGAGGTCAAAGCAGCCAGCCAATCAACAGCGTCGTTTCATAGCGACCATTCAACAGGGTCATTGTGAAGTAAGCTTATGCTGGAATGTTTCGCCAAATAAATCACGTTGAAACTCACAGAGTAGCATGATAATTTACATGTCTATACTTTTCAGGCAATGTGAATTTCCTCCAAGACGCTGGTGTTCCTTTTAATTCAGAGACGCACGGAGGGGAAGACGTGCCTGTCTACGCAAACGGCCCGATGGCGTATTTGCTTGCAGGCACATACGAACAGAGCTACATCCCCCACGTGATCATGTATGCCACGTGCATCGGAGACAACAGAGACCTCTGCACGAGTTCTGCTGTGTCGCTGCAAGCGTCTTTGTGGATGGCCTCCGTTCTGGCTTGGCTGCTCAGCGTGCACTTCCTTTGAAATTGACACACCATTTAATGTCGTCTGTTATGGTGCGTTTTTGAAATAATTGTGGAGAAATATGGGGTCTAATCTGACAGTGGGGATATCCATTTTCAATTAAATGTCAATAAAACTTGTTTCATATTTTAGTGTTCAATACTCTGTGAAAGATTGTGCGAGTTTTAGATAATGATAAATCGGTAAATTGGATGTTGTTCAATTGAAATGACGTTCTGTTGTTGATGCCTGAGATTCATCGGATGATAATAATTACACAAGAGAAGACGACTTGCTGAAATTATGTGCAACTGCGTAACAAGGCCAGGCGGTGTGTATTACTGTCTATAATGGTATGCAGGATAAAGAACCCTTGATATTTATCGATACAATTAGGATGGAACCCCGGTCTCGGGCTTCTGCCCTGGTGCCCGTATCACCCGAACGGGTTGGGTGGAGCCGCAAAAACTCCATCATGCCTGATGAAAAAAAATTATCTATAATATAAAGATTTAAGTATGATTTTTTTTTTTCAATGACAATAATGATGAGTTTTTCTTGCAAACCAGCTTTAGAAAGATAACAAAAGAGAAAAACTTCAAGCAAAAATGGTTTGTAATCATATCACACGAACACGAAGTAGAGACAGTGATATTTAGTGAATAAGTCTAGACGGGCAATTTAAATTCATTTCAGGGGTCAGTCGGTACCAGTTGTTGCAAAGGGTTGTGAAGAATTCAAGTTTTATTTTCCTGTCATTTGTTTCACGTATAATCACACGACACACGGGGAATAGTCTACATGACGACAAATGTCGACTCAGACAAGACTCACAAAGTTAAAAGTTGTTAGTATTTAATTATTACTCGATTCGATCTTGCATTTATCCTAACTTAAAGTTCTGCATCGATGTATGCCACTGTGATGAACACGATTTTCAGTCACTTTTCAAAAGGCAGAGAGAGCCGTGAAATTTTATGAATTTTGCTCACATGCACAGACCAGAAGTCGATCCCATAGGGAAACTTCAGTTACAGCTCAGCTGAGCACTGTAAATTTCTGCCGTACTTGAAGATTCCAGAAAAAAAAATCTGCACTGCTTAGCTGAGCACTGTACATTAGGCCACGCCTCTTTTGGCTAACAGCCAACTAACACGATCCAATTGTAAATATAAACTATGATGTACATTTTGTTGAATTAAAATTAAAAGGTAACTGGATTTATTTATTTATTTATTTATTTATTTTTTTTTATTTTTTTTTTTTTTGCGCATTCACAGTATGGGCCTATAAGGATTTACTTATCAGTAGCCATTGTAAAATATAACCATAATAATAACGTAGCCTATTCGTCAGCGGCGATCTCAGATCTTCGCTGATATTGTTTGGCTGAAATCGATAGCTTCACGAGGGGAACGGGACCAATCACGGCAAGCCTTCAGCTGACGTTTGCCTCCTATACTTCGTAATGGAAGTCATTCTCCCATAGGCCCAATGCTAACCCCGATATTCGGAATGGATTATTTCCTTACGCTTGCATCCAGGCATGGTGTTTTTGGCACGGAATGCTCTCAATTGGTGCTATGAGTCAATAGAACATCACTTAAAATTCAGTTCCCTATCCCTTTAAGTAGTTTTATTTATAAACTGAGGATATGGTTTGTGTACCTTATTATTTAATTAGGTGGCAAAATATATCGGGATTAGTTTGTGTGAGTTTCAGGCTGGTGGTAGCGTTGTTAATTGCCAAATTACACAATTTTCCACGAGCGTCTGAAATTGAGCGCTGAAATCACGTATCATTTCATGTAACTTCCAGTTTTAAACATATATACCTCCGTCTGTATATGAGAATATTCAGACGGCATTCTGTCTAATAATAACGCATACAAATGTATCTGTATGTGCATATTCTGCTTTCAATACCATAATTTGGGGGTACAATAATTTGATGGGGGAAGGGAGCTGAACGCTTTTGAGGCTTCGACTGAACACCTTTCTCATAATATATTGTGTGTTCAGTACGTGCATGTAAAGAATGCGAAAATAGGTCATTCAGTTGAAATGTGCTGAAGGGAATGCTTCAACTTGAAGCTTCAGTTTCCGCGTGCAAGCCCGTACCCAAGGGAAGAGGGGTCGTACAAAACAATCAGAAAGGTCCACTTTAATACTCCTTCTGAGAATTACAGTTGTAACGTTTTGAATTGTGTCGGTTAAAAGACGTATTTGTCTTTTGCATATTCAATCATTCCATATACTACCTCAAAACAATCAGAAAAGTCCTCTTTAATACTCCTTTTGAAAAATACAGTTGTAACGTTGCTACTCCTATCTAAGAATAAATTATAGCTGATTTGGAGGCTCGCTTTTCTACACACTCGATCGTTTTAAAGGCTGTTACCTGCTGTACTTGCAGCGTAGTTTATAATTATCTCCTCGAAACGCGTGCCTTTATGGTTCACCAAAGAAGTCCCAATTAAGTGTCGATGTACAATTTAACCACACGATAAAATTGACGTGACCATGCAATGAAACGAATAAAAAATCCTATTCTTGGACATCATGCATTCATCTACTCATAGCTCATTTCATATTTCCATTGTCACGCCTGTATAACAGCACGATTCTTATTGTATTAAATCATTCAATCCCTTCAGTTTACTAGTTCACTCGTTCTTGAGTTACGACAATAACAAATCAACACGCATATGAGCCATGCTTATCAAATGCTGACGATGCATCATTTTATTACTTTCATCGGCCACAGCCAGCAAGACAACATCTTCGTAAAGTAGTGCACTCAGCCTTGTATACCTCGATTGGCGTCTTGCAATCACTTCCACACCTAGGCCTATCTAAGGTGCAGAAGCTATCACAGATGGCCAACACTCGATTTGCACTGACTTCACATAAATCGAATTCACGCGTGCAGGCATTTCGGCAATTTTCTCTGGCTATAGGATACTGAGTACGCCCCAAAGACATCATCTGTGCGAGGCAGCCAATAACGAAAACAACACTTATGGCATTCATTCTGCAAATGAATAAATAAATCAATTAGTTATACATTCAAAGGCATACACAGACTTGATTTTTTTTTCTTCGGGGGAACCTATCATTTCAATCAGCCCTAATATCCTTGTACATAATAATTAGGTCATAGTGCAGATTCCTGACTTTTGTATTCAATTGGGTCTCCACAAAATAGCTATCTGGTGCGCACCATTGAGATACATTTTACGGTGTTTGGCACAACGTGAGTGCATTCTCTCCGACTGCCACTTACGGAGGATTCTCGCGAAAAAGAAGCTGTGTAGAAGAACGTTTTCCGACATTGATAATGTTGTTTCTCTGTCAACAACGAGTGGAAGGGTTCTGGACAATGCGGATACAGATATATGTGGTGGAAGCTGAAAGAAACGCTCTGAATGCCCTAAAGGATGATGTCCGGCTCATTATCCGGTGCTTGGATCCCGAAGGAGTTGTTTTAGGTATGTTTCTTGCACAATTGGTGTGTATACATCGAATAATTTTATAATCGGGTGTACTCTCTGTATATTAAACGATGCAATTGTTGATATTTGATTGAGTAGGCCTATGATGTCATGTTCATGTAATTCACCCACATTTGATACATCTTTCCCAGGTTTATTTTTTGTTTAATTTTACTAATTACATTTCATTTATTCATTTGTGTGCATTGATTTGATAAAAATATCTTCTTTTATTTTTTAGGAAAGCGAGGAAACTCCACCGGCGTGAATATCACGCCGCCTCAGGCGTGATATTCTGTGATGATTTTCCTTCACTTTTTTGGCACTCAGCATAAATTAAAAAACAACTCTATTTTGCCAATATTAGACTTCATTTCAGGAATTAGCAGGACTAATCAAGCAATCTGAACGAAACTTTTCAATTGAAGTAATGAAGGATCCCCCTCTGACCCCTCTCTCTCCCAAAGCTGGTTTATTTGCATATTTAATCAGGGTCAACGAGGTCAATGAGTGAGTGAGAATTTGATAATTTGTTCAATCGAGCGTTCAAGTGGTTTTATTTATAAACTGAGGATATAGTTAATTAGTGTATTCTATTATTTAATTAGGTGGCAAAATATATCGGGATTATAGTTTGTGTGAGTTTGAGGCTGGTATTAGCGTTCTTAAGTGCCAAATTACACCATTTTCCACGAGCATCTGAAATTGAGCGCTGAATTCATGATCATTCCATGTAACTTCCAGGTAAATATAGTTATATCTCGGTCTTTATATGGGAATATTTAGACGGCATTTAGTCTATATTGGCAGTGCATAGTCACAAACAATCGACGTACATGTCAATTAAAAATATCTAAAAAATTGCATTATAAAAGTTATCTAGTATGAAATAATTGCGTTCAATGTTATCTTTTTCGTCAAAATTTTGGACGAATAAAAATATATTCTGGCGAGTAAAAGTTTCCTGTTTACTCCCCGTTTGGCGAGTAAACGTTTTCGTTTATTTTGAGCCTGCTATCAGATATGTAGAATAAATGTCAAGTATGCATTTATATTGTGTACGGGCGTATCTGTTTAAGAGAATCTCTAAGTGTTTTGAACAAGTAGCAGATGATCCCAAACGACAAATACGTCTTTTGACTGACATCTTTTCACACAATACTTTTGCTGTGGACTAATTCCTAATGCATTGAATTTGTAAGCTTTAAAATTTCACTTCCTTTTCGCGTTCGATTTCAGGCTGTGGTAACGTGACAAAAGTAATTATCGTATTGTTAACAATAGGAGCCGTGGAGTGAGCAGATCGTTCAGCACTTCTCATTAAAGAAATCTCACTTGTTTCGTTTAAAGCAATTCTGCCCGATAAGGAAATTTTTATTTTCATTATTTGTCTTGAATATCTTTCACAGTCGGCCAAATTTTCAAAAATGGTCTCTCATAAAAGCCCATAAAATTATCCAAAAAGAAATCCAAAATGAACAGAGGTCCTGTTTAAACCAGGGCGGTATCACAAAGATTTTCAGGCTTAGGCTCAAGACTTAAGTCTGAAAATGTATTCTTATGAACACTTACGTGTACATTCATAGAATTGGTTATCAACTCTTAAAATCGATTCTCAAGTCTTCAAATATCATGTTAAACAGGTCTTAACTCTAAAAGAGACTCTTTTGAGAACTTCACAGCCAAAAAAAAAATTGTCGTTTTAAAGAATACTTAGTTTCATTACTCCATAGTCATATTAGTTAAATATCAACATGAACCATTTAGATGAAATAAAATTCAAGTACGTGCATAATGAATGGCCATTTTAGTTGTTATGAATAACATATCAAGAGAAGGTCTCAAAATGATACGATTTAAAGCAAAAATTGTTCGAGTCTGCAAGCTGAGCAAAGAATGAAATTAATTGTTGATTTATTTCGCCACAAATAGCGACAGAAATGGATCGTTATACACGTTATTCGATATTTACAAGAAAATTAAACAATTTGTCAAAGTGTTATAAATATTTGTTGCTGTTATACTGTCTTATTGACGGAAAATAATAATCAAAGCGATAGTTTCGTCATAGAGGAAGAATAAGGAGGGTGGACATGTGGATAAAAGCCTAAGGGTGTTATGTCTTTCGGCTCGAGAGTGAATATTTTTATTTCTGGGCGGCCAGGCTCGAGCACTAGTCCCTGCTTAACTTGTGCTCGTCGATACCTGGCTGAAAATGACCAAAAATTGCTGTTAACACGGTCATATCAAAGATACACCATTATCCCTAATGGGAGTGAGTGATGAGTGAGTGATGGGATTTTACGGCTCCACCCAACCCATTCGGGTGATACGGGCGCCAGAACAGAAGGCCCGGGACCGGGTTTTCCTCTTACTCTGTCGATAAATCTCAAGGGTTCTTTATCCTGCATACTACCATAGACAGTAGTACACAGCGCCCGGCCTTGTTACGCAGTTGTATCCCTAATGGAGTATCTTTGGTCATATCACTTCACTCCAGAGAGCGACAGTGTAAAAATTTACAAGGTAGAGAGAAAAAACCATCATAAATAAACATGTGATAATTTCAAAACAATATCGCAGATAATGTTTTTGCTGTAAAATACATGAAACAAATTTGACTCACTTTGTATGATTGAAGATCCAAGAGTTTGGTATGCAAATTCAAAGACAGTTAGAAGATAGTTGAATTCCAGCATATCACACTCACTTTATATACTAGTTTACATGCATTCGTCTAATTGATATTTTGTCATTACAGCTTTTAGCTAATTTGTGATTATTTAAATTGAATCATATTTTAAACGTCAAAGTGATCATTACACTGACATTTCAGAACTCTAATTTGTATCATTGCTGTGTAATTAAAGTGGATTTGTAATACTCCTTATCAGCAAACTCGCCTTGCCGCTCGTTTTTAAAATGTTGTTTTAATTAATGATACAAATTAGAATTCTTCCAATGAAATCTAATTAGGCGTCACTTTGTCTGTGTCGTGAGGGCATGCACTTCAGGCTTTCAGTGTAATGATCACTTTGACGTTTAAAATATGCTTCAATTTAAATAATAACAAATTAGCTAAAAGCTGTAATGACAAAATATCAATTAGATGAATGCATGTAAACTGGTATATAAAGTGAGTGTGATATGCTGGAATTCAACTATCTTCTGTCTTTGAATTTGCATACCAAACTCTTGGATCTTCAATCATACAAAGTGAGTCAAATTTGTTTCATGTATTTTACAGCAAAAACATTATCTGCGATATTGTTTTGAAATTATCACATGTTTATTTATGATGGTTTTTTCTCTCTACCTTGTAAATTTTTACACTGTCGCTCTCTGGAGTGAAGCGATATGACCAAAGATACTCGATTAGGGATACAACTGCGTAACAAGGCCGGGCGCTGTGTACTACTGTCTATGGTAGTATGCAGGATAAAGAACCCTTGAGATTTATCGACAAGAGTAAGAGGAAAACCCGGTCCCGGGCCTTCTGTTCTGGCGCCCGTATCACCCGAATGGGTTGGGTGGAGCCGTAAAATCCCATCACTCACTCATCACTCACTCCCATTAGGGATAATGGTGTATCTTTGATATGACCGTGTTAACAGCAATTTTTGGTCATTTTCAGCCAGGTATCGACGAGCACAAGTTAAGCAGGGACTAGTGCTCGAGCCTGGCCGCCCAGAAATAAAAACATTCACTCTCGAGCCGAAAGACATAACACCCTTAGGCTTTTATCCACATGTCCACCCTCATTATTCTTCCTCTATGACGAAACTATCGCTTTGATTATTATTTTCCATCAATAAGACATTATAACAGCAACAAATATTGCATATCACGCTATCATTAGAAAGGTGTATTTTCCTCTACCATTTAGGTTATGTTGTCATGTAATAATCACGTGTTATTGGATGAGTAAAGATTAAAAGGAAATAACAAAGGTAAGCGCATAGAATTTTCGACACCGCCAATCCTCTAATCGAACTTAAACGGTGGTCTAATAAAGAAAAAATAATTAAAACGTTTAACCACAGCATTAGCTAAACCGCGTTAATCAACTTACATCTTGGAGCATTAAGATGGATGCAAAGATTCATAGAGTTGTCAACCACTGCTAGAATTCAGACTATAACTATAGACTACAAGAGCTCAGATAAACAACGTTGGCACCATTATTAAATCATATCTGTCAGTATCAGATTCTTCACTGTCGGAGTATTGCACAATAAACTTTCCAACCCCATTCACCGTGAAACGAGGAAACCCGGAAAAAAATCAATATTAAAATCAAGTCCGCATAATTATGCCTTTGAATATTAAACTTATTTATTTACTCATTTGCAGAATGAATTCCATAAGTGTTGTTTTCGTTATTGGCTGCCTCGCACAGATGATGTCTTTGGGGCGTACTCAGTATCCCATAGCCAGAGAAAATTGCCGAAATGCCTGCACGCGGGAATTCAATCTATGTGACGCCAGCACATCTTATGTGCTGCAGCTTGTGAATTTCGTCTGCAACAAAATGGTGGAGCAAGAAAGGTGTCAAAGGGAGTTCCGGGCACGAATCGAGCCATACAAGGTGGCTGTGTGCACTACTTTGCGAAGATGTTGTCTTGCTGGCTGTAGCCGATGAAAGTAATAAAATGATACATCGTCAGCATTTGATAAGCATGGCTCATATGCGTGTTGATTTGTTATTGTCGTAACTCAAGAACGAGTGAACTAGTAAACTGAAGGGATTGAATGATTTAATACAATAAGAATCGTGCTGTTATACAGGCGTGACAATGGAAATATGAAATGAGCTATGAGTAGATGAATGCATGATGTCCAAGAATAGGATTTTTCATTCGTTTCATTGCATGGTCACGTCAATTTTATCGTGTGGTTAAATTGTACATCGACACTTAATTGGGACTTCTTTGGTGAACCATAAAGGCACGCGTTTCGAGGAGATAATTATAAACTACGCTGCAAGTACAGCAGGTAACAGCCTTTAAAACGATCGAGTGTGTAGAAAAGCGAGCCTCCAAATCAGCTATAATTTATTCTTAGATAGGAGCAGCAACGTTACAACTGTATTTTTCAAAAGGAGTATTAAAGAGGACTTCTCTGATTGTTTTGAGGTAGTATATGGAATGATTGAATATGCAAAAGACAAATACGTCTTTTAACCGACACAATTCAAAACATTGTACACCTGCTTATAGTATGAGCTAATTCATAGATATATCGAAGTTGAGCAGTTATTCGCTCTTTTTCTGTGTTTGGTTTCATGCCAGTGTGAAGCCACTGGCGGAATTCTCCTATTATTAACCATGGGAGCCGCGAGTGATAATCTCTTTCGGCAGTTTTGAGAACAAAGGACGATACTTGCTGTTCCAATACTAAAGAGCACTTTAACTAAAGCTTTATTCGATTCACTCAGCACTTGTATATGTAAGTAAACCCATGCACCTGCAATAAGATTCAGTCTTCCTCCAAGCTTGCTTCGTCATTAATATTGTAACACTTGAAGTGAGAAAGAGGAAACAAGATTGGAAGAGGCTAGGAAGAAGCCTAGTGCTGAAGGTCAAATAGGGAGAGCCACCAGACAAAAAGAAGAGAGGCTGGTGTCGCAACTGCATCCGTAGCAAGAGAGCGGAGGGCGCCAACGTTCCAGTGAAACTATGCTTGACGAGTGATTCTGTCGGTGTTGACCAATTACATATAAGGCAATAACTTCATAGGATTCGCAGGTGTGGTGTCGTGGGTGTATAACTATATTATATACTGAGCAACAAAAGAAATTACACATGTTTCGAAAAGTTTATAGAGGCATGAGGCATGATGGTATTTCACTGCTCTACCCAACCCATTCAGGTGATACGGAGCCAGAGCAGGAGGTCAGGACCGGGGTTTCCTCTAAAACAATATCATCGATAATATTGGAAACGCACGAAGATACCAAAAAGACCTTAAATTATTTCTATCTGATCAACTAGGACACTGTGATCACCCCATTCCGTCCAACTAATGCACCCTCAGACAAAGACCAGATATGGAGAAAGGACAATTAATCACTTACGCTAAAAGAATCCCACAGCATCGACACTCTTAAAAAACAACCAACAACAGTATCCAGCATTACAACCAATAATTCCTGTTTTTATTTTTACCATTTTTAACTCTTTGATGCAGAAATATTTTCGTTCGAAAGCATTCTTTTTATACATTGCTTTGTTTATTTTATTTTATTTTATTTTATTTTATTTTATTTTATTTTATTGTATTTTATTGTATTGTATTGTATTGTATTGTATTGTATTGTATTGTATTGTATTGTATTGTATTGTATTGTATTTTATTTTATTTTATTTTATTTTATTTTATTTTTTAATTTATATATCTCTCTGTTGGCGCGAATGCTACTTCAATAAACGGGCGAATGACACTAAACTACACAGAGGCGTGGTCAGTTAAGTTTCACATCTCCCATTGAAATTTTTAGGTCAAAGGTCAAGATCACAGTTAATTTCCAAAGTTCAAATGGGTTGACCATAGCTCATTTATTATTAAAAGCAAGGGCCTTTTAGTTTACAACAAAGATTTAGTGTAAATATGTGAATATATGCAATAAAGCTCGGCGCTATTACGTACTGCGCCAGGTTATACTGTTGTTTTTTTTTGCGTAATCTTACACAATATTAATTACGATGTCATTTGGAATTCTCTCTAAAAAATCGCTATTTCAGACTTGACTCCTTCTTTTTGTTTTGAACTTTGTACTCACTAGGGTTCTTTATACTGCATATTACCATAGATAGTAGAACACAGCGCCCGGCCGAAAAGTTTACCGAAGATATATGATAATTAGATGCGTTGTCCATGAGGAATTATTCGGAAGTTGGAGTTTCTGGTGGTTACGTGGAATCAGCAGGGATGTTGAATCTGAAGTGGGGGTCAAATCGAAAAGTCACTTAAGATGGGATGGTTATTTTATTGGAAAAAAATGCATAAAAATTGTCGTCGATAACGAATGTTATGCGCGTGGATATAGATCAAACTGATCAGCTGACCTCTGAGTGAATTATGGGATAGCATTCAGCCAGAAGGAAGTACTTCCATAGCCATTAATTAAATTGTCACAGGAAACGGTAATGCGCCCACTCTCGGTATACATATCTGAAAAATATTTCACATGGCGTTATCTATGGGTGGATTTTATCAAAACGACTGACCTAAATATGTTGCTGACATTGAAACTCGACTTTTTAATTCACTGCATTGAGTGCACATTTCTCTCTGGGTTCAATGTGACGAATCCGAACTTCACCTGGGAATCAATTTTTGCTAGAAGGATGCCTCGAGCAGGTTTTAGTTACATTCGGAAAATAACTGTTTGGCAAAAACAGAAAAAAAAACAAAACAGAAAAAGAGAAAAAGTACTGTACGTATGATTGTCACAGTGATTATAGAAATGATTCGTTATAGAGCAATTGTCCTTGACCTGGCTTCCATAAAATCTTGAGTAGGAAGACACCTAACACCTCTTTGGAGGGGATGATATATCATTATGACCGTCTGACACTTAATTGGTTTGCGGTTGCTTTGTATTGGTTGAATATTTATTTGAATGTACAGTGGATGACAGACGCTTCATGCTGAATAATAGTAATAACATATCCAGTAATACCGATAATCATGACTCATAATCATAATGATTGATAATCGAGTGTGATGCAGCTCATGACTGTCACTCATAATTTAGTGGACAGATAGACAGATATTATATTGTCTAAATAGTCCAACAAGATAATACATGGCGAAATAATCATACACGTGACATCACAGAAGACATTCATGGACAAAATCATGTGACCCATCCGGGTCACAGTTCTCTTTCATCTTTCGGATGAGATCATTAACATACATAGTAAAAAGGAAACACGATGTAGGGGCTCCTTGCTTGATACTCAGAAGAAATGTCCTGGTTGTCGAGCCCAAAACACCACAGAAACATTATATATAGAAGCAAGAGCAGAGAACATATTCGAGCCGCAGCCCAAGTCACGTGAGCACTGGATAAGCTTATGACGGGGGATGCGGTCGTATGCTTTCGAGAAATCAACATAGACAACAAAGAGTTTTTCTTTCTTACTTAATGCATAGGATATGAGAAGGCGGAGGGTGGCTATATGGTCAATACAACTTTGCCCAGGGAGAGCACCAGCACCAAATCTGGAGTAAACCATTTCATTAGTCTATTACATAATAAATAGTCATAAATTTTTGGTATGCTTGGCATTATACTGATACCTGGATAATTGTTACATCACGAGCTCCCTTCTTTAAAACTGTCATCAATCTAGTCCTAG
The DNA here is from genome assembly GCA_000328365.1 of Capitella teleta. Taxonomy (NCBI): domain Eukaryota; kingdom Metazoa; phylum Annelida; class Polychaeta; family Capitellidae; genus Capitella; species Capitella teleta. Next base: position 286,800 of record KB294746.1, on the reverse strand, counting down.
CAAAACACACGGGGTATTTAGCATGAAAAATGACATTCAACAAAGTGGTGAGGAACGAAGAGCTTTAAAGAGTCTTGCTCCGACAGGTATACATACTAGTATTTGGGGGTTTTCTTAATGATTCAACTGATTGAAAAGCATGCTCCATCAATCACACATTTAATTTTAAACCAAGTCAAATTGAAGATATGTCTAACTTACTATATTCATGCTAATAGACGGCCCAATAAAGTTCATGACAGGCGAATGTTGGATATCGAAACATGTTTACATCGCACGTGGCGAATCGGGCTTCGTGGTTGATCGAAACGCTTAATGACGTGACAATAATCTCGAAATTATTCGCTTCGGTAAATATCGCTAATAAATGATCGATAAATCATTATAATCGATCTCGTTTAACACACAATGAAAAAAAGAGTACATATTAGTAGTTTTTCTTGTTGAAATTTCGGCACCTTCTTCCTTTTTTTTTTTTTTTTTTTTTTTTTTTGCAGAGTTCGTCACATTTTCGAAGCTAAGATACTCCCCTACTCCCCTATTAAAAATGACAAGATATAATGTGTCCTGTGCCCGAACCGAGGCCCGAAATTTCTTTTTTGCTTGTGTTGGCCTTTATGTACAATGGAAAGAAAAGATAGTATTTTCATAAAACTCATTGTGATACTTGTTGTTTATAATTAATCACTCTTAATCTGATTTATCAAATTAATTAACCAAGAAACAGTTTCCTCAATACGAGTCCATAGATTAATCGTCCTGATTAATCACAATGCTGCGCTATTTTCACATCCAAACTGTACTTTGATATAACAAAAAGAGAGAGATAGAGAGGGGCTTTCCCAATTCACATAGTGGCATTTCTTAATTAATTATGGCTAAGTTTGACAGCTTTTGACAGCTTTTCTTCCTTACAGGAAAGCTGTCAAAGTTTAATCAATGAGAAGTGTTTGCACCGCTAGGTACACAGATTGATTGATAAATGCCTTTGATAATTGATAATTGATAAATGATCATAATTCATGAATAAACGGTTTGGTTATAACGTACTATAAGGAAATTACCAAAGCCATGCTTAATTCTTATAATGTATTTTCCACTGGCTATTCGTGACATTGTTTATAATAATATTATGCAAGGTAGAAATTTTAAACATAATTAGTAGTAATAAAGTAATGAATATACATTATTACAATACAGAAAATAAGGTAATGGCATCGATCTGTGTTTCTTCATTATCCATTGGTTTTCTTTTTTTCTTTTTGTACTTAATTTGTATAATACACCAAGAAAGAATTAAAGAAATGCCAAAATTAAACCTATTAACGAATTAACTTTTGGGATTCCATTAATTATTAAATAAAAATAACTTACAAATAAATAATATAGATATATTAGCTTGTATATACGAGTACACACAAAGCTTGTATATACACACAAAAGGGCCCTTAGGTATCGCCCGTTGCCATGGAATCCTTACCATTCGCTGGCAGATTCCGGTTTCGGCAAACCAAAAACGCTCAAATTTTGCACAATTTAATAATCTTTTATCAAAGTGGGGTCTATTTCATCCATTTGCGATATAACAAGCTGACCAAGAAATAAAGTAAATAAGAAGAAATAAGAAGAAGTAAATAGTAAAAAATAAAGTTGCCAAGTCCTCTGAACACACGAGTCCGTGTCTCCATATTACTAATTATACAAAAGATAAGCCAGCTATAAACAACAACGCCAAATAAAATCGGTTAATTAACAATTAAATATTGATAGCATCCACGACAACACGATGTGATGCCAGCTGGGACAAAGCGGGAATCTGGAAATAATTGCGTTATGATTTCGCCGACTTCCCTCCAGCAACAGATGCCGTCTCGGCAGCCGCGGAATCCACAACATGGAAGAGGTAGCGGTTTAGTTCGTTCACATCACTCAATCTGTGTGATTCATAGCGCAATTCGTGAGTACGTATATTTAAGCCTATAACGATGCGGCCATAACCCCGAAGCATGCTTCTGTGGAGAGGGTCGTTAATTGTGATGAGTGGGTTCATGGAATGCTTGAGTGTAGGATGCATATAGTCAGCATCCATCCTTCATATAGTTATGGTCCGTAATGATCACTGAGTCATTAGGTCAACAGAGCTCCTTATAAGTCGCTTGACGCAAACCGTTATGATGTGGTGAGAGATGTTGCTCGTCTGCTCACACTTCGAAACGCAAGAGGCATGCCTGCCACAGGGTGCATGCATAATGTTCTAGCTGTGGATATCAGCCAAGACGATTTGCCCATCGGAATGCTGTAAGTCGGAGGTGTTCGCTACGAGAAATTCATATTGTATTATTGCATTCTGTTCCATGTATATATTGCATGGGTGAAGTACATGTACTTGGACTCATGTTCGCTTGTGTTCACTTACATCCTGGTTCTCCACAGCTAGTATCCGGTTTTTACGAATCCTATCTAAGCACTTCAGTGTCAATCTTATCGGAACTTGCTATCTCGGAATATTGCATCAGTTATGGATCCCTATCTGTGGTGATGTAATCGCTGGAGAGTGTGTAATGAATGAGCCAGAAGTGAGAATTTTACAAAGGGAATTTTTTAATCATATACCGAATCGGCAGCACATAAGTTACACTGATGAAATCTCATGTTCCCTGGTTAAAAAAGGAGAGATAGTGAAAGATTTTCGGCAACGAAAAAAAAAAATATGAGAGTAAAAAAATCAACAAAGAGTTGTGTACAAGAAGCATAAGTAACAAAAATTTATCTTTGATAATCTTCATGTACATAATACGAAATCTTTTGGTCTTACAAAATTTTGCTGCTTAAAAAAACGCACATCATCATCACAAGTTGATCGATTTTCTGAGAGTTTGTTTGAAAGTCCAGGCACAGCTGGTTGAGAGCAGTTCTTCATGTTGCTTAGACTGTGCGATGTGTTAGTACCTCCATGTAGATAGACGAAACAAAAGAGAGGATGGTCAAGAAGTGGGCGAGCAGCTTAGAAGCACTTCCTGTGGACGATGGAGGGTCCGGACTCATCGTATTCCTGCTTGGAGATCCACATCTGCTGGAAGGTGGACAGGGAAGCCAGGATGGAGCCACCGATCCAGACGGAGTATTTGCGCTCTGGTGGGGCGATGATCTTGATCTTCATGGTGGATGGAGCCAGGGCAGTGATCTCCTTCTGCATGCGATCAGCGATACCAGGGTACATGGTGGTGCCACCGGACAGGACGGTGTTGGCGTACAGATCCTTACGGATGTCAACATCGCACTTCATGATGGAGTTGTAGGTGGTCTCGTGGATACCAGCAGATTCCATACCCAAGAAGGAAGGCTGGAACAGGGCCTCGGGGCAACGGAAACGCTCGTTGCCAATGGTGATGACCTGTCCGTCGGGAAGCTCGTAGGACTTCTCGAGGGAGGAGGAGGAGGCGGCGGTGGCCATCTCCTGCTCGAAGTCGAGAGCGACGTAGCAGAGCTTCTCCTTGATGTCTCTGACGATCTCACGCTCGGCAGTGGTGGTGAAAGAGTAGCCTCTCTCGGTGAGGATCTTCATCAGGTAGTCAGTGAGATCGCGGCCAGCCAGATCCAGACGGAGGATGGCGTGGGGGAGGGCGTATCCCTCGTAGATGGGGACGGTGTGGGTGACTCCATCTCCGGAATCCAGGACGATACCAGTGGTACGACCGGAAGCGTACAGGGAGAGCACGGCCTGGATGGCGACGTACATGGCGGGGGCGTTGAAGGTCTCGAACATGATTTGGGTCATCTTTTCCCTGTTGGCCTTGGGGTTGAGGGGAGCCTCAGTCAGCAGGACGGGATGCTCCTCGGGGGCAACGCGCAGCTCGTTGTAGAAGGTGTGATGCCAGATCTTCTCCATATCGTCCCAGTTGGTGACGATACCGTGCTCAATGGGGTACTTCAGGGTGAGGATACCTCTCTTGGACTGAGCCTCGTCTCCAACGTAGGAGTCCTTCTGGCCCATGCCCACCATGACACCCTGGAAGAGACGACATCACCGATCAGTTACTATGTTGCCCCAGAAACAAAACAGCATCTTGGAAGAGCTTCCCAATTATCCTCGACCTCCCCCCTACCCCCCGATAGCACGTGAGTCACTTCGGTGCACGATAAGCCGCGCTGCACATTCTTGAGTGCGGTGGGCGTTGCCAGATTATCCGGGTTCAAAGGCTAGCCGCCTTGCTCTCATTGGTCGGATCATGCGATCACGTGATATACATTGCCAAATAAGGCGATGCTAATTAGATATGCACAGACGCCAACGATTCCACGTGTTTTCCCGCTCGTTTGCTTACTCTGCCTTTGTTCCAGTAACTTCCTCAATGTTATATCCTTAGATATTCATATTCATCCACCGAATACTATTGACACATATTGAGTTGCGCTTCTTGGTGAACATGTAGGAACAAAATTACAAATTGGACGTATCTTTACTGATTAGAGTTTTGAAAATGCATGAACAAGGTAGCCCTCAATCCAACCGCTGATTCCCTTCATCCTTATCTTAAACCTCTTCACACCTTTAGTCTGATGTGATCCTACCACATTCCAGACATCAGCTTACCCACCCCCGCCCCCCTTTCCCATGCAGAAACCCAATAGCATAAATCAAGTCTAGCTCAAATGCTGAACCCAGATTACAATACACTTGTATTCGTAATGCATAAATGTTTTGTGATCCCTCGGCTTAACTTGCTTAACTTAAGAGTTAAGTTTTACAATCCCAATAGCTAAGTCTTAGAATCGGCTTACCTGATGACGGGGGCGTCCGACGATGGAGGGGAACACAGCCCTGGGAGCATCGTCTCCGGCGAATCCGGCTTTGCACATTCCGGATCCGTTGTCAACAACGAGAGCGGCGACATCATCATCACACATGTTGGCGGGTTGAGTTGATCTTCTATGGAAGAACTAGAAAAGCAAGTGAAGAATCTGCCAAGTTGCTGGCTCTGCTCTCAGAAACTGATGGCTGTTGATTCGAGTACAAGGCGTTATATACCCGCGCGGTCCCGCCTCTAGCCCACTGCGCGGCGTCGGCTCAGCATCCAGGCGGCGCGCTGCAGCAACTCCATGCACTCGCCAAATTTGGCCAAACGGACGCCTTATTTGGAGCAGCCGCCATCTTGCTTTTGCTGAGCCGGCCGACTGCCTGGCTGGAGACAGACACGTGATTCAGGACCTGCCTCTTCGAACAACGTGTCTCCGAGATTGTTCACATGCGTAGTTACATTGTGTCTGGCTGTAAATATATAGGAAAATACTTTGAGTTTTAAAGTGCTAATTACATTGATTGAAATTACACATTCATAATTGGAGCTAAGATTTGTTTCTCAAGATGTGCTTATTATGCCACTATAACAACATATTACCCATGTAGCCCATACAATACCTTATTATCCCCCTAATCAATAACATACAAGTACAGATGAAATCTCTAGCACAACACTGCTCAAAGCATTCAGCGATTTAATTATATACTATCATTGCGTGGGTCATATATCATATAAGACGCACATTACGTAATTATTATCATTTCACGAAGAGGTCAAGCGATTTCAGTTTAATCGTTGTCCGATCGCAACTTCTGCTTGTTGCCACCAGATGTCGCCCTGGACAGGTGTTTGTGCAGACGCCGAACAATTTGTGCTTTTTTTTCTTTCTCTTCTTCAAACCACTCTTTCTCATCATGTCCAAATTTCCCTCGTTTTCTCTGGTATTTTTCGCATTATTTCTTTCTTCTGATATATTTTGGTTGCGGAGTGCAGATTTAAGATAGCCAGCCGGCTGAGCCGTTGTGGCGCGTAATAAAAGAATACAGGAAGATTTGCTATGTGCATTACTGCATGTATGAACCGTAATTGAAGGATGTAGTGGATGGAGAAACAGTAATTGAATAATAATAATATACCCAGAAGTCCTGCTCAACTTTGATCGTGGATCGCATAATAGAATACTCGCGACATTTCTATGCATGAAGGATGTGACCTTTGATTCAAATGGTTCTCTCTTTCTCACAAACAACTTTTAAGCGTCCGGAAAGCAGTTAAAACAGGATCTGAAATAAACGAGTGTTCGCTCTGGTTCCGGATGGTAACATTTCAAAGTGCGACACTTACGTATACACTCAAGAGAGAAAGCGAGAATAAGTGAATGCCTCCATGCATGGACCGAAGGAATGCATCACGCAACTGACCACAGTGATTCATCTGATTCATGTTACGTAATATGCACGCACCAAGATCAACAGCTGAATCGCAGATGCAGAGGGAGTCCGGGAGGAGGAGGGGGGAGGAGGGGTCATTAGGTCATGCGTGGGTGTGGGGGAGAGTAACCGATGAGGGAATTACTGAGGAGCCGAATGGTGCGGGAGATTGCTTTTAACCCTAATTATTGTGGATGGTCACACCGGGCAATGAAATGATAGACTACAAAGCAGTTTCATTGCTTTGTAGTGTATCATGTGTTGTATATCTGTGGTTATAGAAAGGTTGTGATATCCACACATTAGATAACGTCCTAACTTGAAACACTCTAAACGACGTGAATTGGCTTCACTGCAAAATTTCCTTGCAACATGCATCAGTGCATGTTGGTGGTAAGGTGCGAAATTATTAATTCAGTACGACATTGGCCAGTGACCCTGGCGTATGCTCATGGGCAATAATGAACGCCGCTAGATCTTTTTCTGTTTGTACGAACAGCAAAGTTACGGTATATTATTATGATTATAGCGCTGTCACGAGTGTGTGAAGGTAAGATTGGTCACATGGTTCATGCTGGTTCATACATAATATAATTATTATGTGTACTCAGTAATCGCAGACATTTGAAGAAATCGCTCTCCGTTACATATTATTACTTTTATTGTACAACATGATAGTATATGGGTCATGTTCAATTTGATACATAATTATAATTCTGTTTATGGGCATGCTGCTAAAATAACGCGAGTGCCGTGTCATTGAATTGGTATAAATAATAACATAAATAATAGCAGGTCTATGAGACTACCCATAAGGTGTGTTGGTCTTGAAACTAGTAGAATGTTGACATGATTTATTATTTTATGCAGCAGTTCTTTAGTTGAATGACTGTAAGTATAGGTCGTCGATTCCTTATTTCTGTATAGTTTTGATAAGATATCACCAGATAAAATGGGAACAATTAGATAACCACATCGTAATTTGAAACCGATTTCTTCGGCCATCAAATATGTCTAATCATTTCGAATCGAGTCCATAATCAATCAGATAATCACCGGAATACTCCTTAGTCTAAACAGTCATTGGTGATTCATTCATTAGAAAAAAACGCCAGTTTCTGGACGTTGAGATAATAGATTTTCGTAAATCTTCAAATCTTAATAATCCATAGAAATATGGATGAATAGACGCGACAAATGTCCGTGAAAGGAGCTTCCGTTCAGCCGCCATGTTGCTAGGCCGTTAGCATGCAAAGAAGCGAACATAAATGGCATGGCAGTAGACTCGGCATGCGGGAAGGAGCATTCGGCCTCCTCATGTCTGCATTTCAGCGCTCATTGTTTGAGAGTCAGGTAGAGCGGCGTGTCTGCGAACACCACTCCACCCAAATACCTCAACATAGACCATTACAAAACTGATCCATCATTGCTGAAGCGAATTGGCTCAACGTTCAGGCAATATTTCCGGTATCGTTCTTTACCATAGCGGAGATTTGCAGCGCGTCTGTAGATTCGCAGATGTAAGGTTCCATAGTAAGCAGAACCCTCAAAATCCGAGGATTCTTCGCTGCGCTAGTTGCCACTTCATCAGACAGAAGTAAATTCCCATGTTAAGCCGCCATTTGAACTCTGAACCAATCAGCTGTGTGGTATGTAGGTCATGTCAGGTCAGGGCCTCCTATTTCTTCGAAAGGGGGCGATGGGATTTGTGGGATTTGGGTCAGATCAGGGAAAGTTAACTCCGCCTATTCGTTCGCGGTTTCGCAGGTAAAGGTGTGCATGATATCAAGGGCCAATCAAGAGCCAGATATATGGGTCAGAGCAAGGGTCATACCGTAGTGGGCTGCCTTACATGGCGGGAAGATGTGGGAAATGGGCCGCCCCCACCCACAACCGCTTCTTCTGATTCAGGCTGCTTACGTTAATTCCTATACGTCAGAAGCATGCGAGTTCGCTCGCGTAATATGGAACTATTGGCGTGTCTGAGAATCATCCTTCCATGATTGGTGTTTCGTTGGTCCAAATGCCTTCTCTTTGAGCCGAATTCACTTAGTATAAACGCCGATTGTAGCCCTGTGGATGCTTCCCACAGCCGCTCACTATGCGATGTACAAACACTACGCCTCCCAGGAGCATCGCATAGTGTTCTTACGAATTTCCGAGAATCGCTCCTATCGTCGTTAACGTGGATTGTGTCATTGTCTAACGAGCAGACGACGCCACAGCACCAGTCGAAGCGGCCAACTGAGTGTTACACAATGGGATTGTGTTGGATATTCCCATTACAGATACCCCTCTAATGAGTGAAACCAATCAGCAGGGATCTCTCGCTGTGGTGCAAACCTTCTTTTTTTTTTTTTTTTTTTTGTCACAAGCAGAGCATGCATTAACCACGTCAACATAAAGTTAATTATGAAATAATATTTTTTCCTTTTATATAAATAATACTATATAACAATTATAATTCTTATTTATGTGAACATGCATACATTACACATGTCAATCCACAAGTACATTTATTAAGACAATAAATGTGACCATTCATATAATTATTACTTACAAACCCAGCAGTAAGCAGAGTTAGCAATGCTTGTAACTGCTCTATAAAGCATGTTACAGCATAAACGTACATGTACGTACACTCATAAACAATACGCATGTGTTTTATGCATAGCTGGAGTGATTAACGTACTGTTCCACCCAGATCGACAACCTTGGGTTCATAGGGTGCATTTTGGCAGGTGGATTTACCGGATATCTTCATGCAGGTACAAAATCACCGATGCGCGCAATGGGGCTTGCAGTGAATTAAGTTTAAAACTGAATGTCGATGAGACCACAATGCAGCATTGAGAGGCGAATATCACGGCACCATGAGATCTGTGTTCAAAGCCTCAGATATATGTTCACCAACGAGTGTGTCGGATTGAGATTCATTATCTTGATTGACATCTGATCGAGGATACTTTCAGGTAACCGCCTACACTTCATCGACCACTTCGACCGGTGATTCCATAAAGCGACGCTAATGCATGCGAATAAGAACTTGTTGACTACATTAATTTGAAGCATAATTACAATAATAATTGTATACTAATGCTTGGGTGTACTAACACCCACACATCGAGTGTGTGTGTTGTTAATTTAATTAACTTGGCTTACGTATAATATATTAAATTATTAATCCCATGTAGATATATCTGGTAATTGGTCGCTCAAAACTTTTGAATAATTATACATGATTAATCATTGTATAGTGTATAGAGTATATTCTTCGTGCATTATCATGTTACAATCAGCCCACCCGCCCACAACTAACGACTAATTTAATCGTAGAATTCCTAGCTGAAATCGCAGCCCAATTAAGTTTTACGTTTTACCACATGAACCAAAGCAGCGCCGTTAAGCACATCGAACATACCGGGGTAGGTAATTGTTGTTTGCGGGGCACAGGTAAATGCGCTGATTGCATACACAACAATTAGCTGACCCAGGGCGAAAGTATAACATGTACACCGTGTGTACTAGAGGTACTGTTGTGTCAGTGAATCACCCAACAGGTATGCAAATATGTAATCCATCGATTAGTTAATTGTACGTTGCATAGCACAACATACGATTGTAAAATCTGGGTCAGTGATTTACTACACACACACACAACACATGCACGTTCGGCTCAGGTGAAGGCGAAGGGCTAAGATTATCGTCGCCTGGCGCACCATACCATGTCCAATGATAGATCTATCGAAATCACGGATGTTCGATTTGCATATAAACCGTGCAAGGCCTCAAAAGATTACGATGGCCTATCGAAACAAGAACCAAATATTGATGTAATATATATGGTCACTATCAAGAGAAGCAGATTGTATACTATTATCACGTGAGTATGAGAAAGAGAGACAACATATGAATATGCACGGACATAATAATTATGTACTGCTATTGTACACTACACTAACGATCAACCAGTGACGCACGCATTATTCGGTTCTCTAGTTCTAACACCTGCACTGATTGAAACGAATGTGTTAATGCCTCCATAAAATGTGAACTATTCATGTATCGAATGCAATAATAATGCATCTCATGGTAGTCATGGTCACCTTAGTCCATGCTTCATGCCTCATATCGCAAGGATGCTCTTTTAAAAACAGGATGCTCTTTTACAATTGCGGAACTTGCGCGAACAATTAATACACCAGGATGTGATGGCGCGTCACCTGCAGTCGGTTGAATCGAAATTAATATGCTTCATGGAACCTGAGAGCCAGAGATGATCTTGCTGTCCTGGCCGCTATAGGTCTTATAACAGCGGGGTGGACTCGATACTCGATATCAGTTATGAAGCTCCGTAAGACTGCCGGTGTGCGGTGGGCGTACATCTCATATCTGTATTCTGGACTACGTGTTCTTGTACACGACACTTATATACCTATTAAAATGATATAACCCATAAATGAGCGAGGAGGTTTTAATTACAACATGCATTTATTTACAGCATATCACCGTCAATGCCCCGATTATATTGCGTAAAAGAAGAAGGGGTGGGGGGGGGGGGGTCTTCAAAATGTTCAAGGTTCTAATTGCCCAAGGCAGAGCCCAATGCTAGGAATGCCCTGTGCTCGAACCCTGCGGAACTGGTGGCGCTGATATTACATCGGCATTTTATGCATCCACCTCTAAGAAACTATGCCGCAATTGTTTGTTAGTCTCGGCATCATTGTAGCTGAAGCTCTTCAGGCAGACAGTCCATCAAACATGGGCTCTCATCGGGTTTCATCGGTGTTAATTCAAAGCGTACCTGGGTGTAGTTTAATTATTGGAGAATGAAAAGCATCAATCAACGTTCGTTCAATTACTAAGAGTGTATCCTTCCTTTTTCTTCCTGTTAAAATCTCTGAGCAATAAAAAGAAGCAGCCTGTGCTGCAGTGGCCATTTCATAAGAATACGCCAACCACCGGAAATGAATAGGAATATCCGATTAAACTTTATTCAGCGTGTCCACGCGAATTACCTCTGGCAGTCATAAATCCCTTAATGTTGTTCAAATGGCGATTTGTTGTCGTGTGTTTGCGTGTGAATGAGTTTGAACTAGACATTGAGAACCCTAATGTGGATGCTTATCTTGGGCATCTGTATGAAATACGCCGATGACGTCACTCTCATGCCTACATGTTCTTATAAATGACGTATTTGCTAGGCAACTGTCAACGTATGTCTGCGTTTGCTTTTTTAATTCATGCAAAAAATGACTAATTTATTGCGCTACGTTGATTATAATCCCCATTTCTTTGCTCACCCTCAACCTGTTTGTTTAATTATTCACTGAACCATTTAGCTTTGATTGTGCCTCGCGAATCTCGTCGGCTTCGCAATAGTACGTGTGTGCACGACTTAACGTAGTCCCAGTGATCTCCGTGAATTAATTAAAACTTTCGGTGGTCAATTGTCGATGTCAAGTTCGACCAAAAGGAGGATTTATGGTGATTAATTGCCAATCCTTCGCTGTTTTGATGAGTGCGTAATTGTGACCTGATTACGATACATAGCATGGCGCAAGTGACCACATCGACAAACAATACGAATCAAGCGTTTGGGATTGATTACATCGTCCAAAAGGGGTCATTTATCAGATGCTTTGGGCACATTGAATAAATTCGTGAGTCACAGATACAGCGCACAAATTGCCCATTGATAAGCGGATACATGTAACTGGTGATAAATTGTGACGTCATCTGGCATTCATAACGCACTGGATGCGTTACGGCATGAGTTCCATTGTGCCTTCCAAGGATGTTAATATGACTGGATCGCTCAAAGCAGTTTTCAGTTTTGGTGCACATGTACCCCCGGCCGGCCTTCGAGCCTTGTTCTGAATTCAAATGACGTCACACCCCCTGGTTCCGCGTCGTGGCAACGAGAGTGTGAAACGGACACATTATCGCTCTCTTGGCTATGTGAACGTGGTAAAAAAGTTGGTCTTTCGGGATTGTGGCAACTGATGAAGTGCAGATAGGAATCATAATTTTCACAGGTGTACAGGTCGTTCAAACGCAGGTCTCATTGCATGTATTATCCAGCTGAACTGCCTCTCACGGCAGTGACTCAGTCACAGACTGAGTTACTCACAGACTGACAGTATCTCATACCTAAGTCTTTAGCTAACGGACATAAGTCCGTTATGAGATCACCTCCTCGCTTCATTTTTTCAAAGCGTTATGATAGCGATTGTCTCACATTTCTCGCTTCACTGGTCTCCGGCGCTACTGAAAAGAAGCACCGGCACACACCAATGAAAATTCGCCCCTATTTCGGTACATCCATTTCACTCGATTTCACATGACGTCACTCGGAATACGACCAGTTGACTAAATGTCACTATAAATAGCAACCAATGAGATACTACCTGTCATCAGTGTGTACCTGTGTCCAAAGAAGAGTCTTTGGCTGTGGCATTATTTTTATGGAACCAGTGAAATTTCTCGCGAATATAGATAACAAACTTTCTAATCAACATTGTTGACAACATCCGCTGTCAACGATCGGGATTTTATCGGCGTGTTCTGTCTGTTAAACGCTAATAAGGGATTCTGTTGGCTGCTTGCCAACATGCTTCAAGGCAACTTAACGAATTTTTATTTAAGAATCGCGTTCAGGTCCGTTAGACGACTAGCCAGGTCGTCTTTAACGAATTTTGATTTCATTCGGGTCCTGATGACTAGACGCGTACCCCGGAGCCGCCGCCGGTTGGACGCTTAGCCAGCCGCCGCCGATTGGTGCGGTCGGCCAGCCGCTATCAGCCGATCACTGTCATCAGTGGCTCTCAGCCGATTCAATACACATATTTTACATTCAGTATTAAATTATCATTTGTACAAGTCTTTATTTGTTTATGGTAATTGTATATATACTTACCATCTGAGCTATCTGTGGAACTAGTAGATTTTATTCAGTTTACTTCATTAAAGAGGACCTCTGTTCATTTTGGAACCTTTTTTAGATTGGTTCTGTTGGCTTTATTGGGTGACGAGAAACACTTTTCGAAAAATTTGGTCAACTGTGAATGATATTCAAGGCAAATTAAAATACGAATTTCCTGCTCAAGCAGAATAGCTTGAAACGAGATGAGTGCGAGATTTCTTTTATGAGAACTGCTGAAAGATCTGCTCACTCGACGGCTCCCATTGTTAGCAAGAGGAGAATTACTTTTATGCCGTCACGAAGGTATGAAAAATAGGAGAATTACTTTTATGCCGTCACGAAGGTATGAAGAATCGAGAAGAAAGCGAGATTTTAAACCTCTCAAATTCGATGTATCTAGGAATTAGCCCACAGCAAGCGTATTGTCTAAAAATATGTCAGTCAAAGCGCATATTTTTCTTTTGGGGTGAATCCTTCAAAACAACCAGAGGTCCTCTTTAAAATTAATTTTAGGATTTATGCCATACTGTATGTATGTATGCCCGTACATATACGAGGATTATCCCAAAATATATCGGACTGACATAGGATGCGCAGTATACTAGCACGTACTAGGGTTAATGTAAACTATTCCTTCACGAGTACTAGTAGTTCACTTGTTACTAACTACATGTATACTACTGGTATGTACCTGCATTAAGCCTGCCACTTTTTGATTGATTGTTTTTTAACTATTATAACTTATAACAGTGCAAACCTTCATTTCAGAATTCGGAGGCCAAAAATAATGTGTATTGGCCTCTCATAACACTTGGTCCATTACACAGGTTAGGTTAGGTGTAATTTTTTTTGATATTTAACTTTAGGCAAACGTGATATACACGTGCCGGTAATTGTACATATGCAGCTAATAGTTGATGAAGTTTGGTAACTTAATATGAGATTAGACGTTATGCAGTGGCTTTAATAAAGGTCCGTTAAAACAACATGAGGTGAGTGTATATCATGTCACTATGCAGGTTAATTTTCCTTAGGTTAGGTTAGGTTAAATTATTTTTGGTTAGGTTAGATGTAAACTTTTTGTAACGTTAGATAACGTTAGATCTGGTAACGTTAGATAACGTTATTGCCCCATTCTGAGTAACGTTAGAAAACATTATTTTGTAACGTTAGGGAAGGTTATCTACACGTGTCTTCCACGTGTACCTAACGTTCCGTGTTTGTTGGGTTGTCTATATGTTTTTTTTTTGTCTAAAAAATTGGTGGCATTCTGTTAATTTTCCTGCAATTAGTTACATGTAACACAGAGGTTGCCCAACAATTGCAAACCGAGACATATGAAAAAACCGGCGAATTTTCCTTCAAGATCCTGATGCAACAACTCATTAGGTTTGCCACCCTCTTTCCTCTTCCATACTGTTCCTCTATTTGCCTCCTCTTCCCGCTGCATATATTATTTGCTTGCAATAAAAAAGATAATTAGAACCTTGCTGAATTTGAGTTAGCAGGCTTTACAAACAAAATGATAATGGTGATTATCATGTTCAAGAGTGAAAATAACCAATTGAAGTTTCTGAAACGCCCTAAACTTCCTTGAACTTGAGTAAAGCGAGAGTGTAATTGAGTGGGACATCATAGGATTTGGAAATCGTCCAATCTCAAAATTACCACACTAGTACCACGAGTAGAGAGTAGTGCATGTTTGTATTAACTGCTGGCATTATTATACATATAGGATGATATAGCACCCATTGCCAAGCCACTTCAAAGCCGCTGCTAGCCGCCGATCACAATGCTAAGCCGATATCTCTGATTGGTAGAGCGGCTTAAGCAGCTAGCCGGTAATTTTTACTGCATCCAGCCGATTCTGGCCAATTTGCTCCGGGGTCTACGAGTGAGTGATGACTATCGTTCGATTGCAATTGGCAGAATTTCCCACAAAGCTAATATTTCTATAAAATCAATCTGAACACCATCAGAATACAAATTCGGACTTGGAAATATTTAACCTTCATATAATATATGAAGGTTAAATATTTCCATATATTATATCATGCATCTGGACCTCTGATGAATACCCAAAGACAGTCATTAAATATTGTCAATTGCATGAGACGTAATTAACGCTTCATGCATATTCAGAACCTTCTGCCTGGAGGCGCAATGACACCAAGTTGGGACATTTTTTTCGATCTCTTGTATTTACCATTATTAGGTGCGTTATGATTGCGAATGTCACATCAGAGAAATATTGGCGCGCTATTCACAAAGATTCTTAATATTATGAATGACCCTCATCATATACAACTTGAACAGGTAGCATCGCCATCATTTGGTTCTTATAACTTATTACATAACGCATCAGATTTCCAATCCCGTTATTCTGACATCCGTGCGTAAATGACGTCCAAATGCGAGCTCATAAATATTCATGAGCTCATCGTGACGTCACGAGTGGTACACGAAGTATTCTTTCACAGCGATCGACAGCATATGTTGTTTTTTTTTTTCAGCCGATTCTAAGGCATGCATCACCGGATGTGCGTTCCATCTCCTTGAAATGTATCGCGCTATGACGTTACATTGCGTTCTCTTTTTAACGTGTAATCGCATTTAACGCTATGACGTCACTAATATGTTGCGATCGTGTTATTTTATTTTGCTTAAAAATGGTCCAATCTTTGCAATACATGTATATGCAAAAAAAATTGTGTCTGAGATAATGCTCCAATCGGTGGGTTCAATTATATCAAATTAATGTCACGATAGCGCGCAAGACGGGGTTTACTATTGTGAGCGTTAATTGGGGATTTTAATGGCTTCAAAATGCGTTATGATTGTGTTATGATCATAACGGCTGTTTAAAAAAAAAAGGAAATTTTCTTTCGTCACATGCAGGGAACCATGTGCCACGTACATCATGATTGATCATTGAGCGTTATCAGAGGCGTAGGAACGTTCCCAGACTTGGGGGGGCCCAAATTGAAGGTAATGATAAGGGGACACCTGCGCCGCGAAGCGGCGCAGCCACACTAGGGGGGTCCGGGGGCATGCTCCCCCGGAAATTTTTTTTGTTATAAATAGTGAAAAATCACTTTTCTGAGCACTTATTTACTAGAATTTAACACATTATCCTGGGCAGATACATGTATGTACATGTTTATATATCATTGATCTTTGGCCTACATCAGAAAAATATGGTATGTTAATTTATTCTATCAACTGAAATCTCCTGTGTATCCTCCCACTTATGACCTATAAAGTAATTCAACGAGGTATGGCGAACAAAACCTTAGTTTTATTACAAATATATTCACGAGTGATGCATATACATTTATTCCGGTGATTATATAATGAGATTCAATAGCCGTACAGCACACTGCTTGGTATCGTTCAACTTCGTTAATCTGTCCGCTGTCCTTAGCTGAGCCATCTGAGAAATGAGAAATGAGCAAT
>KB294746.1:254008-267231 GCA_000328365.1 Capitella teleta | reverse complement strand
GGACGGGACCAATCAGCCATCAGCCAAACCAAGCCATCAGCTGACGTTTGCCTCCTATACTTCGCAATGGAAGCCATTCTCCCATAGGCGCAATGCTAACCCCGATATTCGGAATGCATTATTTCCTTACGCTTGCATCCAGGCATGGTGTTTTTGGCACGGAATGCTATCAATTGGTGCTATGAGTCAATAGAACATCACTTAAAATTTAGTTCCCCATCCCTTTAATTGAACTGACTCACAAGGCAAAGAAGTTGTTGATTTATAATAAGAAGAAATATCTCAGTACAACACTATATGGGTATACCCTAATCGCATCGAAATTTTTTGAAAAACAAGTCATCCGAGGTCACGAAGGGTCAGTTACTTGACCTGCTTATGAGTCACTGACCCATATCCCCAAGGGGTATACTAGTATAAGACCGCGGATGCCTTCCTCGGCATCTTTTCCCTTTTCGCTTTTAAACGGATAACACGCTGCGACGCCACAAGGATTTAGCCTACCTGTTTGATGAGCGCATCGTCGAGATAAAAAATTATCCAAATGCCCATCTGACGGCAGGAACGAGTGATAGCTTGAGTCAATTTGGTGAAGATTCTTGGTGCTGAGCATAAACCAAAAGGCATAGCCTTGAATTGGAAGAGTTTTCCGCGAAACTTGAAACGCATGAATTTCCTAAACGAAGGGTCAATGTTTACATGGAAATATGCGTCAGTTAAGTCTAGTGAAACCACAAAGTCTTTTTCTCTGAGGGAGTGCGCAACCATGCGTAACGTAGCCATCTTGAAACTTCTTGCCATGATGAAGCGATTAAGTGGTTTCAAATTGAATACTGACCGTAAACCTACATTCTTTTTGTCTACCAGAAACAAGCGGGCGTAAAAACCGATTGTTGGTGGAGCTCTCTCTATCGCGTTCTTACGTAATAAAGTCTCGATCTGGTCGGCGATTAGCGTTGCTTTGTGATTGCTAACGCCCCGGCTCGAATCACACGCCTGAGAGGGGTGCATGAGCAGAGGCAGACTTGTGAATTCCAAGTGAATACCTTTGATTGAGTCTAGCACTGAACGAGTCTCAGTGATGTGCTGCCATTGTCTAATGAAAGAAGATGATCGGCCGCCTACCTTCTGCTTAAGCGTTTCGTGCAGTGTTTGTTGTTGAAGGGGCGTGGCTTCCGCGGCCACGGCTGGGACGAGAGAAGGGACGCGCTCTGCCCCCACGTGGGAACGAGCGCCCCTCAAGAAAGGGCCGACGGTGACCTGGGTCCCGGGAGACCTGGTGCCTGGGGCGTGGCGCGTAGGGGGCCGACCGGTTTCCTTTGGAGCTGGCCGGTCGGGAGGTAGTGGCCTGGCGCGCGACAGCCAGCAGGCCATCTGTGCGCCTGGCTCTTGAGGCCTCCAAGGCTGCATCTGTGTTCCCGGCGAATAAATCCGTGAAGGAGGCCTCCGACTCCTCGAGCCATCGGCTGAGATGAGGGTCGGAGACCGCCCTGGCAATGTTCCCTCGCCTCTGGATGCTGTGTTCGTTAAACACTGATGCCATCATCCGCACCGCATGGGCTAGCGGAATGGTGACGTCACTAGCAATGACCGCCCCCACGCGGTGCACGTCCTCGGTGGAGACGGCACCGGAGAGTTCCTGCACCGCTTCCTCGAGCTTGGCGAGGCCACGGGTGACCGCCAACGCACACAGGCCTCACTGCGCCTGGTGTGCGCGAGCGGCGCGGTCCGCCTGCATCTGTGTTAAGCCACTGCTGAAAAACCATCACTTGATGCATCCGACATCAGCAACTACAGACCAGTGTCCAACCTCCCTTTCGTGTCAAAAGTACTCGAACGCGAGGTCAATGTGCAACCGACTCAGTATCTTGTGGAGAATGGTCTACAAGAGAAATTCCAGTTCGCGTACAGACAATATCACAGCACAGAAACCGCCCCGATTCGCGTACAGAATGACATCCTGCTGGCCTTTGGTGAACGTAAAGTGTGTATGCTACTCATACTAGATTTATCGGCGGCGTTTGACACTGTTGAGCATTCCGTCCTCATTGATTATCTATCTGAGTTGGGAGTTGCAGGCACCCCCCTCGACTGGTTCAGGTTTTATCTCCAAGAAAGAACGCAACTGATAAAAGTGAGTGACAGCCTATCCACCCAACAGCCCCTGACTTCTGGCGTGCCACAAGGCTCCGTGTTAGGACCAGTTCTGTTTACTCTGTACACGGCACCCCTAGACCGTCTGATTCATTCATTCGAAATGAACTATCACTTATACGCAGACGACTCTTCCTTGTAACTCACATTCGAAGCTAACCAGATGAACCAGTCAGTGGACGGCATGCAGCAATGCGCAGAAGCAGTGCGACAGTGGTTGGGGGAAAAGCAGCTAAAATGAATCCAAATATAACTGAACTTCTGCTCGTGGCCACCAAAAACATTGCTGAACAAGTACCTCCTGGAACACCTGTGATCCAGATCGGTGACACACAGGTGACAGCATCCGAGGCAGTTTGCTATATTGGAGTTATGTTTGACAAAGGGGTGAACATGGAACGTTACATCATCTCTGTGTGCAAGTCTGTCCGATACCACTTGTACAACATCGGGCGCATACGTCATTGTCTCACTAGGAAAGCATGTGAGCAGCTGATACATGCGTTCATTTCATCCCGGCTGGACTATGGCAATGCGCTTCTGTACGGACTCCCTCAAAGGCTGTTGGTGAAGCTGCAGCGCATCCAGAATATCGCCGCATGAATCCTTACACGGACGAAAACTCGCTAACACTCGCCGGTTCTGATGCATCTGCATTGGCTGCCTGTTGCTCAATGGATTAAATTCAAAATTGCACTGTTGACTTTCAAGTGTGTCCATGGCATGGCACCCAGTTATTTGTGTGAGCTGCTACACAGCGCCTCACCAACTCGAGCTCTCCGTTCTTCCGACCAACATCATTTACTAAGAGTTCAGCGCTGCACCGACTCCGTGCAAAGTCGAGCATTTAAAGAGGACCTCTGTTCATTTCGGAACCTTTTTAGATCGGTTCTGTGGGCTTTATTGAGTCACGAGAGACCGTTTTTGATAAATTTGGTCAACTGTAAATGATATTCAAGACAAATTAAAATACGAATTTCCTGCTCGGGCAGAATAGCTTGAAACGAGATGAGTGCGAGATTTCTTTTGTGAGAACTGTTGAAAGATCTGCTCACTCGACGGCCCCCATTGTTAACAATAGGAGAATTACTTTTTATACCGTCAAGACGGTATGAAATCAAACGCGAGAAGAAAGCGAGATTTTAAACCTCTCAAATTCGATGTATCTAGGAATCAGCCGAAAGCAAGCATATTGTCTAACAATATGTCAGTCAAAAGGCGTTTTTGTCTTTTAAGATGCATCCTCTATCATCCATTACTAGTTCAAAACAACCAGAGGTCCTCTTTAAAGACACGCGCCTGAAATATGGAAAGCATTACCAGACTGGCTTCGACTGGTGGACTCAATATCTGTTTTTAAAAAACAATTCAAAACGCTTCTTTTTATGGAATATTTTATCTTATTTTACCATGTGATTCTCTGTTTTTACCGCTCACCGTTTCGACCACTCCTTTGTGTGTGATTTTACGCTTTATAAAAGAAAATTTTATTATTTATTATCATTATATGAATTTGATGACAGGCTACAAGCATTTTTTAATATTTTTTATATGAGGTTCTTGTTCCAGGTTCCGGTCCAGTTCCGGTCGGAACAAATTTCCGGAACTAACGTTCCGGGTTCCAGCAAACTTTATAATCTGTGCATCCCTAACCAAAATAGCCGTTCATAATGAACGGCTATTTTAGGGATTTAATCGATTCTAAGAGTTGAGTACCAATTCTATGAATTCACACTGAAGAGTGGTCTTATGAATAAATATTTAGAGTCAAGTCTTGAGCCTGAGCCCGAGAATCCGTGTGAATGCCACCACTGCTTTTATAAACATTTGTAATTCATTAATTACCGTCACCTTTGCCTCATGCAATAAACAAATGAGTATATATGTCTCCCAGACATATTACGGCTTCACGTGGCCGTGGTCTATGACCAATAAACCATTGAGCCATAATAAAGATGAAAATTTGACCTTTGATTCGCTTAGACAATTATCTAGGGGTCATTTGGCATTGTGTAACACCCTCGACTGTTTATTGCCTTCGACTGCCTGGCAATGGTCATTGGGGGACAGTATCAATGCAAGTGATAACGCATCAATGATAACGCAAAACGTGATAGCAAGTATATTGCATGACTGAGACAACATAACAGGCTGAAAACTTGATCAACGAATATGGAGGTATACTGGATGACTGTGGTGTACTCACTCGTCGCAATCACCCTGTCCGCACTCTGGATTCGGAGAGAAAGAAAACCAACTTCAAGAAAGCGCTTGCCCCACTACAGAGGCTGGCCTATGTTTAGGAACTTGTTCCAGGTGAGGAGAGAGCGACCTGAGTTGACCTTCTCAGAGTGGACTAAAGATCTTGGACCAGTGTTTTCTGTGAAGCTGTTTCACAGTCAATTTGTTGTGCTCAGCTCATTTGAGGCCATTTACGAAGCTCTAGTGACGAAAGGCAACAGCTTCTCTGGGAAACCTACAAAGAATGCCTTCAGAGCAGAAGTAATGACTGATCAATTCTCAAACATTACACGCTTGCAAGCAAACCAAACGTGGAAGAAACTCAGATTGATTTGTCACAAGAAGATCAAAATGTACGACACAGGAATGAAGCGTATTGAAGCCATCAGCATGAATATGATTCAGTTCCTCGTGGAAGAATTCAAGGGCGCAAACCAAACGTCTTTCAACCCCAAGGATGTCATCTACAATACTGTCATGAACACCATAATGACATTACTGCTGGGAAAGACCTTCAGCAAAGACGAAGAGCTCTTTGAGAAAGTGATGGAATTTGAGCAAGCGTTAATCCGAGCATCCGCACCTTCAGGCCGAGGTGCGGAGCTGGATGTGTTTCCATGGCTGCGGTTCTTTGGCAACAAGACTTACAAAACCCTCAATCGCTTGGTAGAACTGAGGAACCAGATTTGGGAGATGATGACGGAGGAAGCATCTCGCGGAGATCTGTTGCTAAAAGAGGGCGAAGAGGATGTACGACTGATGTCTGCTTTGAGGGATGCCCTGTCAGAGGAAGGCTCTGAACTCACAGAGAAGCACCTTCGCTCCGTGATCACGACTGACATTGTTTTAGCAGGCACTGCGACTACTTCAAATTCACTCTACTTGTTCTTGAATATCATCAGTCGTCATCGAGCAGTTCAAATGAAGTTGCAAGAAGAAGTTGATCGCATCATTGGATCTGATAGGACAGTGTGCCTCACAGACAAAGGGGACATGCCGTACACACAAGCTACTCAACTTGAACTGCTGAGGTATTCATCAGTGGTACCCCTAGCTTTGCCTCACACATCACTTGAAGATACTATCATCCAAGGCAAGACAGTACCTGCTGGCTCCACCGTCCTTTTGAACTTATACCACATGCACCACGATGAAGATTTCTGGGAGAATCCTTTTGAGTTCCAACCTGAGAGGTTTCTCGGTGACGACGGTGGACTCGTTTCGGCCTCACACCCTAATCGTCGCCATCTGATGCCATTCGGTGCGGGTCCAAGAGTCTGCCTTGGGGAGGCTCTGGCAAAGAGCAGGCTGTTCCTAGTGATTGCCTCAGTGATGCAGAAGTTTGATATTCTTTCAGGAGAAGTCTTGGCTCCATGTGATCCAAGATTGCTGGAGCATGGTGTAGTCCTTTCATCTGCTCCATTTCAAATCATTGCAAAAGAACGAGTTTCACAGTGATGAAACCAGGTATGCTAATTAAGCTTCAAATCACCCCTAAGCCCCCTTTTAAACAAATTTAATTAAACAAACCTAAAATTTATAATTTTGCTCTGCTTGCTGTCATGAATATTCTTAAAACACAACACTACATATATGCATGTATCTAATAGATATGAATTGTTTCATTAGTATTACCATATAACAACAACACTACATTTATCTAATAAATATGAATGGTTTAAGTGTGCTCTGTTCTTTTTTTATCAAGCCATCTAATTAAGGCTTAAAGAGTAATATAATTATTTTAATCAGGATCAGTTGCTTTCAATGATGACTGCTACCTATGTAATATCGCAATCCAATCCTCATGCTACTCGATATCTATAACGTAAAGACTGAGTCAGCTTGTGGATTGATGTTTTTGGTCACCGTCTTTACACCCTACTACCATCGCCCACTTAGGACGTTATGGGTGATGGGGTTTTACGGCTCCACCCAACCCATTCGGGTGATACGGGCGCCAGAACAGAAGGCCCGGGACCGGGGTTTCCCCCTACTCTTATCGATAAATCCCAACGGTTCTTTATCCTGCATACCACCATAGACAGTAGTACACAGCGCCCGGCCTTGTTACGCAGTTGGGCAGCACTGCAGAGTCACTGAAGAATTACAATTGTACATGTAATTCACAATCATAACGCCCGTGGCCTGATCGGGTCTCGAACCCGGGACCTCGACCCCCACCGTCGGCATATATAGGATTGTAGTCAGTTGGTTAAACCGATTGAGCTATTCGGTGCCCCCCTCGCCCACTTAGGAAGCGAATGGGATTTGAATAATGATATGCTATGCATCGATGTTGGGTGTCAGTCAGTTTTGAATGGATGTGTTGACAGTCACTGGTGCATAGCACTTCATTGCATAATGCCCGACCATGGACGGATCATGCAGACCAGCACAGATCTCATCTATTATGCACTCAGTTTCTGCATCGATGATCCTAGCGCATAACTTATGAAACATTATGAAATGAAATGAAATGAAATTAATTTTTTTTTTTTTTTTTTTTGGGGGGGGGGAGGTCAGTAGTACTGTAGATCGGTATAAACACAAATAATCAGTAACATAAAGCAATCAACGAAAGGTGATGGAAGCAAAATGCTCATGTATCACCAAAGTGACTTATAAGCATGAAAAACATTGCAAAAATCAACTAATGTACAGAGGGAAAACTAGTGTAATTACACTTTTTTGTTCAAAATTAATCATTATTACAATTGCATATTATGAATAGTTACTTATAGTAATAGAAGTTGGTATTTGCTTTAAAGATCTTTAAATGGGTACAAGACAAAACATCAATGAAAGCTGATTGATAAAATCATTGAATAGTTTTGGTAGAGAGTAAAATAAAGTCTTCTGTCGGAGAGTCGTTCTGAATTTTGGTAGCATCAATTGATGCGTACCCCATGTTTCGCCGTGCTTGTATATTCATGATAACCAAGTCAAAGTCAAAGTTAAAGTCAAAAGGAGTTTATTGACACCAAAAAATTAATAAGTAGATACAAATTTGATAATTTTTACAGATAATTAAATATAAATTGGCCATAAAGGGCAGACCCCAGATGGAGTATGGGCCCTCATGTATATACAATTACAATTGTAATTCACTTAATGTGATTATAAATAAGAATGCCAAACAAATCAAATTATAATATAGAAAAGAAGAATGGATGATAAAAAAAAAACAGAAAGAGATGAGAGGAGAATGTAGAGAGAAAGAGAGTTGGGAGGTAGGAGAGGAGAATAGAAGGTTAGAAGTCAGGACTCAAGATTACATATAATATGTATTGCCTTCTTTTGAAGGAGCAGAATACAATTTAAATGCACATTGGCTGTATTTCTCCACATGATATTGCAATGATTAAGGTAGGGAAGGATAAAAGTATTATAAAGGGCAAGCAATTGATGTTGTTCTATATTTTTGAGACGTTTTTCATAATTCCAACAGATTTCAATATTTTTTACAGCCGTACATTTGAATGTACATTTTAATCGTATTCTGCTCCTTCCGGTCTTTACACCAACATTATCAGAAGCCAAATATTATAAATGTCCATTGTGTAACACCCAGCTAGGCGGCCCGTCAACCGGTGGTTTCGCCGTCGTCTGCTTGTTAAATTAGGCAATGACCAATGAGCAATGACCTGAAAATGAGCTTGGTCTTGTTAAAAGAATCTGGTAAAAAAAAAACAAAAAAAAAAAAAAAAAAAAAACGTGAGCGACTTTACGCAAGCAGCGATTCAGCGTAGCAACTATTTAAGGCACAACAACAAGTCCATCGCTATGGCAATATGGAGTGAATCACGATTTTTCAACGATTAATCTATTATGTTGTTCAGGTTTGGCTGATTTCGTTACATCGTACTGAATAGGGCTGGTAAGCTTTGTTCCTTTTACTTGTTACTTTAAATTATTTATTATGGGGCATTTGTATAATACAGCTTATAAATCCACGCTTAGTAGGAACACCCTTAATTCTCTAATGCCCGAATTCTAAATTGTAGACATTGAGCTAAGGCCCTGGTTGAACCTACTGCACTAAATGGTGTCCGTAGCTTGATTGAAATCCGTATATTCCCGTTTTGCAAAAATGTCCCCCGAGGCATCTCGGCGAGTACTATAGGCACAAGTATAGTTCAATATGTCCATATCGTCCTGCAAATCTATTGCATTCGCCATGCTCTCCGCCTTCCATACCAACGGCATACAGCCCAGCTATAGCCTGGTTAAAGCTGCCTTACTTTTGATCATCGTGAGCTGTAACTCACCACAGTCCACTGCCGCCGATCTCTTAGATGTGGTCAAACTGTAGCTTGGTGGCTACAATCGAGAATTGGCCGGGGCATAAGTGACCAAGATGGTGAGACACACTTTCTGTCTGTACCGGGACTTACTTATCATTGCCTTCATCGGCTGAACATACCCGTTCATTGTGTTGTGGATCTTTTGTCAATAAAATGTCTATCAATCCTTACTGAATTAGGAATTTAGCAGGTTGTGTTTTATTGTTATGTTAATGTTTCTATTTGAAATGAGATTTATTTGAGGAGCCTAACTACATTAAACACTCACTCTTCCCTTGATCAGGGTTGTCGGGAGAATCTGAGGGCAAATACATTCAACAACCTCCCTTCACACACTCCGTGACTTTGTCAGATTGTAATACTGCACACGTACCACGATTTCCTTGGTCGCTCTCTTTTCCCCTGCGTGCAACATTGCCCTGCAAGCCTGTCCTAAAGAGGCTGTCATATCTGGCGGACTGTCCTAACCAAAATCTGCCGGTAATCGAGCTGAAATGCTGAACACTGACCACTTCTTGATTTTGACCAGGGAGCCAATAAGACCGTTTTGTAACTGAGGATTCAGGATGTTCGCCCGTTACATCTTGTGGAACTACATGTTGGCCAAACCATGTGAGTTTCTCCTTTTTATCATAGCCAGCAGCGGTTCCTTGGGGTCCAGCCAGGCCTTCCTCCTAGTCTTTTGACACTCCTTCATGAGCTTCCCTCTGCTGCTCTATGTGAGGCGTGAAGGACTATAGGCCTACATTTCACCTTTAGAAATAAAATTGGCCGCCAGTATTTCATGTTCGTATTCGTGTCCGAAAGAATTTTGTAGGTCACCAAACCAAAATGTTTTGAGTATAACCATAATGCTCGTTTATTTTTCTGGCGTCCATCATTGTAAATTGAGTTTCCCTGGCGGGAGGCTGCCAGTAATTGGTATCGCCAGAAGAAGCGTCGCCTCTGAATTATTTACAAATCACATTTACCAATTGTGTGCATTAAATGTCTTGGGAAAACAAAACGTGTCTTTCTTGTTTGTGAGGTATTGGTATTTTTTATCAGTAAGGGAAATCCATGTCAAACTGCCCAGATTTTGGACTTTGGTGCTTGTTTAAAAAAAAAAAAAAATCCTTGGGGAGCAACCCCCGGCCCACCACCCCCCCCCCTAGCGGTGCGTTCCATGGACACGCTTCTGTGTACGGTACAGCTTCCCTATATTTTTCTTGTCCTCAATCCTTTAGATAAACCCTCTTTAGTGAAAATACTAGAATAAACACTGTGCATTTAATTAATTAGCTATCATAGTTTATTATCTAGTCTGGCCCCTTGCCATGTGGCTTCATCCTGATCCGGCCCTCCACCCAATATGAGATGCCGACCCCTGTTTTAAGGTCAAGGTCGTTATGGCGGTTTTTCCGAAAAAAGAAATTCGTTTTGTAAGGCATGATATCCATACATTACAGTTTGTTTAACACAAAGCATTGCCCTTTTGTGTTTGGTGAATCTATAACAATAATTCATTGCGCACTTTTTCGTGTGGCAATCTGTGATTGTCCAAATGTGTCATAATCTACTTCTAAAAAATTTCCTGTTCACGTCTCTGACTGATTTCTTGTTGTTTGTTTGTTTGTTTTTTTTTTTTTTTTTTTTTTTTTTTTTTTTATTAATGCTTATCTTATTTTATCTTATTTAACTGTCTTAGGGGCAACTGAGAAAATAACCAGGAACAGAAAAATGGCTTTCATATTCGTTTATTGGCAAGGCAATAATCGATTGCGCATGTGACAATCACGCATGGTGCTCACCATATACCTAGCAATACTGATCTACTCATTAATATTAATAAGGCCAACATGCATTCAAGCTATTAAGAATATTGCCATTCGGAGTATTCTAACACATCCACATAAGGTGATTGCAATAGCCCATTCTGCATGACCCTTCTGAGCAATGCGCGCATGCGCAGATCGTGTGCATGATTTCAATTTCGGTCAAAAACCGGGCATTATAAAATCGCATCTTGGAGCAGTCATGAAAATGACTCATATTTTTGATTTCACCTGACATTGACATTCAAAACCTTTATAACATGGGCATGCCTCGTGTGTAGGCTGGTTCAGATGTTTGCATGTTGTTTGCTATTTTCCACTTTGCCCAATGACCGCAGCATTACTTGCTTCCTTGGAATCAACAACAGTTGGTTCGATGCCTGGCTTAAATCCCGGACACCAGAAGAAGAGACTTTCTCGGGCATTTGCTCTGAACGAGGAGCTCATGATGGTGTACGTGATCGGGTTCATGATCGAATGACCGAAAATCAACAAAGACGAAGTTTGGAACAGCATGCGCCCGGGACCGGCATTAAAGCGTGCCTGGTTTAAGAAGAACTCGTAGTAAAGAGACATCGTTGGCGCCCACGAAACGATGAACAGAACTGCGGTGATGAGCAGCATTCTGGCGCTGCGGACCGCTCGCTTCGAGGCTTTGTTTGCCGAAGGTTGGACCCGCAGTCTTGAGAATACGAACAGGTGACCGTAGACGCCAAGGAGGAACACAGTGGGCATGGCCAGGATGAGCAGGTAGGCGAAGTGGACCTGCTGAATGGATCCGATGATTATGCAAAGCACTGAGTCATACGCCTGCAAAGGAAGTGTGCGTAATCAGCGACAAATATATTATGCATGTACATACATGTTGCATCTTGGTCAGCCAAGTATGATCTTTTTTTTAATCAAATCGTGTATGGATAAGTAAACAGTACAATGCTAGATAAACGAGCATGCAATGATGCTGCAGTCAAGCGTGATTGAAATTAGAGAGAACAGATAATGTCAAAAGGAAAATCAAAAATAAAAGATAAAGATAAAAAAATCAGAAAAACAGAAGAAAGAAACAGAAGTCCAGAAAAGAAAAGAAAGAAAAAAAATCAGAAAAAAAATCAGAAAAAAAAAAATTAACAGAAAGACAGAAAGAGGGAGTAAAGTAACTATTGAGAGGAGTATAAACTTTAAACAGGACATACAGCGTTTGCTTGTTTATGGTTGATACACTGCCACAATTTTCAATTAGGAAGGTGCTTTTGACGTCAGCTGTCAATGTGGGATCCAGGATTCACTCCCTGGAGGACCGCAGTTCTTTCTTGTGTTATACATAATAACATATATTTTGAGTAAAAGTACATAAAAAGTACAACGACAAATAAAGATACAATATTTTGGCAAACAAACCAAAAGTATCGCGCTATAATGCTATAATAACAACAGGTCAACTTTCAAGTGCGGGTTGTACGTGTCTGAACAGAGACAAGAGGAGAGGCATGGCCGTCTTTGTGTATTCGTGAAAGCTCACTGGTTCCGAAAGTTCACAATTCACGAGGGTCCAATGAAAAGTGCGTGGAAACGAAACACACGTTGCTGCTACAAGAGCAATCCCAGAATGCACGACATGGATTTGTGGCTATGGATTTGTGATAGAGTCTATAAAGGGCATACTTTCTGGGAAAGAAAAATAGATATCAAGTAAAAACCTTCGTTGAACTTCCAGTGACTACTTGGTCCACTTTTATGCACTTCTTCAATCATCGACAGATGATCGAAATGCATCGGATGTTGCCCCCTGAGGGTGTTATTGAAGATCGATGGTAAGTAGGAAAGGATTGGGTAACAATAACAATTTTAAATACAAATTGGCATGGAAGGATGCCAATGGCATTCATCTCCTAATTAACATTTAAATTTTTCAGAATGTTCAAGTATACACACAGTGCGCTGAAATGCCTGCAAATAGTACGTCAAAATTACTCTTTTATTTGAGCAGTTGCAGGGGCATTCATGTGCAATGGAGTGAGAAGGTGGATGCTCCTGAAATGACATTAGAGTGTGAAGTGTTTATTTCTAACATTGTTGTGAAGACACCTTGCCCCCCTCTCCGTATGGATGGAATTGCTTTATTCTCCGGGCCGCGCACTCATCAAACGATACTCGTGTAACAACACTGACCACGGATGGGCTGTTCATCATTTTGAAAACAGTAAAAACCGAATTTAGTATTCCTATTTTGAGTCAATCAACTATTATTGGACCTCTCTATGGAAGTATGCATTATTGGTCTTACTTTGCTATGGTGAATCAGATAGGCCGTTTCAAGCGAGGACAGAAGCCAAACGATACTTAGTTGAAATAGGACGTTCCCCTTGCTGACAAACTGCGAAAGAAATCAGCTCAAAGACTGTATAAAATAATAAGCTGTATTTGTGACAGTGCAATATTTCGACCGTAACAGTTCATGACTAAATAAATCAATTCATATCCATGCAATCAGTTGAATTCTTTAATAATTTATGTTACGTTCGTCACAATAATAAATTAAGAATAGCCACAAACGAAAAAAAAAAGTTGACTAGCATTGGGCATTGGTTAAATTTGGTTGGGCAATGGTCATGGAAACAAAGACTCTTTTGAATTAGAAAATAAATTGTATATTTATGTTATAAATACCTGTTAAAGTGCAACGGTCTAACAACAGCAACATGTCGTT
>KB294746.1:234106-253886 GCA_000328365.1 Capitella teleta | reverse complement strand
GATTTCGCGGGAGATATATTGCTAATTAGGCGTGACGTCAGTCGCTGTGATGAAACACCGAGTTCCCCATCTTTTACAATGGGCCTCGTCATATCAGCGTGTCCTGTGACTAAACCCCTGGATATTTTTTTATTTTCTTTTCGGAAATAGATAGAATAATCATTTTGCCACCAGTCAGGCGCGAAAAAAAATATTTTTCACTATTTTTCTTATTTTAACAAGCGATTTTCTAGGACACCTACCATGTTTCTCATCCTGAAACAGTAAAAAGGTCAGCCAGAGTGCACCACGCATGCGCTTTCGTTTCGTAAACAACAAAGATACCCTTTTATGGCGAAGATGATCTGCTCTGATTGGCTGAAATCGATAGCTTCACGAGGGGAACGGGACCAATCACGGCAAGCCTTACACGTTTGCCTCCTATACTTCGTAATGGAAGTCATTCTCCCATAGGCCCAATGCTAACCCCGATATTCGGAATGGATTATTTCCTTACGCTTGCATCCAGGGATGGTGTTTTTGGCACGGAATGCTATCAATTGGTGCTATGGGTCAATAGAACATCACTTAAAATTCAGTTCCCCATCACTTTAACATAATTAATTTCTAGTTTGGTGACATACAAAAGAAGTCAGGTGATACTCACCAATGGCCAGGTTGACCAGGTATAAATTGGAGGTGACAGATCTGGACTTCTTGCTGAGCAGAACCAAGAGGAGCATGATGTTCACAATCACCCCAACAGCACCAATGCCGCCTAACAACACCGTCAATACAAATGGAACCGACGTCGCCGAGGAACTTTCTTTTGGGGGAATCTCCGTGTAGCCGGACGTTGACGCCATGATACTTGTTGAGTAGAGTAAGGCAACCTCATATATACACACCATGATGTCGAACACAGTCACGCATTACTCTTTGTACTTTCTTTACTTTACATGGCGTGTGTGTGTCTTTTTTTCTAGTCGCCCGCTCGTTAGGCTAACTAGCAGTAGACAGCGTATTAGTTAAACGTGATAGCTTTGAAGTTCTCTGCAGGTCTAGCTGTTGCTGGTCTGCTAAAAAAATATCAAAAGAATCATAATTAAAGGCAATGTCTCTGTGGTATTACTGGCATACTGAGCAGCAGAAGAATCTAAAAACAGACTAAGTAGCTGAAACTTTGTTCTCGTTTGAGCTAAGGAGCTAAAATATTCCTACAACACCCCTTATCTTCCATGAAAAACTATTTTGACTGACGGCTTGATTGCAAGGAGCAACGAAGATGTTTTGTTCAATTGTCGTTCTTGTAAAATAAAATTGCTTTGAACGTAACCTGAAAAACAGTCTCTACGATATAATTAAATAACTATAAAAGAATGTGAATAACAACCCAATACGCAAGAATTAAAGTCATTATGATTATTGAGTTGCTTTATCAAGTCCAACTGTTATGCACAATGACTAGCAAACACTGTAGTGAATATCCTGAAACATAATGCAACCGCAATGGCTATCAAAGAATTATGTAATATAAGAGATAATATTTTGAGTATATCCAATGAATTCGATAATACTGATGTTTTGTTTTTAATTAATTCACTATGTATTAATTGGTTGTATAATTATTACCGTATCTTGAATTGATGCAAATCTGTATTTTGTTAATTTTTTTTTTTCTAGTTTAGCACAGGTTCTCTCTCTCGCTCGTTGTATAGCACAGCCTAGTTTCACATTTGGATTATTGTATGCACTCATATTTACCATTACCTTTACCTTTATCGTTTTTGTTTTTATTTATCCGTTCATTTTTCCTGTACATGTTTTTGTATGAAATAAATTTAAATTATTATTATTATTATTATTATTATTATTATTATTATTATTATTATTATTATTATTATTATTATTATTATTATTATTATTATTATTATTATTATTATTATTATTATTATTATTATTATTATTATTATTATTATTATTATTATTATTATTATTATTATTATTATTATTATTATTATTATTATTATTATTATTATTATTATTATTATTATTATTATTATTATTATTATTATTATTATTATTATTATTATTATTATTATTATAAGCAAAGTGCATTCTTATTGGTTTCCCTGTGTTCAAGTTTATTGGGTTAATGTTCTCTAGATAGCGTATTAATTTGTCCTCCAAAGACGGATGAGGAGCCTATAAACAATGAGGTTAGAGGTCACCAAATATGTTTTTTTGCAGCGAATATTGGTCAGCGCATGGGCGAGTTGCGTTTGTTCAAAGGAGGCTGAGCAACAGGTATCAAAGATCATCTGGAATATTTGGGTGGCTATTCATAAATCATTCTGAGGAAGTTATTCACAAAGCAGTCAAAACAACTTCAGGGATGTTTCTTTCGATAGTGTATAGTGCCCTCTCTGTCATTTCCTGAATATGAACCTCCTAGAGAACATGTTCATTTCCAAATTTATGCTAACCAGATATACAATTGATTTGCTACCTGACCATGACATGTTGATTTTTATAATAGCACACATGGGGGAATTCCTCCCCAAACATAGCTGATTCTCAAGGGGTTATTAAAACAGCAGGCTTGCGAGCTGAAGGATTGTAAATTGAGTTAGTGGCTCCTGGAAAGCATGGTGCGAGGACAATGTGCGCATCGAACCCTGCTGAAAGCAATTGTACATCGATGATGAACCTGGCTAGCATTTCTCTTGTGCTGGAGGATTCATATAAGGTGACTATGCAAGAAGAACATTTCAGAATGATCAGGTTTTGATCTATGGATTGATTACAGCCAGAGAGGAACATTATTCCTCTGTGATACAACTCTATTCAATTTTTCTCTCCTCCACAGATCACATTAATGTAATTATAAGCTAATAGTACTATACTAATTAGGTATACTGCATTATTCATAGCCATGTGAATGTTTCAATGAGACGTGTGGCGTTGCCTTGGGTTCTCAGATGTGTGGCGCAATAGGGCTCACTGCTATGATCCCGGAACTAATAGCTGAATTCCCCGATCAGGCATGGAAGTAGATATTGTCGACCCATTCCCGGCTTTAGAAGGCTTATTAGATGAGATAAGAGAATTGTCCGGTGGCCCTATTCCGCTTGCTTTTGGGGTTAATATAAGGGGTTATGACGTCATGTTCTTTTGTTGTATCTGTTTCAAGGGGCATTTAAGTTAACTATTTAATTAGTTCACTTACTTCATTATGCAATTTTCTTCTTTTGAATTATGCAATACGTCTCGGATATTAATATCCCTCTCGGAAATATTTGATATACACATGTACTTTGTTACAATTCACAACACAAATGTTCAACCGACATAGATAATTTAATACTGATGGTTACAGTGATGAGTCATAATTTAAATTTGTGTGACTGTTGCGTGGTGAGGTGTATTGTCATCATCACTTCTACCGTTAAGTTATGTTATCATTGGGAACTGGTCATTTCGCCCGAATGCCATCTCGCCCGAGTTTAAATACATATTATGCTCTCCATTGCCTTAAACTCTGATTTGTGTTATTTATACACATGTATGGCGAAGGTATTTAATTACTCAACGAGCGCTTGCTTTCAAGTGACCATTGGTTAGGTCCATCGGGCAATGAGAGTTGGAGGTGCATGTGTGTGGCCTACTCATTCATTTACGATGATTAAATTATCCTAGCTTTAATAATTAACCCGTCATTTCTCCTTTCTTGGAAGTCCTGCATCAAGCACGTTCGTGATTGAGTTCTCTGGAACCTCCTGGTTGAATAGAATTCCTTTTCAAGTGCATCGATCATTCACTCTTTGTGCAGTGGACCACAGTGGAGCCATCTTCACAATAGTGCAGCATCTTTCAATGCTCCCCTGACTGCAGGCATGTGGGTCATTGCATGTCAATGCAGTCATGCATGATCACGTACTTCGAGCGAACGAACTGAGCGAACCTCACATCTCAAACAATTGCTGGTCTTCATTCTAGATCTTACGGTGGTCGGGATAGGACACGCAGAAAAAGATATGCACACGAGATAGTTCACTGGTCTCCAGCGCTACTGAAAAGAAGCACCGGCACACACCGATGAAAAATCACCCTATTTTGGTACATCCATTTCGCTCGATTTCACATGACGTCACTCGGAATTCCCAAGATGGCTTACAAGCGAGATGGAAATGCATTCACAGTATTTGCTGAATACGACCAATTGACTAAATGTTACTATAAATAGCAACCAATGAGATGCCACCTGTCATCGCGCGGTCATGTGTCATTATAATTATATATGACCAAGTAACCAGTGAAACGAGATAATATCTCGTGCGCACGACATAGCTATCTAGTAGAAACGAATTAGCTAACTCGTTTCCACGAGTTAACGATCCCGTGGCCACGAGATAAAAAAAGGAGTTGTTTTTTTTTTTAATTAGGTATCAGGTGTGCATCAGATAGCTATCTCGTGGCCACGAGATCGCCAACTCGTGCGCACGAGATAAAAACAAAAAAAATCCACATGTCCTATATACCCCGACCACCGTTAGATCTACACTACAAAGATGCTGCCAGATCCTCCCATTATGGTAGACTGATTGACCTCGCTGACCCTGACCTATTATTCAAAATAATGCCTATAGATTCCTTAGAAACTTGTGATAAGCATTATAGCACAATAAACTGCATTTTTATTCATCTATTTAAATAAGCAAGCGGGAACCGTTCAATCATTAATTCACTCGGATAAGGTACGTTGTTTCTTGATTACTGCTTTTTCACATATTATCCTGTTGGCAACGTATAATTATTACGACGATCATCAATAAACAGCGGCTGAGGTCTCAAGTGCTCTGTTTTGATTCGATCAACCCATAATTAAATTGCATTTCGCGCCCACTCCCTGCAATGCAGTTGAATATACTAATGAATTAATTATTTGTTGTGCAAGGTATGCTTCTGGGTGTAATTGCACTTATAAATTTTTTGGAATATCATACTCACTTTCATGAACTTCAATTGATTATTTTTACCCATGAACATCATAATCACAATTATCACTTTGTTTGTTGTGCCTGCTGACGTAAATTCCGCAAAGTTCTAATTAACCTTTTTTATTGCAAACAAGCAGCGGGAAGAGGAAGCAATTAGAGGAACAGGTTGGAAGAGGAAAGAGGATGGCGAACCGAATGAGTTGTTGCATCAGGATCTTGAATGAACAATTCACGGTTTTTTATGTCTCGGTTTGCAATTGTTGGGCAACCTCTGTGTTACATGTATATAGCTTATAACTAATTGCAGCAAAATTAGCAGAATTTCCCTAATAATTTTTGGACCAACAAAAGCAATGCATGATGACAAACAGTGTAATGAACAAGTGTTAGGAGAGGCCAACACAATTAATATTTGGCCTCTGAATTCTGAAATGAGGATTCGGCAGTGCTGTATAAGCTTCAATATTTAAAGAACAAACAATCAAAAAGTGGTAGGCTTAATGCCAGGTACTTAATTACCAGTAATATACATGTATCTAGTAACAAGTGATCTACTAGTACTCTTGAAGCAATATTTTACATTAACCCTAGTACGTATACTAGTATACTGCGCATCCTATGTCAGTCCGATATATTTTGGGACAATCCTCGTACATGTATATGTATGGGTATACATACAGTATGGTATAAATCCTTAAATTATTTTAATGATGTAAACAAAATAAAATATACTTTCACAGATAGTTCAGATAGTAAGTATATAAACAATACCATAAACACAATAAAGACTCGTACAAATGATAACTTTTTATAATACTGAATGTAAAATATTTTGATTGAATCGGCTGAGGGCCGCTGATGACAGTGATCGGCTGATAGCGCGCCGACGCCACCAATCGGCGGCGGCTGGCTAAACGGCCAATCCGCGGCGGCGAGTATACATATCGGCGGCGGCTCCGGGGTCACATGGTCACATTACATTGGCCTCATTGGTTCCATTGATGCTCCCTTTAATTGCCCAGAATGCACCAGTGGATAAAAGATTTAGTCTGTGTGATAAATTTCTTTTAGATTACTTATGAAAAATGCAGTTTGTTCGGCGGGGATGATCGGCTTTTGCAGATCTCGCGGTCACCATGACATCAACGTATATCAACAGGAAAATCTACGGTGGGGCGAAAGATAAATAATATAGAACATATTATAACCACCGTAAATGTATCAAAATAAAATCAAACAAAAGGAGCTGATCGTAAGACGCTATTTAAGCCTGAAGATCGGAAGAGGATATGTAAGTACCTGTAAGTACCTGAAAGTATATTAATTATAGAGCATTTTAAATCTGCCCTAACATCTTCGATCTTCTATTTAAACGATTTTTAACCCATATCGCTGTTTTTTTTTGTTTTTTTTTTTGTTTTTTTTTTTTTTTGTGATCATGATGATTTCGTTTAACTATCTCTCGATGAATTTGAATCCCGTCTTGTATATTTAATATTCTTAATTAATAATATATTTAATATTCGTCATGGCCGTTTAAGAAATCTGTTATAACAAATTTTCAAAACTGTTCTATTTTACGCACTTTCGGAGGAAAGATGTTAATGGAGCAACATAATGCTAAATTAAAAATCGCCTCACTTCAGGTTTTTAAATCGTCCTGACTTGAAATCGTCAACAAAGATTGTGAACAGAATCACCCACCTCCCTTCCTCACACTCCACGTCTCCCCTCTATCCCTTTCTTTTCAAAGGGTTCGGTTTCAATTTCGAAACCAAATTATTTTAGTACAAAAGAATACGACACAATTCTCGAAACCCAATTAAAATAATTATACAAAGCAAATCAGGGTTTGACATTGATCAGCAGCGAGGAACGTCTGTCGAGAACAACACGATGAAATCTGAGGTGAAGCGAATATTGACAATTGCAGGTGTGAAACTATCGAGTACCAGAAAGATGCCGAGGTCGCATGCATCGACATGTCGGCGTATCTAACATCTCCGGTTACAGAACGCTGCGTTCTGTTGTGGGACTTATCGATATATATCCCAAGGCTTCTCGATCTGTCAGGGAAAATAAACAACCATGGATATTACATAACACATAGCACACGCAGGTCAACGCCACGGATTCGCCGACAAATTGAACAATAATAAGGTATAGAATCTTCGGTTTCTCAGGTGACTGTGGATAATATGCGTAATGTATAGGCCACGCTGTCTCAGCGACTGATCTTGCCGACAACCATGGTGCCAAAGGCTTTAGAAGGAAGAAGCTGCATCGCTTTTCAGCGAGGAGAGAAAAGAAGTCCGCTTTCATGCGACACAAACCAGGAAAAGGCCTTCTCAAAGCGCCGATTAATCTCATGAGATCGATTTCAGAGCGCGAAATCTCATTATCTTCTTCACCTATATAAGCAGAGGTCAAGAGTTCATCTCTATACGAGTATTGCATGAGGGTATTTTAAGAAGTAGTATTTTTCCACAGCACGCACTCAGTTCGTGTTAAGTCGTAGATTAGCGACATTTTTCTTCTCTTTCTGAATTTAATGACTCGCGGGTTTCATCGCAGCCGCGCAGCACCGACGGCGACATCGATTGCTGACTGTCATCTTCATAAATTATTCGCCTCAGCCTCCCTGCCCCTGCCTGCTCTGGGCGGCCACTGCTCCGCTGTGTGGGCTGGTTCGATCGACTCCTGTTGCGACAAGCTCACAGACGACGACGACCACACAAGGACAAGAGCAGGAGACTGATGGTCAACTGAAGCCACGCTGAACACACAACCATGTCTATTATACTTACGGCGGGCAAGAGGGCGGTCAAGGCAAAGAGCGCCAAACCCAAGAAGAAGAGAGGGTCAGTTCTTGTTTCCAGTACTGCGTAGTTTGTCATAATGTTTACCAAAGTATTCTTGCTACAAGTTATATGTTGTGTTGTGGATTAGCACATGGATGTTTGGTCCAGTATTGCACAGGGAGTGCCTGGTCTCCAGGAAAGGGACGCGATCGGCAGAGCAAAGCCTTTCCTACTTGCATGGGTTGAATGCAAGAAGTGTACGAGATCGATAAAAAGAAACAAACGATATGCTCTTGCGCTGGCATTTCACACAGGATAAAACTCCTTTGAGAATTACGTAGGCCTACTTTTAAT
Organism: Capitella teleta; assembly: GCA_000328365.1. NCBI lineage: Eukaryota > Metazoa > Annelida > Polychaeta > Capitellidae > Capitella > Capitella teleta. Next base: position 245,752 of record KB294746.1, on the reverse strand, counting down.
CAATTATATAATCATAACGGTTGTCATCTGCAGCCATACACAAGTGCTATTACAATTAAAGAGTATCTTGCTTATTATTTAATACGCAAATCCGTGCAAGGTGCAACTAAACAATGCATGCTCCCTTCACGCTTGATTTTCTTCAGTGGGGAGCGGCCATTTTTTCATCGGATGCGGTTCCTGATCGAGCGGATAGGGGAAATCGAGGCACTGAGCTCCAATTAATTATTTTATGGAATCATTAATTAACTCGACAATGGCGCAATAAAATACATTTATACCAGGGGCCATGTTTATACCGGAAATATTAAGGTCAACGACCGAGCAGTTCAGCGTGAATGCACATTACATAATCGGGTGATAAATACAATTAATGGAGCGTATCCCACATACACGGTGTCAGTATGCGAACCAATTGTGAAACAGTGCTAATGTTTGCAAGAAACCAAGAATCAATGACGCGAATTGTAAGTTTTGTGGACATAAGTGCGAAAAGGACGCTTGTACCATGAATACCTTATGCCCTTGCTGTTTTGTTTGTTGATATACTGCGATGTAAGTCAGCTGCACCCGCAAAAAGCTGTTGTCCGAATTTGAGGACTTGCTTTTTTGTGTTATTCGTGCACGGTATTGATTCGCGGCTTTAGGCAAATGCGATCCATATTTTGTCTTTCTAAGACAGAAGTACTTACCCACAGAACCCATGCAGTGGGAGAGGATACGACCATGTTAAAGAATTAACCTCGAGTTGGATTGACAATGCTATTATAAACAGCATTGATTAGTGGGGTTGAGCTTAGCAAATATTGTTAATGAAGAAAAGTGTGCTTACTCTGTCTGGGCATTAAGGTAAGAACAAGAACGAGCCGTAATCGATTGACTATTGGGGCAAGGGATTATACGCAGCAGTGTACGTGCGTCATTCGTTATTGTGATAGTTGATGGTGCACTATTTATGTTCCAAACAGGGAGCAGTTCAACCCCACCCCTCCGCTCTCCAGCGCACGCACCAGCGTCTGGTACTGGGAGCTGGATGGCGTGCCAACCACCATCATGATGACGAAAGAGAACAACGAAGTCTGGTGCAATGGACAAGTTCTTGATACAATTGTAAATACACTTTGTTGATTTCGGTATAATATCTGCACGTTAATTCTTCTAGGATGGATTTGCTGAGGACGACATGAGTTCTGGGGGCCACATCGACTTCTGCATCTACGTCGAGGACTCGGACAACGTGCACAAAGCCAGGATTCGGCGCCTGGTCCTCGGGGGCCCAAGCGGCATCCAATACGAACTGATTGTGGATGGAGATATGATCACGGAACACACGACCAGCACTTCGCACATGCACCTTCAGCGCACAGGAAGCTGCAGTGACGCCGGCAGTCTGGGTCTGGAAGAGGAAGGCGCAGAAGCATATGATTACATGCCATACGCCACACCAGAGGATTTCCAGGCAGCTTACCCTTACGCTCCGCCCGAGCCTCCCTCCTACAACGAGGTCCTGGCTGAAGATGGCTACCACCACCACGCCACACCGGTGTACGGGGGATATCCAACAGAGTACACTGTACCTGGCGATGACAAAAAGTACAAGTGAAAAGCAGGAGGCCATTGAGGGAGGCAGCGTCTCCTCCTGAGAGCGCAAGATGTGCCTTCTTTCTCCTCAACCGGGAATCATCATCAACCCTGGGACTCTTTCCTCCTTCCTTCTCTCTATTTATATCTCTCTTTCCGTCCAGAACTCGCTCCCTGTCTGCCGACATGATTCTTTTTATGCATTCTGATCTGTGATTATATTTCTGCAGTGATATATTGTACCTATAGCTGTGCATTACTTTGTTTGTTGGTTGTACATAAAATAGTGTGTGGGATTTAGACTATATTCCGTGGTTCTGTTTATACAGCAATATTGCATTACTTTAATAATTTATTCACCTAAATGATATGTAATAATATCGATATTCATAGTGTGACAATCATTCGTCGAAATCCCACATCGCACCAAACGACGCGAAGAGTGACATTCGATATTTTGTTTTTTGCAAACATATTTTCCTTCGAATCTTCTCCTCTTCTTAGTATTCCTATAATCTCTCTGCTGGTTTTTTGAAATTTAAATGTCTCGAAATTTCGGAAATAAAGGTACTCTTTAGGAGTTACCTGTTATCTCACTGTGTTCCTTTGTTCAGTCAATCAATCAATTAATCAATCAATCAATTAATCAATCACTCAACCAATCAATCAAATCAGCAATTCAAACAATAACAACAAGTCGAACAATCAATCATTTAATCAATAGCGATCAATCAATCAATCAATTAGTAATTAATGTGTATCATTCATTCGTGTCGTCTCAAACACGATTGAATTTAGAAATAGAATGGATCAGTGAGAACATAGAAAGATTAACTAAACAAACGGAAGAAAACATATGATATCCATTTGTGCACGTGACCTCATTGACCTACAATCTATCGGCAAAGACGATTGCTATAGTAATGCCTGCTCCAGCGTGTTTGGCCGGAGGTTTTGAAATACGCAGACTGCATTAATTGCATGGAGGAATCTGAATCTGAATGCCTTAGTACCAAACTTTTTCATGAGCACACATATCTATTCACTTTATCGCACGCCTTCTTGAAGTCTATGAAACACACATACATATTAATGGTTTTGTCATTTCTGTGCTTATTACTGATGTTAGATGCTTTAATAAGGCTTTCTCAGAATTTGTCGATCAGTCGATTACCCTTCTTGAAGATATTAAATACTTTAGCAATTTTCCAGCATTCTGTGTAAGTATTCTCAAATACAATCCTTGTGACATGCCCAGTACTTTCTTGAGACAAAGTTAGAATACTCTGCAATCACAAGAACAATTTGGCAATACTGAAAAATTGTGACTTCATTTTAAAAATATAAATTATCCACTGGTACTCAAAGAACTCCACTGGTTGCCGATCGAGGCTAGATCAGACTTATAGGTTCTAATGTACATTCATCAAGCGCACATAACCCAACATCACCAACCTACATATAAAGAACTTGTGCACCAAGTACACACCAGCGCGTACTCTACGAATCTGCGATGTAAATGGGCCCTCGCTGTTCCCACCAGGTCCAGATATGAAGGCCAATGACATAACACAATATATAGCAAATATGGTCAGATTAGGCCACAATATAACACAATATATAGCAAATATGGTCAAATTAGCTCACAATATAACACAATAGATAGCAGATATGGTCAAATTAGCTCACAATATAACACAATAGATAGCAGATATGGTCAAATTAGCTCACAATATAATACAATAGATAGCAGATATGGTCAAATTAGGTCACAATATAACACAATAGATAGCAGATATGGTCAGATTAAGCCACAATATAATACAATAGATAGCAGATATGGTCAAATTAGGTCACAATATAACACAATAGATAGCAGATATGGCCAGATTAGGCCACAATATAACACAAAAGATAGCAGATATGGTCAGATTAGGCCACAATATAACACAATAGATAGCAGATGTGGTCAGATTAAGCCACAATATACATTGTAACACAATAGATAGCAGATATGATCAAATTAGCTCACAATATAATACAATAGATAGCAGATATGGTCAAATTAGGTCACAATATAACACAATAGATAGCAGATATGGCCAGATTAGGCTACGATACAACACAGTAGATAGCAGATATGGTCAGATTAGGCCACAATATAACACAGTAGATAGCAGATATGGTCAAATTAGGTCACAATATAACACAATAAATAGCAGATATGGCCAGATTAGGCTACAATATAACACAGTAGATAGTAGATATGGTCAGATTAGGTCACAGTATGATACAACAGATAGCAGATATGGTAAGATTAAGCCACAATATAATACAATAGATAGCAGATATGGTCAGATTAAGCCACAATATAATACAATAGATAGTAGATATGGTCAGATCAGAGTGCTGGCCTGATGCCTCGTGCGCATTAATCTCCCCTGCCATCAAATGTTGAAGGGCGAATGAATGCATCCCCCGCCAGAACCCGTCCACAAAAGGGTTTCGAGGATGATCGACTGGACTGTCTAGCTTCACCATTGATGTCTTCCATGTTTAAAGCGGCGTTTATGATCACCTAGGCATTGTGGCCACTCAATGGGCACCGACAATAATCAATACGTACCTGATACATCACCCACCCTACATCCCGACAACATAAGAGTGATTCACCTGGAAAAAAAGTCAACTAAGAAAGTGCCATTCACTCGTGGCGCCTGCGGGACAAACACGCATCTGTGTCTTTGTGAGCGCAGTATTCGTGAGGACGGGCGGCACTTGCAAACAGACGCGTCAACAACACAGGCATTCAAACCGCATTAGCGTGGAGCGGAATCATCATAAAAAATATTATTTATACAACACATCGCAGTCATCCAGGGCCGGAAGGGAGATCGGGGAAGGGTTTTACGGCTCCCCTCTTGGGTGATTGATATTAATTATAAGCTCGGCACAGGGATTTCCCCGACAGATATCGATAGATTTATCGGTTCTGTATTCTGTATGCATAGTAGTTGCATACTATACCATATACAATAGCACATTAGCACAATAGCACATTACACTCAGGCTTGATGCGCATGCAGTTACATCGAGCAGATAAAACTGCAACTGCGGATCCAATCATTAACACGATTTCGAGGAAAGTTCCGGAAAAGAGCGTTTGCATAAGAGAAAGGGAAGTCTGTGTAGAGTACGCTATATGACTAATTCATACGGCATCTGGGCCATGTGCATAAAAGCCAACTGGACCTAGTTGCGAAATAATTAGTTCCGCATTAACTCTAGTTCGCAACTAAAGTGTTCCTAGTTGTGTGCTAAGTTTAGAGGTGCTTCGGAGCTGCTCTAAATCCTCATGTCGCAATTAACTCGGAAATTTAAGGATTTTGAGGGCCAAATGGAAAATTCTCTGTATGATTTGATGGCTTCGTTGATGCGAGAACAAAATCGTAAAGAACAAAATATATCTTTCAGTAATTGGTTACATAATTTGATGTATATATATATATATATATATATATATATATATATGGGAGTCTTATTATGCATGTTATGTTATTTGTGAAACGCGGCCACAATTAAAAAAGCTTTGAGTATATATATATATGGATAACAACCAAATGTTTTTGCCTGGTGTACAAAAAAATAGCGTGCGAAAAAACAAAAAAAACTTTCGACCACATTGCAATCAATGAAAGAGACCCTCAAACTAAGGAACCATAATTTTAACAAAACCAGATAATTAAAGGTATTTAAAGATATCACTAGGATTACGCGCACGCGTGATGTAGTGGAACGTGATCATTGGCATTTCCTAGAATTCTACCTGTAATCAATGTAACGAGCACAAACAGCAGAAGAGAAAACCGAGAGGATATGAATTATGGATTTATAAGACAACATAAACAAGCAGAAAGCGGGGGACGATCTTCGAACTGCCAGTCAGAGAAGTCAATAGAGGAATGCAGGCTCTGTGTGCCGTATATTCAGGCTATATATGCGTGCATTGCGAATTCCAGATACGTATTTACCTTTTGCCCATAGCCATTAAACAGGTGAATGACTCGCATATGGTATACGTATGTTGGTTGGTTGTCGGAAAGTTATTTTTTTTTTAATTCGTGTATAAAACACATGAATGTGAAGGAGGCAAAGCCTATAAAAATACATTCAACAAGTGCATACAATTTTGTGTAACAAGTCAGACATGATAAGATCCACGACAACGGCAAATAGAGGTTAAAAGACAATGGTTATTTACATCATAATTAGAAAGCTTGCGCTGATAAAATTAACTCAGTTTTGTTTTAAAACGAGGTGAGTTATACAATTTCCGTATTTCAACCGGTAAAATATTCCACAAATAAGGCAAGCGATTGAAATAGAATGCTTTAAAAAGTTCGGTTCTTGAAAATGCTTCATTAAAAATCAAACCATTATGAGAACAACGGAGATTTGCTTGATTAGAGTTTACCTTCAATTTGACACAATCGCTAAAATCTACATTAATAAGACCATTCATATATTTACATATAAACATTATGTCAGAAATATCTCTACGGTAAGAAAGAGGTAAAAGTTCCAAGGTAATGCATCTCTGTTCATAAGATTCATCGTTATATAAAATATATCTTGCCATTCGACGCTGTACAGACTCAAGAAGTAATACATCTTTCTTTAAATACGGTAACCAAATCAGTGAAGCATATTCTAATAAAGGGCGCGCTAGCGTCTTGTATAATAGAAGTTTGACATTTTGGAGAGCATTATAACCAATCGATTTTTTCATCATTCCACACACGCGGTTAGATTTGGCAACTATAGATTTTATGTGTGAATTAAAACAAGGTTTCTTTTGACAAATGCTTTTGACAATCTTCGATTGATTTGATTTCTTTAAAAATTTTACAGTCGTCTGCAAACAAGACAGTTGTAGAGTTCGTTAAAACAGAAGGCATGTCATTTATAAACAACAAAAATAAAAGTGGTCCAAGAATTGACCCTTGAGGTACTCCAGACATAATACCTTTTCAATGAGATTCTCTACCCTCGATTACAACTCTGCGTACGATCTGATAAATGGTCGCGAAACCAGTCAAGGAGCACTCCCGAAATATTAAAATCATGGTGCAGTTTGTACAAAAGATTTTCGTGGCATACAACATCAAAGGCCTTACTAAAATCTAAGAACAACATGTCAACCTGGCCTCCATTATCTAAAATCTGGCCAACAACTTGATAAACTTTCAGTAATTGCGTTGTACAAGACTTTTGTCTAATAAATCCGTGTTGTAATTCGTGTAAGTGAGGAGAAACACAACATAATAACACGTAAACCACATAATTATTATGTGGTTTACAATACACCACTCCAACACTTTGGAGGAATATGATAACAAAGATATATGTCTATAATTCTCAACCTCAGACTTTTCACCTTTTTTAAATATCGGCACCACGTTGACATTTTTCCATTGCGCGGGAACTTTACCCAAGCGAATGCTATTGTTAATTTAAAGGGATGGAGAACTAAATTTTAAGTGATGTTCTATTGACTCATAGCACCATCTGATAGCATTCTGTCCCAAAAACACCATGCATGGATGCAAGCTTAAGGAAATAATGCATTCCGAATAGCGAGGTTAGCATTGCGCCTATGGGAAAATGGCTTCCATTGCAAAGTATAGAAGGCAAACGTTAGCTGAGGGCTTGCCGTGATTGGTCCCGTTCCCCTCGTGAAGCTATCGATTTCAGCCAATCAGAGCAGAGCATCTTCGCCATAAAAGAACATCTTTGTCCTAGAAAAGGTGTCCTAGAAAATCGCTTGTTAAAATAAGAAAATTAGCGAAAAATATTTTTTTTTCGCGCCTGACTGGTGGCAAAAGGATTATTCTATCTATTTCCGAAAAAAAAAATTAAAAAAAAGATCCAGGGGTTTAGTCGCAGAACACGCTGATATAACGAGACCCATTGTAATAGATGGGGAACTCGATGTTTCATGACAGCCTCTGACGTCACGCCTAATTAGCAATATATCTCCCGCGAAATCGTTAGCGATGATATTCCTTGCGTGGGCCAGGCATAGGATCATTTTTGGTGCATCAAATAACGACTCAAAGTCCATTTTTAACCAGTTCTCCCTCCCTTTAAACCTTCGAGCCAGAGGTTCGGCCATCTGCTGAGAGCAGTTCTTGAGCACAAAGGAAGGGATGTCATCGGGTGCTTTGCCTAGTTCACATTGATATTGCGTAACACTGACATAACTTGCTCAACAGTAAAAAAATGGCACTGGAACAGGGTTCAAAGAATCGGCTGATACAGGAATCAAAACAACGCCAGCACGTGGTGTAAAAACAGAGCAAAAATAGTCATTGAGTAACTCAGCTTTACACATTGCGTTATAACATTCTGCTTGACCTCTCTTCATACATTTCGGAATGTTACTGTTTTTAGTTTTAAAACGAAAATAAGACCAAAATCTTTTGGGGTTTTCAGAACACAGTAGACCAAGAGACTCAATGTATGATTGATGCCTCCTTCTTAGAGTGTTGCGGACTTGGTTGTTTAGATAATTTTAAGACCTCCACAGATATTCAATATTACGCCGTTTGACCTTATTCCAAAGGGTCCATTTCCTATTTACTAGGGGCCTCGCTTCTGAATCAAACCAAGGTGGATCATTGCTCGATCTAACCCTCACTTTAGGGACACACTGTTTGATTATTTGCATTACCTCACCACTCCACGAAGTCCACATTGACAAATTGATATCATCTCTAGCATCTAACATTTCACGCAATTGGCTCAGTTTACTTTGCATTAAGGGAAGGTTGGCTCTTTTAAATTAAAAACATTCCTGGCTTGCTAAGGCACTTAAGGCAAACTGAGTCCAACATTAAAAAATAATACGTTATGGTCTAATCTAGCCAAGTGTTGAGGAAAGTTTCACTGACTCGTTAAACTTTATCAACACGATAGGGCATTATCGGTGTCATAACTAACAGGAGTTAGCAGGTTCAACCAGGGTTACACCAAAGATCCGCCTGAATCAGACATAGATCCTGGCTGCACACTTAGTAGTCAAGCACATGATGCAACACACCTCCTGTCCATTCAATATACATGTAGCTACAACTTTTATTACCATATGGCATGTCATTTTTTAACATGTCATAGATCATTTCAGGTGGGCCTTAACCCGTAGAAGACATCGATTTTAGCGAACAAATAAACCACGACTCTTATTGGATCTCATTAGATATTCATAACTCTTTTTTAACGAGTAAACATCAAAGAAATATATGACGCTCCCCCACTCGGAAGCTGTGATAAATCAATGAATGATTTCCGCAGTGAAAGAGCAAAATCATATGCTTCATTTGAAACAGACAACTTGACATTTGGACACGGATGCTCGCACACAATTATTTGCCCAGCCCGCAATTAGTTTTCCTCTCTGTTGTCTTTAACAAGCGGACGTTACCTTGGCAACCGCACTTTCACTAAAAATATTGCGTCGATTTTTCTCTAGTCCCATATCTTTTGATCTGAGGACGTTGGTGGATAATTATATGTCCTCTTGAAGTTCTGCTATTGAATTGAAGGAAATTTTGATTCGTTATGGGTCATAATATTCACTGTTTACGTTTCTATGATGTTCCCTTGCTTCTTCTGTACTATAGAGTACGAAGTTCGAGTTTTTCGCGTCCCACTTTATTTCGTTCATTCATAGAATCATAACGCTCAGCCTTCTAGATCCGGAGCACTGGCCACTTTTACGTTTCGCCCAGGAGGCCAGTGAGACCGAGCCTAATCCGAGCCTCTCTTGCTCAGAGACGGACAGATCTATATCGCCGATGGAGTCGCCGGGTTTGTGTAGCTCATTTAACAGGAAGGACAGGTCTAGAGAGATGAAAACAACCTCCTCGTGCATAATTGTGTACTAACTCTTGCTGTGGTGTGGACGGTCTGAATAAACCGTTCAAAAAGCAACAAGGCGTGCTGGCATCTGTACAAAGAAAGCAACAAGACCCCCTGCATAGAACAATTCCTGAGAAATGCCTGATCTAGAACAAAGCACAAGGAACACACACAAAACTCCAATAATTAATTATTAACCATGAGCAAAAGGAACCCACCCCCGCCAGTCCATTCTAAGAACAGAAGATTTTTTCTTGATTGCTATACAGTTTGGTTGCGTCTGATTCTGCTTAGCGGAATATTTAGGTTAATGCCCGGGAGGGGCATTCCGGGTGGACATAATAATATACTGCACAAGGGCCTGCATTGGTATTCATCATTGCATATTTACTTTATCCTTTGGTCTGTAATTATCCATAATTATATGGGTTACAAAATGTGTTGTTTTTTCGGCATGTTGGTATGTCGCTCGGCTTTGTTTTTTTTTTTTTTTTTTTTTTTTTTTTTTTTTTTTTTTTGGTTGGCGCCTACGGAGGCCAACCTATGATATCATGATCGGACAGATCCCTTCTACTCGTGGTTGGACAGACCAACAACTTCCTTGAAGTTTCTTCCAATCAGAATCATCAAATTCATGTCAATACGCCTGCGCATTGTTACACCACAGCGGATCCGACGAAACAACGAAATACAGCGAAATACATTACCGCCCATTACATGGTGCGATCGTGTATATCCGCAGAGAAGTTTTTAGTACTTGAAACGCATCATATTGATAATCTGAGTTGTTGAATACATAATTTCATATCATAAATTGATTAATCAAGTAATTTTTTAAAACAAATGTATTTTTTTCTTACGAGATATTTAGGTCAGCCATTATGATATACCAAATGCGGATCTGCAAATCATTTCATCAAACGTTATGACTGTTAGCATCAGAAATGAGGATATATTTACCCTTTTCAAACCAAAATTTACTTCTATTGGGTGGGAGGGGGGCACCGAATAGCACAGTGGCTCAAACCGCTGTCTGCAATCATATGCCGACGGTGGGGGTCGAGGTCTCGATATTTGAGCTATTTAAAGGGATGGGGAACTAAATTTTAAAGGGATGGGGAACTAAATTTTAAGTGATGTTCTATTGACTCATAGCACCAATTGATAGCATTCCGTGCCAAAAACACCATGCATGGATGCAAGCGTAAGGAAATAATGCATTTCGAATATCGGGGTTAGCTTTGCGCCTATGGGAGAATGGCTTCCATTGCAAAGTATAGGAGGCAAACGTCAGCTGAGAGCTTGCCGTGATTGGTCCCGTTCCCCTCGTGAAGCTATCGAGTTCAGCCAATCAGAGCAGAGCATCTTCGCCATAAAAGGACATCTTTGTTGTTTACAAAACAAAAGCGTCAGTATTGCGCATGCGTGGGGCACTCTGGCTGACCTTTTTACTGTTTCAGGATGAGAAACCATGGGAGGTGTCCTAGAAAATCGCTTGTTTAAATAAGAAAAATAGCGAGAGAAAAAAATTTCGCGCCTGACAGGTGGCAAAAGGATTATTCTATCTATTTCCGAAAATAAAATAAAAAAAATAGCCAGGGGTTTAGTCGCAGGACACGCTGATATGACGAGACCCATTGTAAAAGATATGGAACTCGTTGTTTCATCACAGCTCCTGACGTCACGCCTAGTTAGCAATATATCGCCCGCGAAATCGTTAGCGATGATATTCCTTGTGTGGGCCAGGCATAGGAATCATTTTTGGTGCATCAAATAACGACTAAAAGTCCATTTTTAACCAGTTCTCCCTCCCACAACTGGCAACTGTATAAAGGCATACAATATGTTTTAAAAAGACGATATTTGACCTCAATATCAACACAAGGAAATAATGTACATAAAGAATTACAGTGCATAACCATTTCACGAATACATTTTTTAACTTTAATACAATCAGAATTAATTCCAACTGAATTACTAAGGTGGATGGCATTATCTACCGAGTGGACAATCGCCCCCATGCATGTAATGGTAATAGGTATGAGCAATTGTTTACTAAAAGCGATAAGTTGACTTTTGGCACCACACACTTATGCAGGATAAAGAACTCTTTAATTAGGGTTTATCGGTAAGAGTAGGGGGAAA
>KB294746.1:215233-234056 GCA_000328365.1 Capitella teleta | reverse complement strand
GCATGGAAACGGTGTACATGAAAGTGAAAGCTTCAGTTTGCGAAACAATGGCGAAATATGGAAGTACATCAAGCACAACGACGGCAAATGGAAGCGAGTAGCTGAATGGAAGAGACGCCCCACACCCCAAGAGGGCCAAGACCAGGGCCAGATTGAAACTGACACAGGGAATACTGCTGCAGTTGCACCATCGTCAAACGAATCTGCTGCAAAATCGGGAAACTAATAATGGCGACTAATGTTTACAATCATGCGCTCAACGAACAATCCCAAGACCAACCACTCATGATTGAAACTGACACAGTGGAAATTACTGCAGCTGCAGAAGGGGAAGAGAGAGCGAGAAACCCGTCCCCAGAACCTTCGTCCTCTAATGTTTCCAATCAACGTTGGATCTCTGCCTGCATGATGAACTGCCAGTCGGTAGGAAATAAAGCCCTGACCATCAAAGATTACACAGTAGAGCACGACTTTGATTGTGTCTTTTTAACCGAGACATGGTTGACTTCCACTCGACAGCGCATATGTGGGGACCTCACTCCTACAGGCTATAAACTACGGGCCCTAAATCGGAAAGAGAAACGCGGAGGTGGAGTAGCCGTGCTGCATAAGTCAAATATTCGTGTTGATGAAGTAAAAGATTTAACCACAGGTTCCCTCGAAGGCCTTGAAGTAACAATATCGTCAACGAGGAGTGTCCGAATTATGCTGTTGTACAGACTCAAGGTGTCGGTGAGCAATCCAAGAGATGCATTCCTCAATGACCTGCAAGACATTCCTGAGTGTTTCATTGTTAAACCAAAATCTTTTATTATCCTTGGTGACTTCAACATTCACATAGCACCAATTGATAGCATTCCGTGCCAAAAACACCATGCATGGATGCAAGCGTAAGGAAATAATGCATTCCGAATATCGGGGTTAGCATTGCGCCTATGGGAGAATGGCTTCCATTGCGAAGTATAGGAGGCAAACGTCAGCTGATGGCTTGGTTTGGCTGATGGCTGATTGGTTCCGTTCCCCTCGTGAAGCTATCGATTTCAGCCAATCAGAGCAAAGCATCTTCGCCATAAAAGGACATCTTTGTTGTTTACGAAACGAAAGCGCATGCGTGGTGCACTCTGGCTGACCTTTTTACTGTTTCAGGATGAGAAACCATGGGAGGTGTCCTAGAAAATCGCTTGTTAAAATAAGAAAAATAGCGAAAAATATTTCTTTCTTTTTTTCGCGCATGACAGGTGGCAAAATGATTATTCTATCTATTTCCGAAAAGAAAAGAAAAAAATATCCAGGGGTTTAGTCGCAGGACACGCTGATACGACGAGGCCCATTGTAAAAGTTGGGGAACTCGGTGTTTCATCACAGCTCCTGACGTCACGCCTAGTTAGCAATATATCTCCGGCGAAATCGTTAGCGATGATATTCCTTGTGTGGGCCAGGCATAGGAATCATTTTTGGTGCATCAAATAACGACTAAAAGTCCATTTTTAACCAGTTCTCCCTCCCTTTAAGAAACACACTAAACCTTTTTTTCACCCCATGACCTTTTTCACATGTCCACAACGAATGCTGCGGAGATGGTCAAAACACTTAAAAGCAATTACAAAGAGAAATGCAAAGCTTTGTAAACGCCGCCAATTTTGAAATAATCCTCCGTGGATTTCTTTGGTGGATTTCTTTCCCTTATAGCAGAAATCTTCAAAAGAAGGACAACAGAATTCTCAACTCCGGAGTCAACTTCTGTGAACTCAAACTCTAAATCGGCGAGCGGTGTCAGTGAGTGCATTGACGATGGAAGTCTATTTCAATAACCATACAAATGAATTATATTTTGCCTGGTTACTGCATTTCCTGCTGACCTTATTATCATTACATGTATATCATGAATCGGCGCCGTTTCGAATCGTCATAGCACTAGATGTAACACAGTGATTATACATGTATATATCTCTGGCATAATAATTCATCCATGATATTTTTTTTTTTCATGTATGCACATATACAGAGTGGGCCAAAAGTAGTCTATCTATTCCATGTTATAAACAAAACTTTAAAATTTGCTAAAATCTATCCATTATTCCAAAACATTAATACCTGAAATGGGTTGACTAAGTTATTATGTACCCATTTATACAAATAAATATAATTAAACGTAAATAATATTTTTGAATAAGAGATGGACATTTAAATTCGAGTGGTAAGTGATCGCGAAGAGCTTCTGTGCGCGTAATCAGGTGTGCGGAAATGCGAAAACCATGGATAAATAGCCGAAATATCATAGCGCATATCATAGCGCATTTCCATCAAATAATGCAAGAGTCCTAGCATGTGATGAAATGATTTGCAGATCCGCGTTTGATATACCAGAATGGCTCCTATTCATCTATTCATTTATATTCATAAAATGCTTTAACTTAACGCCAACCTTTCAGTTCAAATACTTGTTGTTGTTGTTTTTTTGTTTGTTTTTTTTTTTTTTTTTTTTTGGGTGTGTGTTAGTGCTTTTTTTTTTGTCCGTGTATCATTTTTGGTCAACCGTTTCTCCATAACAAACGTTCATCTTTCATTTTTCACACATCTATCAAGTATGACAATATCCGTGTTCGGAAAAATTTTATAGGTTGAAGGTTAAAAGTCAAGATCACAATGACCAAAAACGGTTCACAATCACATCTATCTCATTCAATATTGATCATAACGTCTATTTTTTTTTTTTTTTTTTTTTTCGTTAAATTATCCAGTTTATCATTATAAATAAAAGTATGCTCATATTTTTACATGCTCAGTTGTATAATTATTGCGTAATGGTCAAAAACGTGAAAGTGTGACCCTTCAAACGAATTTAACTTCTTTGTCAAGCACGATATCACGTTGTAATTTTCAGTGATATAGTTGATAGGTCAAAGTCGTATGACGATTTTAATTGGGCTTTTTTCGCCATAGACCTATAAGGCAAGATTTGTGTATATTTATATTACACTTAATTTAAGAAAAGGCCTCTCTACGTAGTGTCTGGTAAATCTATTGCGATAATTTATTGCATCATTTTTTGGCATAAAAATCTGTGAATGTCCAAATATGGTCATATCTGATTTAGCATATACAGACTGGTCCACATTGTTGTTCCGAATAATGATGAAGTTCCCCATGGGATTTTACCATTGCGAGACGTTGCCACGGCGTAGTTGCTAGGGGGGTTTTGGTCGCCAGACCTCACACCATTGGATTTTTTCTTCTGAGGCCAAGTGAAAAAATGTTGTCTTTGCAAGGAGTCCACGAACCCTTGAGGATCTTAGAGACTTCATAACCAGCGCGTACGCTGAGATCCATCAGAAGAAGGAACTCTGCGCGCGCGTCTGCGACAGTGTTGAGATGAGACTCCAACTCTGCTCCGATGTCAATGGGAGTCACTTCGAGCACCTTTTGGAATGATACAGATGTTAACCCTTAAATCGTTATCTTTTCTGATACGTTGTTAGATATTCATTACAGTTATGTGCAATAAATACCATGATTTTACATTGCCACAATCGTGTCAGTCACCCCAGAGCACCTTAGCAACCACGCCGTAGCAACGTACGTCTTGCAATGATAAAATCCCATAGGGAACTTCATCATTATTCGGAACAACAATATGGACCAGTCTGTATATCTTGCTGCGTGATGATCCTTGTTTGAATTAAATTACATCAATGTGTAGATATAATACAGGCCAGTATTTATATAATTGACATATTTGGTGTCGGATCAATATTTAATTTACATGATATATGATATTAAAGGTAGTTAACGCTTATAAACATAAAACGTTATGTTTTTCATCCTGAGTACATAGTGGTGTTGGTTTGTTGGTTTGTTTTTTGTTTTTATTGTTTTTATTGTTTTTATTTTTTTTATTTTTTTTCTTCTTTCTTTTTTTTTTCTTTTTATTTTTTTATTTTTTACCAGTTCACATATCTGATTGATTTCCCTTTTTTCACATATTCTATATTTTAATAACTTTTAGGTCGGGCACAGGTAAAATATATAATGTTTATTTCACCTTTGTGGATGCGGGTGCTCTCAGAGGCCATGCAGCACGTGACTCGACATCGCTTCGATCTCGGCATCACCATAATTGCTGATTACATAATAGAAACATAAACCAGCAAGCATACTGTTGGTTCGTCATTTGATCGTGGATACACTGTCAGAAGATGGTTTTCATAGCTGAGCTGAGACGCTTCTGCGAAACGACCTCCATGAAGGGAGTTTCAAGAGCAGTCAACCAAAAAAACAGTTCAGCTCTCAGGGTGATGTGGTCGGTGGCGGTGTTCCTTTTGTTTGGCTACGTCTGCTACCAGTCGTACATGCTCCTCGATGACTTCTTCCAATACCACGTCATCACCAGTTCGAAGGAAGGCAATCCAAACCTCCACATGTCACCGGTGATTACACTGTGTACCATGAGACACATACCTGCCTCGAAACAAGCCCAGCACCCAGACGTCACCTCTGCCGCCGAGTACATTAAGCTGATTGGTGATATGATGGTTTGCCAGGACGGCGAAGACTGTGAACACATCGAGTCACTCAGGGTGGAGCTTTGGTCTATTTCTGGCTACATTTCATACATCGGATTGCATAACGCCTCCCTGATAAGCCACTCGGCCGACGGTTTTGTCTTAAACTGTTATCTTACGGTTGCACGAGGGATCACCATTCGTACAATCCCGTGCGGGGATTTCTTCCAGATACAGCGTCACTACGTCCTCTCCGCGTTCACTTGCTTCGATTTCAGCCGCAATCCAAATTCCAATACCACAGTCGATGGATATGTGTATGGCTTAGACCTCCTCATCTATGTTGACAGTGCCGCCCCCTATGGATTGGACAGTCTGCACAGGATGGAATCGTCGAAATCGGGAATCTTGGGGTCAATCTCGTCCCATGGCGTACGCGACATCTCGTCACTTGAGATGACGGGATTCCACATCCCCATTGGAAGTCACGTTGAGGTTGAAACTCATCCACTAGTACGATCCAGAGAAGGACCTCCATACGGAGATTGTCGCAACTACTCTGATCTTAAAGACCTGACTGGAGAGCAAGCGTGCCACAACAAATGTTTTGAAAAGATAATCAGCCAAATGTGTGAATGTCAAGAACCAGAGAGCCCGATAAGCAAAGAGACACCGCTTGATGATAGGCCATTTTGCTTGGATGCTAAGCTTCCTCGAGAGGCAGTCATCGAGAACATCAACTGTAGAAGAGAAGCCATGCGCCCAAAAACCTGCTTCGAATCGTGCCCTCCGTCGTGCACGGAGGTCAGATTCAAGCCCCAAATCCATTCCAATCCATGGCCGGGATTCGATGACATGAACGACATCTACAACTCCTACATAAAAGGGTCAGCTATGGAGCCAAAGTTTGCTGCAGTTGGTGATGCTTTAAGTCTGAACTGCTCGTCTGAGTTCGAGTGTCTCTGGAAGCTGAATCGAGCATCGCTCCTTCTTAAGAGCAACTTCGCTCGAGTAAGTGTCAAACAAGTTGATCGAAAGGTGTTGTATCTAGTTGACTCTAAGAAGACGACCGTCGTGACGTTGATGTCGACACTTGGCGGAGCATTGAACCTCTGGTCGGGAATCTCAGCCATGCTAATTTTGGAAATCTTGGAGGTCATTTACAGGCTTCTATCTGCAACCTGCAGGATGCCCAAGGTATCGCCGCAGATTGAAATGAAGCAGGACGCGTAGGGGCAGACTGGGGGCCATTGGGACAATGTCAATATTATACCCAACGGAGTGTAACTTACGACTAAGTTCCGATAAATTTACATCGATAACTCTTTTAACTGTTAATATTATTTGATAGTAAAAACGAAAAATTATGATCACAAGTGAAAAAAAAAGTAAGTTTTGCTGATTTCTTGAAAAATTTTGGATCCAAATGAGTACAATATTGTTGTAGTTGTTGAGACTGAAAATTAGGGGATCCCCTCCCATGGTTGCATTCAGCTGAAAGCTTGGTTATAGAGAATTATAACTTGGCGGATAAAAGAGATGTCCCAATGAATCCTGTGTCCTATTTATTGGGCGCCGATCTCCCCATTCTCAGTTATCAGCACCTTCTGTTATCAGGATACATTTGAAGGGATGGGGAACTGAATTTTAAGTGATGTTCTATTGACTCATAGCACCAATTGATAGCATTCCGTGCCAAAAACACCATGCATGGATGCAAGCGTAAGGAAATAATGCATTTCGAATATCGGGGTTAGCTTTGCGCCTATGGGAGAATGGCTTCCATTGCAAAGTATAGGAGGCAAACGTCAGTTGAGGGCTTGCCGTGATTGGTCCCGTTCCCCTCGTGAAGCTATCGAGTTCAGCCAATCAGAGCAGAGCATCTTCGCCATAAAAGGACATCTTTGTTGTTTACAAAACAAAAGCGTCAGTATTGCGCATGCGTGGTGCACTCTGGCTGACCTTTTTACTGTTTCAGGATGAGAAACCATGGGAGGTGTCCTAGAAAATCGCTTGTTAAAATAAAAAAAATAGCGAAAAATATTTCTTTCTTTTTTTCGCGCATGACAGGTGGCAAAATGATTATTCTATCTATTTCCGAAGAGAAAAGAAAAAAATATCCAGGGGTTTAGTCGCAGGACACGCTGATACGACGAGGCCCATTGTAAAAGTTGGGGAACTCGGTGTTTCATCACAGCTCCTGACGTCACGCCTAGTTAGCAATATATCTCCCGCGAAATCGTTAGCGATGATATTCCTTGTGTGGGCCAGGCATAGGAATCATTTTTGGTGCATCAAATAACGACTAAAAGTCCATTTTTAACCAGTTCTCCCTCCCTTTAAATGTAACATCGAGATCCCCTGGCCATGCATAGGATGTGAGCGTGCGCAGATTCCGTCAGCCAAAAATAGTACATGTATTCTTTTCAATTTTTTCTGATCTAGTTTTTTGTTTGTTTTTTGGTTTTTTGGTTTTTTTTTTTTTTTAAATATGATATCTTATAGTTTAATATTTATTCCCTTTTAATTCGTGCGCATGCATGTCAACTCTTCGCCCGCTTCAAAATTAACCCTATCTTGCATATTTATTTTCATTTCCTTTTTCTAACATAACTTTTCCTGCGGGTAATATTATACATTATACATTATTCATTGTTATCATTTTATTGTCATTATTGTCAATATAATACTTTTTTTATCAGAGTGCCGTAAAACTCCACCCATACATACATATACACACTTTCATTATTGGTTCGATACTTTGCTGATATCATGATTGCTGATTGCATGAATTATATTTGCATTATTCTCAAGACAGTCTACATGTCTTCTGTGTTTTCCGACTACAAGCAGCATTTTATTTTATAAATATTATATTATTTTGTACATAAAATTTCATCAGTTGTGCTTTTCACAATAAACCTTACTCAAACACGCTTCGAAAGTAAATGCTGATTGTTTAACTTTTCACGAACTAGCGATATTAGTTAAGATTGAAGGAACAATGGATAACTCGCTTGGCATTTCAAAGAAAAGATTACAGTGATGACAACCAAATGGTAGCATAATTCAAATAAAGTTCATGCTCATATGGTAAATAATAATGATGTTATTTATTAATCAACCAGTCAAGGTGCTTTAATAAAAAAACACACACAGACATATAACATGCGCTCCATAAGAACGAATGTCACTTAAGATTCACCCGAGCCGTACCAATTAGAATCACCGTATTGCACTGGTTCACGAAACCCCTGATGAGGAGGTCCGGATTGGTGCTGGTCAAAATGTGCGTGATAGCCGCCTCCATAATCACTCTGGTATTCTGGGTCAAAAGGTCGGTTCACAAAACCCTCGTTCTGGTAAGACGACACAGTCACCACATTATCAAAGCGCTCGACATTTCCAGGCACAAAGTTTACAAATGTTTCCTTGATGTTGGCTGCCCCACGTGACCTGCCGCGCCCCCTTTCCCTCCCCAGACCCCGCTGTTGCAAGCCTCTCCCTCGCTGACACCGACCGCGGCTGTGGTCCCCGGAATGACTTCCCCTCGATGAAGGCTGTTCGTAGCGGCGCTGCTGTTCCTTCTCGATGAAGTACCTCTCTGCCTTCACCTGCATTTCTTTGTCTGCCAGGTACAATTGGTGCTTAATCACTTCATCTTCCTCGCCCCAGGCACCCATCGCTCTCAGCGCCTTCTCCGCAGCGTCTAGTTTCGCCATCTTCTTCGTCCGACCCAATCCGTGATAAACCATTCCTTTGCATCGCACTGAGACCTCCGCAGCATGGTCGGTGATTGGGTCGTTGGCATAAACCACCTTAAACTCCAATCCTTTGCAGAAATCGTTGATCTTCGCCAGAGCATTCTTGGGCAGCGGTGGATTCTTCCGATGCCGAGTTCGGTAGTTCTCTATGCACACGCGGTTAGGATCTTGCGATGGTGTTTTTGCAAAATCCTTATATTTTTCCACACGACGCGCCTGTAGTTTTTGCCTTTCACTCAACAATTGTTGCAAGCGACCTGAAGTCCGCAGGGCAGCCACGGCAGACGCAGCGCACTTGGTTTTGGCTTCCTTCCGTGAAATGGACATTGCAGAATACACCTGACCTTCTATCTCAATGGACACTTCAAACGAGCACCCGGGGCTGCCAGGTTCAGGCATTTCGTAGGTGCAATTAGGGAAGAATTCATGCAGCAACATGATGGGGTTTTTGCCTTGTGGTTCCTGTTCTTCTTTCGCGGGTGGCTGGGTTTTAAAAATAGCATATTCTTCAACTGAGCCAAGAAAAGTTGGAGTTTCACCATCTGCAAAATGCGACAAGAAAGGTAATCTCAATGAACATGTTTCAGACATAATTCAGCAACAAACAAAGCACACACGCAAGAAAAGAATTCAAATAACTGACACACTCAAGTTCGCAAAAAAAGCAAGATTTTATTTACTCATATCATACCACTATCTATGGTGAATAAATTATATTATCATCATAATTAATAGTAGCAGTAATATAATTAGTAATGCGTGTATCCAAAAAAAATTGCCAGCTACCATGTCATGACTTCTGACAAGATAAATAAACCTCAATGTGACATCATAACATGTAGAATTGAAAAGGGAACATGAGTAGAAAAAGAGTGAGCGGTATAAATCACTGGACAGATGATCATCACAAAAAGACATCAAAGTAAAAAAGTCATCAAAGATTTCAAACAGATGTGGAAACGATTACAAGAAAATCAGCCTCCCTAAAAAAATCTGCCAAGGACAAACCGCCCTCATAAAAAAACAGATTACCTCATTTGAATAACAATATTTGATTTGCGCTCAATGCATTCGTGACAGCCGGCAACTTTAGATAAATGTTCATAAAACAGCATATCCTAAAATAGTTCTATAAACATATCATACAACTGCAAGACAAAACAAACACAAATTTCCCACTAAATATTTCTTAACAAGGAGCTCAAAAGAGACAAATGAGCAAACAACTCAAGCTGCTTGAAACTGGTCTTGCTCAAACGGTTTCTTCACCCACGACCCGAGATCAGCTTCAACATAGGATTTGAATAAGAGAGTTTTCGCTTCTTGATATTTCTCAGCCTTGGCTTTGATATCAGCGTAAACTGTGGCTTTTCTGAGGGACTCTAGTGGCGTGATTGTGCTCGGCTCAGCTCGCAGCAGCTCGTGGAATTCGCGCAACATCTGATACTTGCAGATGGGACTGGTAGATCCAGACTCCAGCTTGCCAGTGTTGCTCTGAACCACATCCAGCTCTGTTTGACCTGTGACCCAGATACAGGCAAAGTTTGGCGCTTTGCCAGGCTGCCGACTTTCTGTGTTACTGATGCTGGAAAGGAGTGGCTTGTGCTCTTTGAATGGAGTGGGCAGAGGCTTCAGAGAGGAACTGAGGCGATCGTAAATGGCCCTGGACAGATGCACGCCATGGTAGAGGCTGCCAATTATGATGGAAGACAGATACACTGGTTCAATAAAATGGCTCAGCAAGGCACCTGAGATAAACATAATAAGAGCAAGGAGAAGAAGCAGATGAGATGACGCACCTTGCACTCCCAGAACGACCCACTTAGACAGCTTATCACTGCAGCTCATGGTGAGCAGGCGTTGACCTTCCAGAACGCCGTCCCAGGTCTGAATAACGGAGCAGCTCTTCACTGGAATGGTGCCCTCCCCAGACTCAATCTTTGTCCTCAGTTGACCCCTGGCTTTGCGGTTCGGATGAGGGTCCTTGCTCCCCTCATCAGCGTCCTGAGCTTCGTGAGGGGAGAAAATGCGGGCGTCTCCACAAGGAGAAGTGCTGATGTAAAGATGGAACTCAATTCCAGGAATCAGCTTGTATCCGCCTCCTTCCCTAGCCTCAAAGATAGATTGTTGAGCAGTGCTTGGGTTGGCTGCTCTGCTCAACTGCTGGAAGAAGTAGCGCCTGAGGCATCTACGAGCGAGGATCTCCGCATGGCAGTCATTCAGGGCTTGGCCACGATCATTGATGTACTCTCCGTTGATGCATTTCGTGCCAGTTGTGACGGAGATCACCCTGGCTGTGTCAAAATCTCTGCCTTGGGTTTGCACAATACCAGCGAGCACCTTGCGTCGTGCGTAAGGAGACGTGTACTGATTTGTGAGTAAGCTGAACTGATTGTGAATTAGCTCAGAGATTTTGTCCGCCATGACTTGTGTGGAGGAGGATGAGGCAGTCTGCTCAGATAAAGGAATTTTGGAGCCGGCCACTGGTTCCATGCCTGAAATGGAAACATCAAAACATGAATATTCAAGAAGAGGAACACACAAGCATGATTGAGTCAAGGCTGCGCTTAACGCTGCCTTCATTCAACATGCTGTGACATACAGGCATCCATCGTAGAACGTCAATGGACCTATAGCAGACGCGTGTTTCTTGAAAGTCAACTGTGTAAAGTGAATAGCCACGTGAAGAACTAACAAGGATCGGCCAACACATCAAGATGAGCAAGAAGATCTCACAAACTGAACTGCGTACACACTAAGCATTTTTGCATTATTTCGACTACATCCTATTGCTTCTTGAATGAATAATAATTTGGATGTGATGACTGATGACTGACTTATAGCTCTCTGATTAAACACCTGTATGATACACATCTTATAAGAGAATATCAAATCTCACGATATTATTATTGTCAAACTGAAAAAGTCAATAGAGAGAATAAGAATCTTTTTGATTCAAATGCTAAAAACATCTTACTATACACATTCATCCTAATAGTCTGAGATGTGTCGGCTTTAGACCGGCATACTGTAAACCCAAATTGTCATTGAGGCATGATGGGGTTTTATGGCTCCACCCAACCCATTTAGGTGATACGGGCGCCAGAACAGAAGGCCCGGGACCGGGTTTTCCCCCTACTCTTGTCGATAAATCTCAAGGGTTCTTTATCCTGCATACTACCATAGACAGTAGTACACAACGCCCGGCCTTGTTACGCAGTTTGGCAGCACTGCAGTCACCGAAGAATTACAATTATAATTCAAAATTATATCGCCCTTGTCGCAATCGGGTCTCGAGCCAGGGACCTCGACATCCACGGTCGGTATAGGATTGCGGTTAGCCGGTCAAACTGACTGAGCTATTTGATGCCCCTCCAACTTGTCATGGACGATTTGATGCCAACTTATTGACTATTGAGTCTATGAGGAGGTTGATTATGTGTTTTCTGTTGTCATAATCAATATGCACTGTACACTTGCACTACCAGTCAGTTAGAGATGTTAAATTTAATACATTGGATTATTGGTGAAGATCTCACTGAATGATGGAATTTTGAAACTTTTGATTGATGTATATTATATAAAACCTGTTTTGCATATAACTGTTTTATTCTTGGATGGTTGTAACAAGTATAGTTTATTTGTAGCTCGGTAGTGTAGCAGGGCACAAGGGTGAATGGATTGAAGCAAAACTCAACAACTTATGATATTACACAGACTAATGCATATTATACAGAAAAGATCTTCCAGTATTGGGGAAGATTCCAGGGAGTAAGAAAAATAATATTCTAGTGAATTCATGACAATCAATGAGTCACCAAGATATAGTATATATGTAAGTAGTAAACAGTAGTAAACAGAATCCTAGTATATGCTACATTATTCTAATTGTGATGAATTGTTCTCCATGGCAAAAGAACACACAAAAATAAACTTAACTTAATTGGCAAAATAATGGATCACCGTTTTAATGACACATATGACATTGGAGCTACAGTCAGACCCCCGTTAATCCGCCGTCATGTAATCCGCCCTTGTCGTAATCCGCCCTAAAATCTCAGGGACGAATCGTTTGTAATGTAAATTGTGTCATGTAATCCGCCCTTTTCTTTAATCCGTCTCCGACCACGATTCCAGGGAACGAATCTACACTTTACCATTGTAAATAACACATGTAATCCGTCCCTAAAATAGCATGACAAAAGCAAACATCAGCCAACACACATCAATTGTCGACGATTTTTTTGAAGTCGAGTCAGTTTAACAACAAATGCCTCCCTGTTTGTTTAACGCTTAACAAATTAATTAAACAAAGCAAATCAAACGCAGGTGAAAATTCTGTTGAATCTTTAATTTAATTGGTCGCTGGGTTAAGCAATGTTCAGGAGCGGAACGAACGAGATGACAAAGTTGTGAGTGGAGATCAATCGAATGGAGAAGCGAGTGGATCTGAGCCAGCGAAGGAAGTCTTGGCGGGGGAAGCGAGGCAGCACGCGCGCGCATTAATGCTAGATTTCGAGAGATTCGAGGAGTCGGAGGCAGCAAAGCAAGAAAATAGAGATGGACTACACAGATTGGGTGTAATGAAACGGCTTATCACAAGCAGATTGAATAACACTGCTAAGGAGACAACCATCACTGATTTTTTCAAAAAAATAAAAATCTTTAATTGGCCTCATGGGATCGTTTGTGAGATCCTTAGTTTTTTTTACCTCCTGCTTCATTCTTAATGGTATATGCCACTACGATAATGCATTACATGGGTTTTGGGGGTTTTGGAATGACACACAATTTTCATTAATTTGTGGTCTGAAATGAAATTCGCACTTTTCGTTAATCCGTCAGTTTTTTGGGAAACGGAGGAGGGTGGATTAACGAGGTCTGACTGTAATACGTGACTGACCGTGGGTTGGATTTCAGTTACGACTCAAGTAAAATCAAATAATCAGAGATATCACAAATTGGCCTAAGATTAAAAATTCAAAGATGGCATATTATGATTGATTCTACTATAATAATAACAATAGTTAACAGAGCTGAAGTTACGTGTATTATTGTATCATTATCCATGTAGCTTCAGCTCTGCTCAGCTCACTTCATATTCCGAGATTCATTGAGGTTATTTGTCACATTTGGGGGATGAGTTGTTGTAAACAATATTGAAGCTGTCCAAGTACACAGCGTTGCCATACACATGTATAAATGAAATAATTCATTTAATCATACTAGCAATCCGTAGAGATTTAAGAGATTTCAGAAGCAGTTCAATTAATTTGCTTTTCAAACTTCTAAATGGATTCAATATTCCATTCAAATTTCAATTGAATGATTTCCTTATTTGATAATAGAAAGAGAATAAGAGATCAGCTGAGATTATTCAATTTGGGTGAACGAAGTGTCTATAAATACACCAGCTTCAGCAAATGAACCAGATAAGAGCAACCAAGAATCAATATGCAGCAAAACAACATGCAAATTAGCCCCTGCAACATAAAAAGAAACAACTGACCTTTGACCTGCGGCACTCAGTGCACGTGCACTACGCATGCAGCAGTGGAATTAGTCAGCGCTTGCATAGCTCCTTCCATATAAACGCCCCTATATGTCAAAGCTATGAAGGCGCTGACGAAGGCACACTGCTACATGAGTAGAACATCGGGAGGTGAATTTGGCACTCACTTGGGATTCATGAAGAACGACGACGCCCAGTTAGATTATCAATTAACAAAGCAACTGTGATGACATGCAATTTGACAAATCAGACCTCCAGATCCACCACACTTTTGTTTCCACAGAAACATCCAGGTTGATAGAGATTGATTACGTGATATGTTCACAGCTGTAATTCAAAGTCTGCCTGTGTTTGGTTGGTTGGTAGGGAAGCCAAGAGCATTGAATTACTGAGATGGAGAAGCCAACTAAACTTTCATGCTTATCAAAGTTATATTTAATGACCGATCCATTAAGAATGCTCAATCACACACAAATGACGCAATGAGGAGTCCTCTCAACCAAAGCATGTTTAAAGGGAAGAATCCAATTAGGGAGGAAGGGAGGAATTTGTGCAAGAAATTCTACATTAAAAACATCCCACCCACGTTCATAAAATGACCCAATTCCATCAACATAAAGGCACAAATTCCATTGAATATGCTATTATTGAGCATTAAAGAGGGTTTTAAAGACGATTGAGGAAACTCCACTGATAAAAATAGAAATTGTTCTGCTTACCTGTTCAGAATCATGTCGTCTGTGAAGTGTTGTTGAAGGCTAAAGGGAAAATCACAGTGGCGCAAAATAGACAGCGCGGTAAGCAAATGGCCGAGTGGTCCTTAGAAATGTCTCATTTCAGGAAAATCTCATTACTTTGAGGATTAAAAATACCTTTTAAATTTTTAATAAACTTGATAAAATTGCTACATTTGTTAAATTGTCTCAGAATACTTGTTAATATAATATGTCTTCAAATTTGACAAATCGTATCGCAAAATCTCTTCTTCCAAATATAAAATACATGTAATGATGAATGCAGATAGGCACTATGCAAAAAGTGCCTCCAAACAGATTTTAAAAATATAAAGTAAACTAATACTAAACCTAATAGTAGCAACGAGGCTTTTAGTTTTTGAACAGTATTTAACACCAATACTGAAATAAATGAGTCACCACTAAAGAAATAATAATTAAATAATAATTATTCGTAATTCTAAAACGTACTAGTATGTTCCAACAACCTAATTTCATCTTACAAAGTTTTGAGAATGAAAATCACAAGATAAAAATTGGGCAATTTTCTCCCTAATGAGTAAATTTATGCTAATTAATAGGTCAATTAATATCGAACCTGGAGCAACAGCAAAGTTCAAATGAAACACGTTTTTCAGTGCCGCCTGAGCAGCACGTGCTTTCGCTAACTTCTTATTTCGACCAGATCCCTGAAGTAAACAAACATTCAGATGACAACTTTAACAACCTGCATAAACCGACCTGGAATGATTGGCCGTCAACTTCGACCCTCATAACAAACGACTTATTCTGACTCTCTCCGCTTTCAGATCCAAACTCAAACTTAATTCCCGGTCTCAGTTCATTCAGAATCATGATGGGGTTTTTCCCGGCCGGTTGAACCGACAACTTCTTTGCCGGAACCGAACTCGGTGGTGTGACGGCTCCATTGCCCTGGAAATCCTGATATAGCGAGTTTATGTCATCCGCGTCTTGTGTGAAGTCAGAGGTCGCTGGTTGTGGTGACCTCAGTACCTGGCGAGCGTCTGCTGCGTTAGGGTGCTGGACGAATGCAGCCAAGGCCTTTTCAGCAGCCAGCAGCTTGGCTTTCTTCTTGGTGCTGCCGGTGCCTTGGAACTTGTTGCCCATCACATCCACCGTCATCGTGAAAGTTGGAGCGTGTACCGGACCAACTTGTTCGGTGAGAACAAAATCCAAACCGGGTCTTATTTCGTTGAGCTGCATGAGAGCGTTCTTGACTGAGTTGGGGTCAGGGAGTGCAGCTTCTTTCTTTTTCTTCTTTTTAGGTTTCTTGGCTTCTGTTTCATCTGAAATGCTGCGTTTGAGGTTGGGATGCTCCTCATTGAAGGGGAGGAAGTCTGGGACAACGACATCATGGTTGACTGGTTCGTCCGACTCAACTGAAAGAAAAATAAATTATGAGTTCAATGCAGGGAACGGCTAATGTGTAGGACGATCTCTGTCTTCTGATGTTCAATGAAGTATAAATAAATCAAATGCCGTATTGCGCTGCTTGTGTCAATTTTTGGTGCAAGGCAGAAATTTCTATTGCCTCGCTTTTGGTTTTTGTGAGAGACTTGCTTATTTTCTTTCAAATGGTTTCCCGATTTTTTTGGGGGTTCATTTCGCCTTTATATTAATTTTCTGCCTTTCCTTTCTCGTGCGCGGTCAGCACGCTTCTCATCTCTCAGTTTTAATTTGCCAAAGCGCAATTATGGAGTGAGTTCTTCTTTTGTCTCTCTTTGATTTATGTTTTCCTTTCTGTTTGCATTTCTTTTCTTATAATCATTTTTCTCATTTGTATGTTTTCATTTGTAGTAAACCAAATTTCAACCCAATGGTACTACGCGTCGTTTGCCTGCACATAGGCTGTCTATAACAGTCTGCTTTCTTTTGTTCTTAGTAGTTATTCATTAATCATTATATGTAGACTCATTAGCCACTGTTGTTGGTTCAAATTAATGTGAAATTGCATGCAAGCATGGCGCCACGATTGCACAGTGGTAGCACGCTCGCCTGGCGTGTAGAGGGTCGCGGGTTCCATTCCCGGTGTGGCAACTTGCTAGGGTCAAATTTTGCAGCCTGAAAACCCTGTTTACCACAGCATGACACATTGCAGAGTCGAATCCTGGTACCTGGTTTGACAAAGATGGATTTATGTCATCGGTTTAGTGTTGTTGATGCCCACTTGTGATTATAACCCACCGAGGGCTCAAGTGCCACCTTTGGGGGGGTCCTATAACTATAACCAGGGGAAGTCAGAGAGACAGGAATAGCACCAATGTTTCCAGTGATTCAAGACATTAAAATTTATCAGTTGTGCGTACTTTGCTCAGGTTTTCGCTAATAAACAAATTAAAGTGTAAACTTTGTGCATATTTAGGTAGCGTGCGATACTCAATATATTGAAAACGAGATCCCTTCCTAATTTTTTTCAGTCATCATCCCCACAGATTATGGCTAGAGTAATTCCGCAAGTGTAACCGATATGATTATATCAGCTTATACTTTATTTCTTACTGATTTATCTTTTTTGTCTGACAGTTGTGTTATAGCCCCTTGAGTAATTGTATGCATCGCCTCGAACAGTATAATTTGATACACCTAATATTTGGTTTGCATTTGTAATGTGTTATTCAAACACAAATACAACTATTTTATAATCCTTCAAAAGCTTATATTAGTTCTTAATTTCTTGTCATTATAACAGCTCTGTAAGCATTAATAACTTGGTGTTTGTTGAGGCCTCAAACTAGGTTGAAAGTTGAAACCTTCAATCCAGACATGAATTAATAGTTACTTTTTACAATCTTAAAAATTGTACTAATTACTATGATAGATAATTTTTCAGTGTTATTGGTCTTCAGAGACCATTCATAGCTGATTCCAATACTGCAAACCTTTTGCATTTATCTTAAATCATTGTTGAGGTACAGTTGTTTGCGGGATGTTATGCTCGGGATGGCTTTTTGAATTATTGGTTCAACATTAATGATCCTTCAACCTGCACTCATTATTATGAAAGATAAGCTATAGGCCTAACTTTCATTGTTATTAGCATTTAAAGACCATTTAAAGCTGATTCCAATGCTGCAAACCTTTTATTTTTATCTTGAATAATTCAATAAATGCTGAGATACAGTTCTTTGTGGGAGCTTAAACTCGGTCGACTCTTTGAATTCTTGGTTAAATTTTTTATATTTTTCAACTAGCACTCATTACTATGTCACACTACCTAGACCTATAGCTTTACCTATTACTTTACATGTTGACGCGCGTCACGAAAAATTTGCGAATTTTAGCCACTAAAAAATAAATAACTTTTGATCTAGAGAAGATAAAATAAAAATTACAATTCTTTCAGTTTTATCTTATTTAGATCACAAGCTATCATTTGGTGCCATTTTCAATGATATCAAATGAATTTTAAATTTTTGTGCACATACCTAACTTGTCTTGTGGGCTTAGTTATGGCTACAGAATGCTGCAGCTACCAGTACCAGCCACAGGGAGTCTTACCAGTGGGCTCTGGATACATGGAATGCCTATGCAGCCTTCTAGACAGTATATAATAATATCAAGGGAAGTCACTGATTCCTCAGATTAACAATAACAAAGCCTTGGAAGCTACATTCCCCTCACGGGAGAGAGCTGAGGTTTCGGATCTGGCAAGATTATGAATAAATGAACCTATAGACACCAAAAACTCTGCACGGCAGTGACTAATTGCTCATTAATTGCACAAAAATGCTTCCATTTCCAAAACGACTAGCAACGGGTACGATGGCTGCAGCATTCAACCTTCACCTTAACAAGCCGCCAGGGCCTTCCGCAGGCCGTTTTAGCATAGTGGGGCCGCAAGCGTGAATTGCCTGACACCGTGAAGCGCAAGCGTGAAATGCCACCGCAAGCGTACAATCGTCAAGGAAAGCAGCGGGAAATTCTTCATGCCTGCTCGAAGCTCGCGAAAATTTGCCGAGTATTCACGATGTTAACAGACAGTGCCTGCCAAAGCTGCTTCTCAGAATAGTCTCCGCATGTAGGCCATCGCTCAACTAACATGCGGCCAATCAAAACACTGCAAACCATGTCAATGGCATATTTTACGTTCACCGCTTGCGTCTGAACTTAGCTGAGTGTTTATGCCAGTGGTTTCGCTTTAGAGCATTTTTGCGGAGTTCGTTTTTCAATGATCATCGATGATGTCGGGCACAAAACGACGCGCTAAAACCCCGCGAAGATGGCAACTTCTTGACAAACAATTACCGGATTTTTTGAGAAACGGGGGCGGGTTGAGTCACTTGAAACAAC
>KB294746.1:185794-211606 GCA_000328365.1 Capitella teleta | reverse complement strand
GGTGGCAAATGATTATTCTATCTATTTCCGAAAAGAAAATAAAAAAATATCCAAGGGTTTAGTCGCAGGACACGCTGATATGACGAGGCCCATTGTAACAGATGGAGAACTCGGTGTTTCATCACAGCTGCTGACGTCACGCCTAGTTAGCAATATATCGCCCGCGAAATCGTTAGCGATGATATTCCTTGTGTGGGCCAGGCATAGGAATCATTTATGGTGCATCAAATAACGACTCAGAGTCAATTTTTAACCAGTTCTCCCTCCCTTTAAAGGTCAAGGTCGCAGTGACCTTTAACATCGATCGCCAACGACGAATCGATCGCCAACTCATTGACTAGTAATGCTAGCGACTTGTAACTGGCATCAAATGTGTTAGATTTGCGTTTTTTCTTTTCCATTTTTTTTTTTTTTTTTTTTTTTTTTTTTCCTTCATTCTTATTTTTGAGGTTTTCACCAATAATTCAATTGTATACATTTCATTTTTTTTTTTTTTTTTTTTTTTNNGTTATATAGTTTGAACCGTCATTGTCGTCATTGTCACGTCATTGTCGTCATTGTTATCAATTGTTGGACGAGTAATTAAACAGAGCTTGAGAGGTTTTTCGTTGTTTGTTATAAAATGATTCAGTGCATCAATATGTAAAATAAAGCTCGGAAGTATTTCTGCTCTTAGATGCACCGTTCTTGCGTAATCTTGCATAATAGCAATTATGACTTTTTCAAATGCCGATATCTCTATGGTTATGTAAGTTGTGGACTTGAAATTCGCAGAGTATGTGCCACGCATACACCTCTAACGAAATTCCGATTTTAAATGAAGCTGCTTGAATTTCGAGATCATTGTGGTCATTAAAGCATTTAATTGCATAATTGATTGTTATTTTGAATTTGTTTGATCACTAAACTATTATTGCCATCAAATTTGGCCAATTATGATATTCTTTAACTATCTGGTGGTATACTACATGCAATAATAATTGGTTTAGCTTAGTGCAATATAATCAATCCAATGCACATACCAAGTATACAAGGATGAGCCCAGCTGACCCCTGATAGAGCCATAAATATTTCAACTTCTGTCAACATGCAGATTGAGTCAGACAATCTGGCACATTCGATGGTTCTGCACAACCTACTAGTATATGCTGTAGTATTAACAATCCTTATAAGTGTTGGATTTCAATGAATTTCATCCTAAATTAAATGACAATGTAAAGTCATGTCAGGTAGAAATGCATATCTAGCTCATTGGTAGCGCAATTCTGCTGTAAATCATAAATTGAAGCATATTCTATAGTTTAGCATCAGGAACTAATATTGCTGCGATTACGTTCATGTTTCTTTGATCAAGGTTTATCAATAGCTTAATTAAAATTTTGCCTTGGTCACATCTCAGATTGATTCTTGTTTTATTTTATTTTATTTTATTTTATTTTATTTTATTTTTTTTTTATTTTTTTTTTTTTTATACTGGCCAGAATGGATAGTGTTCGGGGTGATTCGGGCTGGTTGTAAAGTTTTAATTAGTGGGTGTCCTCTTGACGTTCTGCTATTGAATTGGAAGAAATTTTGAGTTATTTGGGTGTCGTAATATTCTGTGGCTATTTAATTATAGGTTTTTATTAGGTCTCCTCTGGTTCTTCTGTACTGCAGGGTGGGAAGTTTAAGTTTTCTTTGTCTTTATTCGCAATTTAGATCTTTCATTCCTGGTAACATTCTGGTAGCACGACGTTGAACATTATTTTGCTTTCCACATGTGTCTGGCAAAATGAATTTACAGTATTTGCTGAATACGACCAGTTGACTAAATGTTACTATAAATAGCAGCCAATGAGATGCCACCTGTCATCGGTGTGTGCCTGTTTCATTATAATTATATATAACCAGGGAACCAGTGAAGTAGAACGCTGCTAAAAACAAGCGATTTCTTGACGGTGCATGCAGTTGAATGCTGGTACGTAGAGCTATGCTAAATCCGGGGGTGTCCGAGCCTGAATACAAAACAGGATTCTGAATGATCCTCGGTTATACACCTTGAGGAAGAGGGCCTATTGCATAAGGCTTCTATGGGAAACAAATTGAGATCGATCACAACTTTTTTGTTCGGTTCGGATTTTTGTTCACGCAGAAATGATGGAATTAATCCGAATATCTGGGAAGAAACTAAGTCAGTCAAGTTGGATGCTCGCATCAGCCATAGGTATGAAGATGAGATTCCTGTTGTATAAGCCCTATGCTGGCTATTGTTATATTTATCGTAGGAAGCTATCATTTATATATAATCAGTATCCATTGCCAATAAACTATAACTTCATGTATATATAATCCGCAGCAAGACTTTGCAGAAATATGGACGATGTCAAAGCAAATGGAAGACCGCCTGTGGGCGTTACATAAGTGGACATGCGAAATGGGTTATTAATTGGAATTTCGCGTCTACGAACGTGGGATAAAACGGAGATTTTGGTTTAAAGAAGGCTTTGAGGTCATCCTCACTACGTGCCTCAATACGTGCGACGAACACAGATTACATTGTTTTCTTGTTTCTTTATTCGAAGGCTTATTTAACCTCAAAATCCTGAAGCAACTATAATGCTTCTTACGTGGTCCGATGAGGTAAGAGTTATAAGTGCCTACCCTAAGGAGACAAGGTTGGCTTCGAAATGTCACGTTCGAACGGGGTCCCCTGCCCTATGTTCTCTAAAGAGCATGTAATCATAAATTCATAGTCCTCTGATGTAATCTTCCACGAATGTCCTTAGCTTACTTTGCTCTTGTAATCCGAATCACATGACTCTGATTTTTTAGACTGCAATAAATATGCACGCATTGTTTATTCTTGGGGCTCCTCCGTTGAACAGCGCTCACTTCACGTATCCAGAGCAGTTCGCCATTCCTGGGCTTGCCCAACATGCTCTCCACTATATATATATAGAGAGAGCCTGAGGGACTGGATTGCGAATTCGCTGGTCGAACGGTCTAACGTCAAACCAGCGCTCATCTCTCATAGGATTAGAAGCCGTAGAAGGTTGATTCGCTTCAGAAAAAGACAAAGACTTACGCCATGCACTCACGTTGCCCCATTCCTCTGGGCATTCCAAGAATGACCTTGACCCTTGTTCAATACTATACAGGCAGAGCCAGTTAATCCGTGTAATGTAATTATTAAGCATTGCCTCGAAAATAGCACGCATGGGGTTGTTTTTATTACACATAATTATATAATATTATACATTTATACGGAATATTCTAACGAAAGAAAGAGTCCAGAGTTGCCTTCATTGGCTTTCTATTTGCCAAACTTGCGTACGTGAACGTCGGCACGTCATGCCGATTATAGTGCTGAGCAGACAGGAGACAAGCTGATTCAGAGCGGAGGTTTATGAATTTAAGGCTCATCATTTTATTTAGCTAATAAGTTCACGAATCACTGATGGGTCAGCAGAATCTCTATCTGGAACAATTCCTCGTCAATCGCGTCCAAAGTAGCTCGATCATTGCACCAAAATGCCAACAATCGATCGAATTTATACTCGTAATGATCAGTCAATGAATCATCCTGCTTAGAAGAACCTTTGAGTACATTGAGAGGCACTCCGGGCGTACAGCAGTAAACACATGTTAGCACTCTCTTGTCGCCTTCGTAGCTCCTACGCGGCATTCCGTTCGGATAATACAAGACATTCACCCTCGGCTTTAAGAGCTGCTTGCTGAAATACTGCGAAAGTTTGTAAACAATTAAAACTAATCCGTCGATATGGCGGTGTTCCACTTCCGGTTGAGTCAATTTGGCGCATGCGTACTCGCGATTGTCAGATCTGCGCATGTACACCCCGAAGAACCCCGACTTCTTCAGATTCTGCAGCTCTTCGTGGAGAAGCTTCGCTTTTGGATCGCCCAGGAAACCATCACAAGAGTACAGCGTCCGCGTTTGAAGAGCGATCCTCAACCCCATCGCCATGTTGTCCCACGTGACAGAGCTGTAGGGCACAGCGGCGACGACGCTGGCTTTCATGCAGTAGACTTGCGTGTCATCCTCGTCGTCACTGTCGACGACAATCCTCACTCTTCTCGTTCTCCTCACTGAGTCTCCAGGCGAGCCTCCTGGTGTAGCTTCCTCCTCTTTCTGGTTTGCCTCTGGGATCGGGATGCCTTGCAACCAGTCGTGCACCTCGACCAGGTTTTCTCTTTGGTGGGAAGGATCCGAATCATCCGATCCCAGCCAGTTCTGCTGACTGCCGCTCATGACGTAACAGCGTTGCTGTGCATCTGTAAATCAGAATAAGAAATGCGCGGTTATGTGATTGCATGCATATATCGAAGTATTTCGGATTACCTGCATATCATTAAATCATCATTAATTTTACCCAAAGCTCACACAATGCGTTTGGTTGAATAAATTTACCTTACACGAATG
The DNA here is from genome assembly GCA_000328365.1 of Capitella teleta. NCBI lineage: Eukaryota > Metazoa > Annelida > Polychaeta > Capitellidae > Capitella > Capitella teleta. Next base: position 207,186 of record KB294746.1, on the reverse strand, counting down.
TTTGAGTTACAACCTATAGAATAACTTGATGTAGTTAGCACGCGTACATTGAAATATGTGCTATTTCTCTATATATTATGAACCATGTGAAGGTACCATTTCAAAGCAGGTTGACTATATTTATATGCAACTGTTCACGAGAGAATAAGTATAATTATATCCAACTTGAAAGAATTTTTCGATCAACCGCCTCAAGATGAGTGCAACCTCCAGTACATGCTGGCATCCGGTCATACTAGTACCTGAATCGCTTAATTGATATGCCTACGTCAGGCTATATGCGTAAGCATAAATACAACTTGGACGTCTGCCATGTAAATGTTACATGACAATTTCGTCGTAGAACGTAAAAGAAGCCAGCCAGACACCCACCTTATTCAGACGAGGGGTCGTCACGAGTGATCTCAATGTCAACAATCCACCTTTACCCTCGCCATCAGAAAATCAGTCAGTCACGTGTTTCGCATTCGCATTAATCAGCATGACGCTCCTTCGTTCTGCTGTTCGCTGCTTTGTTTTGAGATGCCTCATATGGATTGTTTTCCCCTCCCCTCACCCCCCCCCCCCCTCCCCGTGCTCATTGCATGGCGACATATGCTGACTACCATGTCTGCTTCGTTGCGCTCAATTGTCACAAAGCATCTTTTTATACGTGACTCATAAAGTTATGCAACGCTTATGTGTGAAGGTGGGGTGCTAGATATTTCGCCTTTTATTTATTTTCAGGCGTATGAATAAATGATGCATTCATGTAAGGAGTCATGTGACTCCGTATACATCCAAGTGCCAGTGCATATGGTTAGCATGCCCAATTATAAAAATAACACACAAGCGACAAGTTTGCACAATCAATCTGAAGGCATAACACGTGCACGTTCGATGTTATCTCTCTTCGTTTTTCTTCTTCTATTTTTTTCAAGGTTTTTTTTTTTTTTTCGGTTAGGGGGAGTGCGAGATGATGGCTTCAGGAGAAAGGCTTTTGTTCAGCGTGTATCGTACTATTCGATAAACCAGTATAAACTATCATTATAATTATAATAATAATTATTATTATTATTATTATTATTATTATTATTATTATTATTATTATTATTATTATTATTATTATTATTATTATTATTATTATTCAATGAAAATATGATCGTATTTGGGTTTTACGTCTAGATCCTTTTATGAGGTGAGCGCCGTGTAGGTGTAGGAGCGGATCTAGTCCTGCTATAATTACATATTTCTATGTCATATTTTAAGTCCTTCGGACTATAACCGTAATAAGTGGTGGTGGGGGAGCACAATAGTCCTCATAGAATATTTAATCCTCAACGAGAAAAATTCCATCGAGGACGGAGCAAACATATATATATATATATATATATATATATATGTATATATATATATATATATATATATATATATATATATATATATATATATATATATATATATATATATATATATATATATATATATATATATATATATATATATATATATATATATATANATATATATATATATTTTTATATATATATAAACAATGCATATAATGTGTCTATCAACTTATCTTTTCTTGAAATCTCGCCTAAAGTGGTTTGCTACATTTTCTCTACACCCGACCCAACAGTTTTTCAAATATTGAAATCAAATTGTACCAGCTTTGGTAGGTTTCTTGGTTATAACGCTATAAAGTTTTGTTTTATTGGGCTTACGTTACTATTATTATAATAAGAGTTTATATCAACGAACGAGATTCACGCACTCCCTTGACCTCTTGTTTTTATTCAATCCTGGCGTTGACCCGATGACCATGCCATAAATCCATTGAAAGTCTGAGCGATCACTGCAATCAATACTTCCTTAGAATATTACGTCACGCAGAAATCCGATCAGAATTTCTACAAAAATACGGCGCTGGTGATTGAGGAAGACAAGCGTTGAGAATGGAGGCGGCAGAGGAAGTCACGATGAATCAGCCGAAGAAGGAGCTGCTCTTCCAGGCGATATTCAACTGCAAAATCCGTGCGTTGGAGCGAATGCTGGACTCTGGCATCGACATTGATGTGAGGGATTCGTTCTTGAGGACGCCGCTCATCTGCGCCACTTCCATCGAGGAGGAGCACGTGAGGAACCACGTCGTCCGTCTGCTCATCAAACGCGGCGCTGACATTAACGCCCAGGACGACAACGGCAGGACGGCGCTGATCGAAGCGTGTGGGACCATCAACAGGGACAACGTCATCCGAAGACTGCTACGGACCAATCGCTGTGATGTCAACATAGCCGACAACAGCGGATCCACTGCTTTACTTCACGCGGTGTCTTCGGGGAATTTGAGTGCCATTCGGACCCTGGTCAACTCCTCAGGGTCGAAAGAGTCCATCAGAGTTGATGACGTGAACCTCCGTGGGGTCAGTCCATTGGAACTGGCTCTGAAACTCGGCCAGGCCAAGTGTGTCCAGTTACTAGTGCAAGATGGAAAAGCTGACACTTCAAAGGTTTCGTCGCCGAAACTTTTGAATCAGATGCTTCAGTATGAAATGCAAAACGAAGACTTGCCTAAACCGGATTTTGCGAACCATGCAAAACGTCGGAGGTCAGTCCCTGTGCTAAGTTGCAACATGTTGCCGATAACAGAACTGAACTTAGACGCCCCTGATCAGCTACAGCGACTGTGCCTCTCACCGAGAGCGAAAAGTAGAGCTCCATCTAAAAAAATCGAGAAGCTTCTGGAATCAAGTTTGAAGTTACATGACGCCTCGTCGGATGAATCCGATGCAAATAAGTGAAACTTCACAAAGGACCAATCTTTTTATTGGAATAAATGTATTCACTTCCAAGTTCCTACATAGCTGTGGATTATCTTTGCATTTGCTGTGGTCTGTTCCTTGACTCCTATGGCGCGGAGTTGAGATCTACCAGTGCCCTCAATCTCTTGCGGTCACGTGCCAGCCGATGTACCTCATCCCATCTCAGTCTATCCCTTGATGTTGTCATTTCTTGGGCCTTCCTTTCCTCCTTCTCCCTTCAACGTTTCCTTGTAGCAACCTATCTGTTCGTGTGACAGTGATAATTATGGCAGAACCATTTAAATTTTCTTTGTCAAACTACAATGTATTCTAAATGTAGGAACATCTCAACTCTAAAACATGACCAGTCACTCTCCCAACAACATTCGTTTCATGGCTGAAAATCGTCCAGTCGGGTTACGCTTTGATAATAATATTTAGAACGTGTGAGTGGCAGGTTCGAGCGAGTGCAAATTGTGCGTTATGATCTTAGGAAGACATCAAAGATATACTATGCTTCATTCTAAAGCCAGAATCTTTGTTGACATTCACAAACTTTCCTCGCTGTCGTTTGTCCGTGTGGATGCGCAAACTATATAGATCAAGGTAATGTTTATGAGGAAACAGTAATGTTGTGTCTCGAATCATCGTCGGTTTTCCATTTATAATCCTGCAGTCACTGTGACCTAGATCTCAGTAGTTTTGTAATGTTATCAATGTATGATCGCCTGATGGCAAAATTCACTCTCGATTTACAGTATAGCTAGTAGGCCTATATATATATATATATATATAGGCCTACTAGCTATAGATAGGCCTAAATAATGTATGTGAGCGGATTCTAATTCCACAATCAAATATGATGTTAATAGAGCTATTGTAGTTATTATAATTTAGTATTGCGTGCGTCTATAGATGTGAACTGAATGTGGTATTAGACTTGCTCGGTATGTCATTCCTTTTCAGAAAAGGAGTGATCGAGAGCCATACACTAAATATAATTTATAGATGGTAAATTTATATTTAGTGCCGAACCCTGGAATGAATATCAAGACCACTGGAAGGTCAGATCCAGACGTTCCTGGTGTTGAGTCCTGAGGTGGATCAACAGACGAATCCGTTTCTCCAATAGCCCAAGAAATTTAAGGGAAACTGTTTACAATTTGTCGTCGATGCATTAAGGACGGGAAGGAGCAAGTTAAACTCGTGTGGATTGTGGAACAACCGATAACCGAACGAGACGAAGTCTAGTTCGGTCATCTTGTAGGGATTTATGGGATAAGCTACGATGTAATGTAAGGAACATCAACAAGGAGGTCAGTGGGCAACAACAATTCGAGATGCCAATAAAAGCATATACCCATATGGCACTATATATGGCCTTCAGCCACTGACGGCGTCCCTGCGTTGACCAGTTAAGCGATAAATGGGGCAAACACTCGGATCTCTTTGATTGACTTCAAGTTGATGCATGCGTACCAAAACACTCGATAATGACTTCAATCCATGATCGTTTATAAGTTGGGCGGCGAGAGAGCAAGAGAAGAGAGGAGAGAAGGGAATCCGTGCTGACACCGACCAGACCTCCCTCTCTCCCTTGGCCACTCACTCCTGGTGACAGTAATATTCAGAAAGTAAAAGTGTTGAAACGTGGAGTCATGGAGTCCTCTTCCTTCAAGAGTCGCTAGGTGTCTTCGCCTTCGTGCGGCCAGAAAGGAAAGACCACTGTAGAACACACACAAGAAGAAAGTTAAATAAGTGTCGACCACCAAAGGACAATATTTACAATATATGGCTCCAGAATCACTCACACGTACATGTCTATTTCACCATCAACTTCCAAGTGATTTAAGCAGATTATGTCACGGAAAACGCCTTCTAACTTAATCGCGACGATTTGAAACCTTAACTTGACTGCGTCATCCTGAATAGCCATAACGGTGATATCTGAATCAGGGTTGTACCTGCCAGTCAGTATTCGGCGAAATTTACGCGAAGGAAAGTTTTGACAAGACCAATAATATAGAGGTCTCGATATTATCGTGGCCTCAATAATACCAATGGGAAGGTCCAAGACAGAAGCGATTGCAGAATCTTCCGACCAAGGGCAGACACAATGAGGCGAGTAAATCTAACTAGAAATAAATCTGAAAGCTTTATTAGAAAATATTGAAATCACGCATTAAAAATTTATTACAATAATTATAGGTGTCCGTCAAAATTATCACGAAACGTTAAAGCTATACCATCCAGTTCAGACGGGTTACATCCAACTCAAGTACACTCTATTCAATAAATTAAATCTTACTTCAAGTGATAACCATATTGCATGCATCTAACTATACAGTGTACTAATACATCTCAACGTTTTACTTGTTATAAATGTATAAAAAAATACGTTTTTACATTCAATATTTTCCGTAAAATGCACCCTTCTTTCAAGAAGAAACAGGGATCTTTAAGAAGTCGTAGTTAAGTTTAGTCCCAACGTCGTCGTCATAGCAACAATGCTTTGGGTCGTCGTTATGGAACCGTTATCAAGAGTCGTAGAATAGTGAGCGTCAGTTGAGTTGCTTTGCGCGTCGTTCAAGAAACAATTGGCGTTCAGAAGACCAGCGCTAAAAGCGAACAGACACAGACTGAGCACGAAGCAGACTCCTGGTAAAATCAACTTCCGGCTCAGATCTCGCTTCGTCTTCAGATGACTCAGCTTTTTGGCGTTTTGCCTCAATTCTCGTTTGACCCTCCTCAGAAACCAGTACTCAATCGCAGTGGTTGCCAGGCAGTACAGCGCCACGACCAGAATAGTCAACGTGCTCATGCTGCTCGCCAACAACGACACACAACTCGCACCAATGATGTCGTCGTCTTTGTTTTTCGATGTCGTCACAATGCGATGTACGAGGATGACGAGGAAGTCCTCGAGGACGAGCTGCAGCACAGATATCGCTCCTCTCCACGAGGCATCCACGCGACTCCTGGGCGACTCATCGGACGAGCACATCTGGCGCACGTACGGAATCATCCAGCGCCCGTCGTTCACGGCTCGCCCGACGAGCACGACGGCCGATATGACGCAGGCGAAACCCTGAGCTCCAGCGACCCCACTGGCGTCACCCTGGAGGAAGGAGTGGAAGGCGAGCGCTTCTGTGATGACATTGACGAAGCTGAAGACCAGGACAATGAGGTCAAGGACGAAGAGGCCTCGCTTCTTGTGCTGAAATCAGAAGCAGAAATAAAGTCTTACGCGTGCACATCACTGTCCAGAATTGAGTGGAACATTCAGATCATATTTATATTGCTCTTATAGGTATATTGGTTAGGCATGTGAACCCGGCTTCAGGACGCATTCGAGATATGTCATGAATTGCATTGTCCTAAATCGATATTTATACACGTAATACAATCAAATGGGCGCCAATATACAAATGAAAAATATAATAATAAGCACGACTGTTTCGTGCGGTTGTACGCGTGTACCCCCCCCCCCCCCCTATAGGTTATATTCGATCATTTTTATCTTAGTCGCGTCAAATGTGACGTCATTTGATCTCAATCAAAAGACTGCACCCTGAAGATCAATGGCGGTCACCTGTCAGTCTCATTACTATGAATAACACTCATTAATACGTGCAACATTATGATTCCTAATACAGTCGAGTCAGCCTGGGTTGCAACAAGGGTCGTCTCTTTACCTGTGCAATTTGGCAAATGAGACAAGGAACACACCTTCATGTATTGCTTATGTTTTAATTGGAACTTCGCTTCTTCTTTCTGTGGAAGGAAAATAAAACATCTTGAGACGCTAATAATTCAAACTGATGGAATGGTAAAAGGTTTTTTTCATAATTGATTTATTGAGTTGAATCATCGTGGGTGGAATTTATATCATCTGTTTAATGCCAATGGAGATACCCAATACGTTTAAACCCACTTATAAACCATGAACATCTAATGCCAGTGAATACGAAGCATTGCAAGGAAATCAAATCGACCCCTTGTCCCTTTTCACCTTGGATCGATTGACAGGTACAATACATATAACCACAGGTGAAATATATTACTCTATATAGCAGCATATTTTTTTAGGGAAATGAATAACGAATGAACAACACGATGGTATTTTCGTTGCCTCTTCAGCATACAGCAATCATCGATTGGTGAAGATATGTGATTTTTCGATACTTCACCTCTTGGTAGCGAATGGAGGCGTGTTTGATCATTTGCTTTCTGCTCAGGGAAGACTGGTTCGCCCTCATGATGGTCGAGTGGTCCAGCGACTCCTGCGAAGAAAAAAAAAACATTTCACATGATAAGCTTTTCTTATCTGCCGAGATAAGAAATAGTTATTGCTATTCATATTCATTGATGGCATTGTATCTATCGTAGTAATTTTGTTTTAATTGCATGTTTTCTAGCCTAACTATCGTGGATGTAGGACACATAAATATCATCCTGTATTATGCAATGCTCAATGTGTTAACACATTTTGTGGTGCGTGTATAAACAAATATAGGCCCACGTGGGCCTACGTTCACGTGTCAAATCAGTGGGTTATTAAGAAAATATTAAAATATAACTACAGTCGACAGACAGCACACGATACAATTATTCACGATGATTAAATTGAAATGTTTCATTTTCAAAGTTCAGCAATGTTGCTGCTTAATTAAGCAGATTGTGAAGGAGATTATCGATAGATTATCGGAACATTCAATCCTATAAATAGATAAACACTCATCATAGAAGCATTTTTTTATCGATGCCGTTATACTAACCGTAAACGTCACTGCTGCAGTTAACCTAAATAGAGTTAAGTTAATTAACTTAAATACAATGCCAGCAATTACCATTTTGTTACTGCATGAGTTTAGCTCTACATTTCTATCATAAGAGCGCACTTCAAAAATGACAGTATCATTATAAAAGAATGCGTAACACGGTGAAATCCGGTTTTAACCGAATGTGTCGTTGGTGTAAACAGATGAATCAATCGAAGGAATAATATATTATAATACATGTATGACGAATTTATCAAAACATGATCGATATCATACTTATTATAATCAATAGTATATGTCAGCTAGAGCTGTGTAAATATGGAGTATGCATTATCGCATGCCCTGTGGACAGTAGTCGATATAGCGAGCAGGTTGTAACAGAATCAATCGTTATCATCGAGTCTGTGATGCACTTTGTAATGCATGTATGTGCCGGTTGCAGTGCCATGGATGCCATGAGCTACCTGTGTAATCATTGCTGCAAATAGCGTGCATTCAACATGACAAATCATCGCATACAAACTGAACACGATGTATGTCTGTGTATGGCACACGCAATCGAAAGCTGTGTATAGGTCTACACATGTTATACTTAAAGAGCACGTGTTGCGTAGATATTTCTACAAGATCAACTGACCTCCTCATCCTCCTCGTCATCGTCATCCCTTCTCCTCGATTCGTACTTCCCTAACGGAGGAACCATGTCGCTCAATCTGCTTCTGACAATCCACGTGAAAAACACCACAGTCACAACCTCTGATGCTCAAACAATGACGTCATATCTTTAAAGATCTCTCTCGAGAAGCACAGCCGAATAAGGAGGTCAATCCAGTGCAGTATGTTCAACTCTTGAGTGAACCCGTGTGTTGAATGTTGACGACAGGAATCGATGTGTTTCACCGTTTGCAATCCAAGGGAAATGCAAGCGAAACACACGCCGTCCGCACTGTCATCCACGCGCAGATATACCAGCTGTTGTTCAATCGAACACGAGGAGAGCGCGGTCGTATAAAGGCAAATAATTATTCAGAGTTGTCAAGCGGTTGTAAATCGTCAGTTGATATTTGAATTGGCTGTGTATAGCTAAGTGCCTCTATTTTTTTTTGGTAATTGTGTCATCGTGGTTCAATTAAAGGTCACGCCAATTAAACGCGATTTCATTCAATCAGAAGATGTGCTGGTATTTATCCGATTGTGTTGATTGTAATGATTCAAGGAATGAAGCTCCGCGGAGCGGCAGACCGGCCCCTTTGATCGTGTTTAATGGACCGCATTACACAAATTGATTTTCTCATCATTTTATGTCATCGATAAAATAAGTATTAATGCGAGTGAAAATTATCGAAAAATCTGTTTAACTTCTGCCCATGCGTGACTGATAGTTCTTCTCTGTATAATTTTAAACGTGGATGTAAAATTAAATTGTAATGCTGGAATTAAGAAACTATTACGTGGCTGCTGGGGTGTTTTTTTTTTTCTACGCAGTCTGTTAATTAATTCAACTCTCTACAACACTTCAGTTCGGAGCCACCGTAACTATGCCTCCCAAGTCTCCTCGCGAAAAGAATACAATTTTCAGAGTTGCATCCGCACACAGCTCTATGTTTCAATATAAACAACGCTGCCATATAATATCACGTATTGTCCTCTATAAATCATTGCCCTCGCGTGCAGAAAATAGATTTCCAATCTTGTATACAGAGGAAATAGGGGTATATCATTCACAACTTTACATACAATTGTTGGCAACCATCAGCGTTTTACAAAGGTGTATTTATGAAAGCGTTTTGTGCAGCCAATTTCAATCACAATCCACGATCTAAAATGGAAGTATTGCGCTATTATTGCTATACGCTGCGCACATACAGCAACACATGAGGGCATACGACACCCCACATCACACTCTCACGATGTGGGTTGCAATTGCGCCGGCCATTTCGCGCGTTCATGATGAGCAAGTACGAGTTGCTCCCCTCCAAGCAGTCTCCTCCTCCTCCTCCTCCTCCTCCGCCCAAGACCCATGCCCCGCGGAACAGTACCCTCCTGGCTGGAGTCATCATCGTCGGCCAGAACAAAAAGGACGGTGAATCGGAGGACGTTAAACCCCTGGAGGAGACTGGAGACCCGAGCGGAGAGAACTTCTTCACGCCGAGCAAAGTGTTCAACATCAACGAGGCGACTGAACTGGTGAGCAACATGCGATACGCCCAACACAGGGTCAGTCTAGACGCGGCCAAGAAACTCAAAGTGACCGCCATTGTGCTGGCGCAGATCACAATGCTCGCCCTGGGAACTTTAGCCGTCGTGAACATTATATTTGGGTCAAAAAGCAAAAGCTACTCGTCGATTTTCTTTGCCGTCACCGCTTTTATCAATTGCTTCACTTCTGGTATTGTGGTGTGGAGATATTTCGGAGCCAACGCTTCTCTGTATTCGTCGCGGAAGGAGAGCAAGGCGTGCTACGTCATGGGGGCGCTGCTCTACGTCCTAGCCACCAACGTCGTCACCCGCGCTCTCCTTTCCCTCATCAATGGAGATGATCCTGAGCAGAAAAGTTCCATCGTGTACCTTTCCTTGGGAAGCTCCCTGCTCTGTTTGATCCTGGCTCTCGCTAAGCTGGTGGTTGCTTGGCATCTAGAGAGTGTCTCCATAGCAACGGATGGCATCACATCTGTTATGGGTTTCCTGCTGGGGATAGGGGGTGTGGTGGCCAGTGTTGTTTACCATACGGACTACAGCATTTGGTTCGTTGAGGGTTGCATCGGGGTGGTCATCGCGCTGGTCATCGTCATTTATGCCACGTGGGTGCTGGTCAAGGCGTCGCACAAAACGACTACAGCCGAGCACGATCCGATGACGCTCTACAACTGAATGTTGTTCAATCTGATTTCGATATTTCGATATTATTCATCAGAATTTAATTTACTCACTACTCTCAAATTGTTTTGTATGTTATGCTGCCGCAAACAGATATTAAATTTTTCATATTACTCACTAATTTGTTTTTGTTTTTGTTTTTGTTTTTGTTTTGTTTTTTATCCCCTCTTATTCATTGTGTAACGAGCAGACGACGCCACAGCACCTGGCATTACACAATTGTGCTGTGCATTGGGCAAGGCATTGGGTGTTACACAATGCCTCTTATTACCTTGGATCCGTGCAGTGAGTTGTGCGTTTATCAGCGGAATTCATATTGCACAATCATAAAATAGTAAATGCGAATATTGCTGATGGAGGTCAGCATCGTGTGTGTACGACTAAGCAGCACTGTATCTGGCCCAAGCAACTGTACTCAGGTAAAAGCGAGTAAAATCTCACCACCACCATCCAAGCAACTAAGCAACTTCAGAACCTCAAATGATCCTGTTGATTCGTCTGTTATCATAGCGCATCGATTTTCCGGATGATCATAACGCGAATTCATAGCGCATAGATATTTAGGATATCATAACGCACTTGAACTCCAGCGACCTTGAACTTGGCCCAGGCTCTCGGTCTGCCTGACCTGAGTAAAGCCGTGACTCGATCAGGTGATGTAAAGGGGGCTCACAAGCCATTTTTTATTTCAAACATTAAATTACTGATTATTCTATTTCATGATGCCTGTTAGTATACCTGTGTATGGCATATCCATCATTGTTCGTAATATTTGATAAATTCACTTCACATTGAGGCCAATCGTCCATTTCTTCAGTATTGGTACAGTTAGAACACTGCACCCATAATGCATTTCCTGATATGCATACTTGCACTGCCAGCTACTCAGCCTAATGCAACTTATTTGACTGCTTGACCTGTGTGAGATCATTCTATTATTAGATCACAATCATTTGTGTCAATTTACCACGCGGAATTTCACAAAAATTTGCATGCATAATGCAAGCATTTCTTTTATGCTTAATTGTGGCATTATTCTTAAATTCATTATCGACAAGTGTTCGAGTTTTCTTTCCACTTTGCTTCTACTGATACCAACACCATTAATTACTACAATTAATTCAGTGGACGAAAGGAACAACATAATTGAATGACATAATTGAGGACATAATTGAAGGATTAAAGATCCACAAACATTAACTCAGCAGGGGATGGTGGTTGAATGGAAAGACCAAAGGGTATTCCAGCCATGATCCACTCGTTCATGCAATGTATCAACATAAGTGTACAACACGTCAGAAAACTTGTTGAATACATTCGTAAATTATAAAATGTATATTCATTTCATTGCCTAATAAATAGGACCACAGCAAAATCCCAGTCAGTGGGGCTAACTGTGCATTACACATTGTATTCATTAATGTGTTCATGAATGAGAAAGATAATCGCAACAAACTTGAATGAAGAAAATAAATTTAGATGTAGCATCAAGAATTTTATTAAGGCCGGCATCAGTAGGCCTATTATTTGAAGAATCTTTCAAACTCCCATCCTTTGTGTTGTCTGGGGGCACCATTAAATGCAACGCTTCAATGCTAGCCATTTATTATGCGCGCATCCTATAAACATGAGATTGCACACCACGATTCGCGATACCCCACTTTGAAAATCCGAGAGGGAGCCCCCCTGAGCTGAACAGGCCGCCCTATTTCCCTGATCCGGCATTCGAGAGCCTCTTGTGGCAGTTTGTGCCGATTCAGGAAGAAGACATTGTACGCGCAGTTATCCCGACATCTGAATGCAACAGCGTTGACTGGTGGGTTGATATTCATTCAGTATTTGCATATTGGCATTTGCTGTCTGTTTCCTTTTATTCATTTGCATTGAATTATTTTGCAAAGGGGATATCGCTTTTGTTGTCATGAATGTGGGGCCATGCGCCGAGTGCACGTGCACTCGGCACTTGCATGATGTCAGAATATGTAACGCATTTCAGATTAAACTCATGCATGGGTTTATCAATGTGGAATTCATATTTGAGAATTGGATCAAATACAAAATATACCTGAATAAATACAGCAGCCTTGCCTTGCCAATGCAACATGCACTTAAAATTAATGATTATAATTTATGCATGTATTTATTTATCCATAATCCACCGTTTGCCTTTTTCATATTTAGCACCTTCCATTCCGGTCAATTATTATTATTTATTTTTTTATTTTTTATTTATTTATTTTATTTTTTTTTTTTTTCAATTGTGCGGAAATTAATAATTAATTAATGCAGTTGATATAGGCTTACTAATAATATATAAAAGAACAATTTTTTTTTTCTTTTAATTAATTATCTAATTAGTGAGCCACTGCATTGCACTGCAGTGTCCAAAATAACATCCCATTTTGATAAAGAATAATTCACACAAAAAGAACGGAGCTTATTAACATGTACAACTGTTAGCATTCGCTATCTAATCATTACAAGTTCAAATGCATATCTGCTGATGTTGCTGTTTCGTGCACTGATCGTTCTGCTGAACATCAGACGACGCAGCGCCACTTTAGGTGCATCCTTGCACTTGGAGGTCAAAGGTCATGGGTGCATGCTGCCGTCTTTTCCATCGAGGGTACTACATAATTAGAAGCACATCTCGAAATAATATTATATGCGTCAACATTCAGCAGAACCTAGTGCAGATCGAATGCTTCATTGTTATTTTCGATCTCTGACGGTATTTTATGCTTCTAATTTTGTCAATTTTAATTAATTATTTTTCATTTGTTTGTTCTATGTTTTGCGGGTTTGTATTTTGTGTGAATTTACATCATTTTGTTCTGTCATCAGCAGCATGGGTCGCGGAGGTCTTGGTTCTTCCCAAATGCAGGAAATGCCGGAATATTCCTGGGATGAAATTCAGAGGCACAACCTGCGCACGGACAGGTGGATCGTAGTCGACGACATCGTTTATGACGTCACCAGGTTCGCTAAGAAACATCCGGGCGGAGAGAAGATTGTCTCCAATTGGTCAGGGCAGAATGCGTCGGTTAGTTGATTCTTTGATCGCATGTAATTATGCTAATTTATGCATGGAATAAAGTGTACAATAGTGCACACTAAGGTGCGCACACTTTGAAGCAATTGATATCGTGCAGTGATCTGTTTCACGCATGCGTATCCATGGATACCGTACGTGTCGTCGGTTTCTACGTCAGAGTTTAAACTTTAATTAAAGCATCTCGATAATTTTAAGCGTGGCCGTGGCGATTTTGGCTCTCTTTAGTTTAAAAAGCGCGAAATTTCTGGCAGGAATTAACGTCATTGCGATTGCTTCGGATTGTATTTGCGTGCGTCGAGGTCTCATTAAGGGAATGTACATAATATATTGTAATGTTCCTCATTAAAAGAAGTACTGTAGTCCTAGCTTGCCTCATGTCCACTTCTGTGTAGTGCCTGGGCCTCATCATCATTCTGTTCTTCAATGATTGGAATCAACAGTTATTGATATCAGTGGAAAGGAAACATTGAAAATGATGACTTTACGCCAAATTGGTAGAGATACAATTTATTCAACTATTGTCCTACTTAATTGATAGTGTGTTCACTATTATAAGTAGTATTCCATATATTTGTGACGTCATTTTCAGGAAGCGTGGTATGCATTTCACCCAGACAAGAAGAAGGTCAGCAAGTACATGAAGACGCTGGTCGTTGGTCGCGTCAAAGTGGACGATTCGCGCGGATCAGGAGGCAGTGGCATCGTACGTTATGACGTCAAATTACATAACCCCGCCCCGTATAACTAACATATTCCACCTTAGCCCCCGATCACTCAGGATTTCCATAAACTGAGAAAGGCAGCCGAAGACGCAGGATACTTCAAACCGAGCGCCATCTTCTACGTTCTGCACTTGGCTCACATCATTGGTTTTGAGCTGCTTGGCTGGTGGATACTCTATCAGTACGGCACAGGGTGGATTCCTTACATCATTGCTGGTCTGTGTATTGGAACTGCGCAGGTTGTTCGTTTAGACCTCAAATGAATCCTCACGAAAGATAACTTTCATTTTAGATGCAAGCCGGTTGGAATCAGCATGATTACGGACATTTGTCAGTTTTCCCAAATACTCGCTGGAATCATTGGATGCATATTTTCATTATCAATATTTTCAAGGTTTTGATATATTTTTATGTTTAATGGTTATATTGTGGTTATATTGTGGTTTTAGGGCGCGTCCTCTGATTGGTGGAACCACCGACACCATAACCACCATTCCAAACCCAACATCATCAACAGTGACCCCGACATCAAGTTAGACCTCGTCTTCCTTGTGGGGAAAGTTCTCCCGGTTGAAGTAGGGATTTCTTCAGGATAATATTGTGCATTAATTTTCTTTCTTTTTGTTTTCTTAGTGGGGAGAGAGGAAGAAGGGGAAAATGCCGTACAATTGGCAACAAGTCTACTTCAGTTTCCGTGGGTTTCATTCTACTTGTTGATTCCATGAAAGCTTATCATATCTTATCATATCTTATCTTGCAGTACTTCCTCCACTTTTGTTGCCCCTGTACTTTAACTGGGAAATTCCATATTATCTGTACAAGAAAAAGCAATACAACGTAGGTTTGCTATCATATATTGTTATTTTAATATTAACCATTTGACTAATTCACTCAGGAGATGATATGGACGGGACTTTTTTTCGTTCGTTGGCAATTCATGTTCCAACCGATCGTTGGTTTCTGGGGTGTCTTCACTCTCTTCCTGTTTGCAAGGTCAGCATTTTCAAATCATCTTCAATCAAATAAATTTCTCTGATGCCAGATTCATCGAGAGTATTTGGTTCGTTTGGGCGACGCAGATGAGCCACCTGCCCATGCAGGTTGATTACGATCACCATGACGACTGGGTGACATCGCAGCTGAAGGCAACGTGCAACGTGGAGTCATCCGCCTTCAACGACTGGTGGAGCGGACATCTGAACTTCCAAATTGAGCATCAGTGCGCGTCTGGCTTTTATTTTAATGCCGTTTGTGAATTAAATATGTTTTCAGTTTGTTTCCGACCATGCCGAGGCATAATTTGCATAAAGTGGCGCCGCTGGTGAAGTCTCTCTGCGAGAAACACGGATTGAGTTATCAAGTGAAACCACTCCTCACTGCTTTCAAGGATATTCTCGGGTAATTAACCAGTTAATTAAAATTTCTTTATTTTTCTTAATTAAAAACATCTTTTATGTCTTGCTTTTTAATCTCTGTGATGCTAAGATGATCAAGTTAAATTGATTTGTTCTTTTAATTATTTAAATTTCTTTTCTACAATTTTAATTTTCCTTTTTCTTTATCTTTTATCAATTTTTAGCTCACTGAAAGACTCGGGAGAATTGTGGTACGACGCCTACTCGAAATAATCATGCTGAGAACATTTGTGTTTGTCAAAGTTACAGCTTTGAACTTTACCAAAAGTAAATAAGATATTTTGTTGTCGTTGATAGCTAGTCCAGTGGTGTTCAGAAATAGACCTAGTCCTCATCTCAAGTACATTCGCCAGTCTAACTCAGTGCCATCAAATTTCCGTCTATACTGAATTTAATATTTTTCGTGTAACTGAGGTCTTCGTGGGATTTTGTCAACAATTGCCTCATGCTGTGTTTATGATTTCAGATCTATTTTTTAATTTGTTTTTGTATTAAAGTTGATTCAAACTGCTCAGTAATAAAATATTGTCATCAGAATTATTGTTTTAATTTTTTGCTTCTTCCTAAATCAATTAAACGGCTCTTGGTGCTTACTTCTTCGCTGATTATGATTCCTCTTGCGCGTGGTGACTCAAGTGGCGCTAAATTAAACTTATTACACTAAATTAGATCTATTCTGGCCCTTCAGTGTAAGCCCGGATAGAATGTGTCATTACCAGATCATAACGCACCAATCCCTTCACGCAATCCATAGATAAAGGGCCTTTATCACTCATTTCTGATGCAATGTGAATCACACCATGCATGCGTTTTGACTCATAAACTTGATGCAAGTCTATGAATTATATATGCATTACATCAAGGAATTTTCCGGAAGAAGTATTGATATACAATGGAATAATATTTATATGAGAAGTTGTAAAACCACATCCACAAGCAAAGGTTCAAATGCTTAAAAGTTGAAAGCTTGAGGCTGTAAAAACATGTCAGTTTGTGTTTAAAAGAAGATATGAGGTAAAGCTACGAATACCAAAAGGTAAGATGTTCCACAATAGTAGTATTAGTACAATGCAATTAAAATTTACGAGGCCATAAATGTCAAAACTAGATTGCGGGCACAACACTGATGAACGCTGTAATCTCAGTGCTAATATCGACATCGTGAAAAAAAAAAAAATTAGTGTTCATGCATAAAAAAACAAACAGCAATTTATAACAGTTATGTAACGTGTTTCTGCCAATTGATAAAATTCATGATTGAACACCATCAGTGTATTTCAAGTTGTATAAGTAAACGAATGTTCATTTCCATCCATCAACCCTGTGCTACGTACTCTGTGTACATGTAAATAGCGTGCATATATGTTAGTTAAGTAAGTACGAAGTAACACTCTTCGTGAGAAAATAAACTACCATCAAATACGAACGGCTTTTGGCTAATTCATCTTAATTATTGGCTGGTGCAACACACCCATCAAAGGGTACGAACATCCACGAACTTTAACAAAATGGTTCTCTTCTAAAAGAGAGTGGCAAATGGCTAAATTGGCACAACGTTGAGCATAAACAATGTCATTAGATCGAAAATTAGGACTTGCTAATGGAGCGTTGAATCGATTCGATAATTCTAAGAATAGGTTATGCTTTGGGGTGACCGCGCACAAGTGATACAGTGATCTGTTTTTGATGGAAGGAAAGGTGTTGGCTATTAACAAATACAGGAATAAGTATAAACATTCATAAATTTGACACAAGGCGAACTAATAGCAAAACACTTTGACGTAATAGATTGAGCAGGGTTTTTTTTTTTTTTTTTTGCAATTCGGAACACGCCTCGGACGTACAAATGTACACTCGTACAAATGTTTGTACCGTGTGCATGCAATACCACAGTTGGATGGGTTAAGAATAGGATTATTGAGCGATGGTTTGTTCGCTACAATTGCTACAAGGACAAGTTGACATGGTCGCATTTACAGGCACAATCAGCTCCTCATGATGCCAAGAAAGAAGAATCGTTGGTTCGATCGTGGCATCTCACCGCGGGGCATCGACGCATGATTTCAGCCATTGTTCCATTGATTCATATCGCAAATGGAACCAAACGTGTGCAATATGTGGACCCGATATGATCTTGACCATTGTCGATGATGACGTCGCAGGATGTTCATTTGTCCTGATGGATCTCCCATTGAATGTCGTTCTGCTGGGCTTCTGGCTTGCAATGCTGTTCGCTCCTTGCATTCGAGGTAAGTTGTTGTACAACGATTTAATTCACAAAATATACACATTTTTGTTCTCCTAAGTTTGGTCTAACTGATACTTTAGTAATTTTATGCTTGAATATTTGGAGTTTGATGAACTACAAAAGAAAGAAAATTTTAATTGAGCAAGCGAATCTAAATGGAGGAAAGTAAATCGAAATTGAATAAGAGTCTGTAGTCCACAAGCCATGCAACGAACTACGTCATGGATGTTCCATCCAACAGTGAATGTTAAACTCATCTCAGTACAATATGCACGCACAGCAAAGGAACATGGGGAATTATATGACTTTTTTTCAAAATGCAAAGTCTCACTTTGAATTTCTATACATGTATGTATCATGTAATACACGAACGTATATTGTACGCCAAGTACTTTCACTAATGTTCCAACAGTGGAACGATCAGTATTTACAAAAGCAGTAATTCCTTCTTCCAGCGGACTGTTTCTGCGCTGAAAATTATGCCATCTTCAGTGCATTCCGCGACAGCACAAAAGTCGTGACGTTCACCGCGGGCAGCGAAGAGCCAGGATTCGAAGCAATATTCAGTCAATATGGTCAGTATTCCACGCTTAATTTGGATTGACATTAAGGCATCCAACATAATATTATTTATTTTTATTGTACGTGCAAGAAAAGCAGATTTACTTGCTACGTGGATCATGGAGATGACGGTTACTTCGTCGGTGTTGAGTTATATACAATTGGGTCTTATTGGGTCTTGAGTTTTATTCCCAAGAATATCCATCCACGAAAAAAATATGTTATTAAATTAACTACAGTTAGAATCGTATGCCCGAGAAAACAGGAGAGAGAGATGAGAAAAAAAAAAACAAAAACAAAAAACAAAAACAAAAACAAAAACAAAAACAACAAGAATCAATCAGAGATGTAACCAAGGAAATTTTTTAATTAAGCTATTGATGAACACTGATCAAGGAAACATGAACGTTATCGCAGCAATATTAGTTCATGATGCCAAACTATATGTATCAATTTATGATTTTACAGCAGAATCGCGCAACCAATGAGCTAAATACGCATTTCTACCTGATATGACTTTACATTATCATTTAATGTATGATGAAAACTATTGAAATGCAACAACTACAAGGATTATTAATACTATGGAGAGTATAGCCCATTGGCTGTGCAGCATCTTCTAATATGCCAGATGAGCTACCTCAATCTGCATGTTGACAGAAGTTGACATATTTATGGCCCTAACAGGAGTCAGCTAGGCTTAGTCCAGTATAATTGGTATATGCATTTAAATTATTATATTGCACAAAGCTAAACCAATTATCATTGCAGTATACCACCAGACAGTCAAAAAATGTTATATTTGGTTAAATGCATAGCAATAAAAGTTTAATGAATAAACAAATTCAAAATAATTATCAATTATGCAATTAATGCTTTAATTAACGCAATGAACGTAACTTCATTTAAAATCAGGATTTTGTTAGAGGTGTACGTGTAGCATATACTCTGCAAAATTCAAGACCACAACTTACATAACGATTGAGTTATCGTCATTTGAAAAAGTCCTAATTGCTATTATGCAAGATTGCGCAAGAACGGTGCATCTAGGAGCAGAAATACTTCCGAGCTTTATTTCACATATTGATGCACTGAATCATTTGATGCCAGTTATAAGTCACTAGCATTACTAGACAATGAATTATTGGCGACCAAAATTTCAACTTAGAAAAATCACTGCGACCTTGACCTTTAACCTTTGATCTTCAAACTTTCAGTGTTAATCCAAAATAACTTGCTTCATTAACAAGCGCAACTTACTAATTGACAGACATGAGCGAATTCAAAATATTCAGTACTAAACTTGTTCAACGGAATACCAAAGCAATTAAATTGGCTAAGTGTTGCCTATTATGCATTCCGACCGAAAACACACAAATATTCTGAATTATCACATTTCCTTCTAAGACTCGACAGCACACGTAGTATGCAACTCAGAAAAGTTACAAAATTTACGAAATTCTAAATAATCATCAATTTATGCAATTAAATGCTATAATTACCACAATGACCTTGACCTTGATGCAATCTCATTTAAACTTATAATTTCATAAGATGGCTATATTAGCAATATACTCTGCGAATTTCAATGCCACAACCGGCTTAACAACCGAGATATTTGCATTGAGAGCAGTAACAGCGCCATTCATTGTTGTACATATCAATGCGCTGGATCGATTGGTGTATGTTGTAAGACCCTAGCTCAATTAATGAGTGAGCTAGAAGCGATCCAATTTGAGACTTTGAAAAATCGCTGTGACCTTGACCTTTGACCTTTAACCTACAAATTTGAATCAGACTCGCAGAATGACATGTACTATCAATGTGTGAAATTTGCTGAATTATACTTCACGGAGTTCCGCGCAACGGCGCATAAAAAATCGTTCACGGACTTACAGAAACAAAAAAAAACAAAAAACAAAAAAAACAAAAAAACA
The DNA here is from genome assembly GCA_000328365.1 of Capitella teleta. Taxonomy (NCBI): domain Eukaryota; kingdom Metazoa; phylum Annelida; class Polychaeta; family Capitellidae; genus Capitella; species Capitella teleta. The sequence continues at coordinate 186,807 of KB294746.1, read as the reverse complement.
AAAAAAACAACATGTAAAGTAACATAAGGAAAAATTTTATTTTAAAATTTTCCTTAAAAAAAAAAAAAAAAAAAAACAAAAACAAAAAAACAAGATTCAATCAGAGATGTGACCAAGGAAAATTTTTAATTAAGCAATTGATTAACCACGATAAAAAACATGAACGTAATCGCAGCTATATTAGTTCATGGTGCTAATCTATAGTATATGCTTCAATTTATGATTTATAGCAGAATTGCGCAACCAATGAACTAAATATGCATTTCCATTTGTCATGACTTTACATTAACATTTAATGTATTATATCATTTAATGTATGATGAAAACTAATGCAATCCAACAATTATAAGGATTTTTAATTCTACAGCATATAGGCTGCGCAGAAGCATCGAATGTGCCAGCCAGATGGTGTGACTCAATCTTCATGTTGACAGAAGTTGACAAATTTATGGCTTTATCAGAGGTCAGCTGGGCTCAGCTCAGTAGACTTGCTATGTGCCATGAAATTATATTGAAATAAGCTAAGCCAATTATCATTGCAGTATACCACCAGACAGTCAATTAAAGAATGTCATAATTGGCCAAATTTGATGACAATAAAAGTTTAATGATCAAACAAATTCAAAATAATAATCAATTTTGCAATTAAATGCTTTTTTGACCACAATTATCTTGAACTTCAAGGAACTTCATTTAAAATCAGGATTTCTTAAGAGGTGTATGCGTGGCATATACCCTGCGAATTTCAAGTCCACAATTTACATAACCATAGAGATATCGGCATTTGAAAAAGTCAAAATTGCTATTATGCAAGATTAAGCAAGAACGGTGCATCTAGGAGCAGAAATACTTCCGAGCTATATTTCACATATTGATGCACTGAATCATTTGATGCCAATTAAAAGTCGTTAGCATTACTAGTCAATGAGTTATTGGCGATCGAGTTTTCAACTTTGAAAAATCACTGGGACCTTGAACTTTAACCTTTGACCTTCAAACTTTTAGTGTTAATT
>KB294746.1:99665-182001 GCA_000328365.1 Capitella teleta | reverse complement strand
ACTTACATAATCATAGAGATATCGGCATTTGAAAAAGTCATAATTGCTATAATGCAAGATTACGCAAGAACGGTCCATCTAGGAGCCATAATACTTCCGAGCTTTATTTTACATACTGATGCACTAATTTATTTAATGCCAGTTACATGATCGCCAATAAGATTACGCAAGAACGGTGCATCTGAGAGCAGACATACTTCCAAGCTTTATTTTACATATTGCTGCACTGAATCATTTGATGCCAGTTACAAGTCAATAGCATTACTAGTCAATGAGTTAGTGGCGATCGAGTTTTCAACTTTGAAAAATCACTGCGACCTTGACCTTTAACCTTTGACCTTCAAACTTTCAGTGTTAATCTGAAAGAACTTGCTTCATTAATAAGTGCAACTTACTAAATGACAGACATGAGCGAATTCAAAATATTCAGTACCAAACTTTGTTCAACGGAACACCGAAGCAATGAAATTAGCGGCTGAGTGTTGCCTAATAATATGTGTTCCGACGGAAAACACACAAATAATCTGAATAATCACATTTTTTTTTCCAAGACTCGACAACACACGTTGTATGCAACTCAGAAAAGTTATAAAATTAACAAAATTCGAAATAATAATCAATTTATGCAATTAAATGCTTTAATTACCACAATGACCTTGACCTTGGTGCAACCTCATTTAAACTTATAATTTCATTAGATGGCTATACTAGCAATATACTCTGGAAATTTCAATGCCACAACCCGCTTAACAACCGAGATATTTGCATTTGAAAAAGTCATAATTGCTTTTATGCAAGATTACGCAAGAACGGTGTATCTAGGAGCAGAAATACTTCCTAGCTATATTTTACATATTTTTGCACTAAATCATTTGATGCCAGTTACAAGTCGCTAGCATTACTTGTCAATGAGTTATCGGTGACCGAATTTTCAACTTTGAAAAATCACTGCGACCTTGACCTTTAACCTTTGACCTTCGAACTTTCAGTGTTAATTCGAAATGACTTGCTTCATTAATAAGTGCAACTTACTAATTGACAGACATGAGCAAATTTAAAATATTCAGTACCAAACTTTGTTCAACGGAATACCGAAGCAATGAAATTGGCTAAGTGTTGCCTAATATGTGTTCCGACCGAAAACACACAAATATTCTGAATTATCACATTTCCTTCTAAGACTCGACAGCACACGTAGTATGCAACTCAGAAAAGTTACAAAATTTACGAAATTCGAAATAATCATCAATTTATGCAATTAAATGCTTCAATTACCACAATGACCTTGACCTTGATGCAACCTCAATTAAACTTATAATTACATAAGATGGCTATGCTAGCAATATACTCTGCAAATTTCAATGCTACAACCCGCTTAACAACAGAGATATTTGCATTTAAAAAAGTCGTAATTACTATTATGCAAGATTACGCAAGAACGGTGCATCTGAGAGCAGTAACAGCGCCATGCATTGTTGTACATATTAACGCGCTGGATCGATTGATGTATGTTGCAAAACCCCAGCTCAATTAATGAGTGAGCTAGAAGCGGTCCAATTTGAGACTTTGAAAAATCGCTGTGACCTTGACCTTCGACCTTTAACCTTCAAATTTGAATCAGACCCGCAGAATGACATGTACTATCAATGTGTGAAATTTGCTGAATTACACTACACGGAGTTCCGCGCAACGGCGCATAAAAAATCGTTCACAGACTTACAACAAAAAAAAACACGTAAAGTAACATAAGGAAAATTTTTAATTTAAAATTTTCCTTAAAAAAAACATTTTGAAATTGGCAACGAAGCAGCAAATAAGCGTATATAGGCTAGTATGAGGACTTTCAGAGGATCCTGAACAAAGATGAGATTGAATTACATATCGAATTCATATTGATTCAGTGTCACAAAATGCACGTGTTCCAAATAACTGAACAACCAGATGCATGGGCCTACATTTACACCTTAGACATAGACGCCAATGTCCGCCTCGCATCCAATCCTGGATTCCTGTTTCAGGTTATGGCAACACATCATGGCGACCCAGTGCCACGGGTGCCGACGCCAGGACCATCGAAGCAGAATTCCCAGTTGCCGTGTGTGTGACGAGCATCCAATCTTGGGGAAATCCTGCCTCCGAAGGTTACACCACCAAATACAAGCTCTTTTACACAGTCGCTGACGGCGCAGTGGACGCAGAATACAATAGTGATGTCAGTTTGCGTGAATAATCATTCGGAATTCCTCAACTGTGTTTGTTTTAGAAATTTGACGGGAACACCGACAGCAACAATGGGGTTGTAATCGCACTTCCTCCCATGTGGGTGACTTCCTTCTCTGCAAGGATCATTAATTTCGAGGGTTACCAGGATTGGAGGTGGGAATTGTACGGATGCCACTCGCATCTTTCTGATGGTGAGAACTGGGAGTCAATGCCTGAATTGTGCAATTAAATATATAATCTTGGTTTCCAAGGCGACGCAATGCAGATAATCATGAAGAGTATGCGCAGTGCATTGTGGAAAATGCCTCCTCTGTTAAATGCCCTGGATTTAGACCAAGAAACTGCCAACAGCACCTTCTTTCTATCAGATGACGACATCAACACGTGCCTCGATGCTCCCGATCCGCTCTCCGCGTGGCACTCTCTCGTCCGGATTCCGCTTCTCCCCGGAGATAACCCCATGCGGATTATCGGCGAAGCAATCCAGTGCGACTTCCGCCACGTGCTCGTCACTCACCAACAAAATAACGCATCGGTCAGTTGCGGTCACTCAACTCGGGTTTGTCGTCTGTTGGACAATGGTCACTGCGAAGCTCAATGCGGCGACAACGATGTTGATCTGCGTGATGTTGCAGTTTACGTCAGGGGAACTCCTGACATGAGACTCTGCGAGATCTCTTCTGACGGCCTTTGAAGCACTTTGAAATAATATAATAATATGTACCCGGTTTGTAATGTATGCAATACATTGATTTCTTCGGCTTTGAAGTGACCGTAAACCCTAAAATCACAATTTAACCAATATCGGTTACTATTGCCGAATTTATTTGGTTTGGTAGGACGCTTTAACAATATTTATCGGCAACCGGTTTCAAAAATGGAAAATCATGAATTTGGTGTTAAATGTTGAATTTTGATTGGATGTCCTTTTGAAATTCTACCGTCGAATGGAACAGCACGAGTAGCGAGTGACATCACGTGACTAATGTTTCAGTGAGGTTTCATCGGCTTCTCCAGTATCGAAGGATTGCAAGCTTCGAGTTTCTTCATAGTTGAGGTACTTTCTCAATATTTTATCATACCAATGTGTGTGCACCTGACTGGACTTCTTTTTCAAACTAGGCGTGTATATGCATCGCCTTAAACCTGCCCCCTATTTGTAGTGGTCAAAACTCAGGATTTTTGAGACATTAGTGACCTTGTTTACAATATTATTTTTGTTTTGCATAAACGTCTTAAAATATTCCTTTGTCTTTCTTTTCTCTCCTTTTACAATGTAGTTATTAAGTCTTAAATGGTCCAGCAATGAGGTAACTATTTAAATTGAAATATTGTAAATTCATTAATTTTCGCGGGTATTTTATTTCGGTCGAGCGCAAGCCAACGAATTCGCGGTATATAATTTCGCGGCCGAGCGTGGGTTAATGACCTTTTTTTTAGGCTACCAGATGCATGCTGTTGGAGTGTGTTTACAAGTCTCGTGCAGCTTATAGCGAAAAAAACTTTTGGTTCGAGTCTGCCTCTCGGCCTTAATTCTAGGAATGTAAACGAGCTGCGGTATCAAAAATGACTAGAACTGTAACGCGCATAGAAACAATATTTGAGTCCGTCTCTCTTTCGACAGTTTCTTAGAATAGATTTTCGGCCATTAAAACTGCGAGCTTTTCGGGAATCATCCATTCCGCGCTCATCCAGCCACTCGTCAACATGCTGCGATTCCTCACCATTACATCACGTTCTAGTACCCCACATTTTCGCGATATTAATTTTCGCGGTCGGCCGCGATCGCGAATATAGCGAAATTAAATTTCGCGCGAAAATTAATGAACTTACAGTAAGATCTTTTTATTACAATTTTGTGTTGGTCACCCTCGTTCAATAAGGAGTGAACTTCCTTAAACAAGAAATGAAAAACCAACTCAACGAATAAACTTTAATGAAGAGAAAAAAAAGTTTGTAATTTGAAAAGAGGGGAAAAAACACCTAGAATCACAGATAGAACTTGAGATACCAGTAATATGTTGTCAAGAGATCAGTTCCAAGACCTAATGATTAATGAATATTCATCATACCTCATTAATTATGCAGGTATGAATATTCATAGCAAGACCAAAGCTGAGAGAAGCTCGCATCACAGTGCATTGTACCTTCGTAGACTAGACGAGGAAAATGTTAACGAATGCTGACCTTCGATTTTAACAATAAAAAATCGGACAAGAGCGAAGAGGATCTCCAACTAATTGGATGTGAAGTGGAATGAATACAAAGCAAAACAAATAAAAAACAATCAATAATAATAATACTAATGATGAGAGAAGGTGAGCTGGTTTTTAGGTGAAATTGCTTCTTTAAACTCCTCCCCCACTCCTCACTATGGAAATCGGTTTCTCCAATTCAGCACTGCCTTGAGCTGCTCTGGCAAATCGACTGTTGGAAATAGCACCACTCTTCAAGGCACTCATCAACTGAGAGGAAGAGAAAGAGCTAATTAGAGGGGAAAAGGGGATTTATTGGGAGGAAATTTGAAGGGTTGAAGAGCATGTGTTGTTTCTAAACATAGCAGATCATTGAATAAATGGAATCATACGATATGTCATATGTAAGCATCATTTGTGGTCATAGCAGGGAGATGGAAGTTAAATCCAGCATGAGTGAAAACCATATGTAATATTATTGAAATGATAAGATATCACTCACTAGTGATGGCATTAAATATTCTGATACCCTTCGTCCTAATTCCATACATGTAAGTGGGAACAGAGCAGAAATCACAGATATAAAACGTAAGAGAAAATACGCTGAAGATATTTGCGGAATACCGCTACTTTTCTGTACTGCGCATACTGAGACATCAGAGCCGAGCATGAATGTTGTGAGCACAAAAGAAGCCAAAACAACTAGTACATGTTGTAGAATTCTTGTCTATTTACCAACAGAGATCACTTCCTGTGAACACAAATAACTGAAACCATAGAAGTACTAGAATGACTGTGCAATGTTAAAGCACCCATATATTCAAAGTAGCTTGGAATTTAAGGAGACTATTATAGGCCATTTACAGCATAAAGCACCAGCATGTCAGTTTTCATTGAGCTGTTCGTATGTCGAAATTCCTTTAAATTTGACTTCAATTCTGACTGATCACGTGACCCCTATAAGCATTCTAGTTATCCCTTTATATTTTTATGACTGAAACATCTTCTTTGCTGGTCCATACACTGATGTGTTTGGTGCCAATATCTGTCCATCATCACCATTGAATGGGTACCCAGTACAATCGACAAGAGTACACAAGTCAAACATTCTGGACCGGTTGGGATCATGTATTAGTATTAATCCATTAATAATTATTAATATAAAATAATTAATTAATAATAATAATTAAAAATATGTAATAAATAATCGATAATTATCATTAAGCCAACTGAAAACAAAGTCCATGCTGCGGGATTAGTTCATTAATGACTCAGGCCAAACCAAAACAAGAAAACCATTTCAAAGATATGCAGTTGAATATTATTTAGAATTCTTTTCAAGATTCCTGATATGCCAGGGGTCGAACAAGTAGTGAACAAGGCTTTACATTTTCCTTGAAATTTTCTTAAATTGTAATGACAGTGCTGACTCGCTTCATTCAGGAAACCACACACAATGTTACAGCGTTACGTAGTAGAGGGAAGCATGTCTCTCTTGTGATTGAGGTAGAGTGATAGCATCCTATAGAGTATTGACGCATTCATAATTAGATGATCGCTATGGCAGTGCATGGTAAGAAACGATTGATGTCAAATCGAGACAATGACTTACCGGGTACATACTAATATACAATATACATCAACTTATCAAGTGTACAATTCATGACGTTTTTATCTTTTCATTTACTTTTTTTTATCTTTTTCATCAAAATTTAGGGTCAAAGTCAAATTACATTGAGGCCGTTGATCTCAGATGTGTATGAGAATATTCGGACGGTATTCTGTCTATTGACGAGTGAACGTTTTCTCTAATATCGTTATTCATTGGATCAAGTTCAGGCAGTCAACTATTAGCTAAACTATTTAACATAGCAAAAATGATTGCAAAAAAATAAAAATAAAAAAATCAACCGTAAAACAAGATCAGATCTACCTGATGGTCGACTACTTCTCCCCAGAGTTTCTTGCGCTGAATAATCTACAAACAATTTGCATGCTTAATTATGCGCAGTGCTCATTAAGGAACTAATGAGAAGCTTGATTAGACCTTGCACCTGATCAATTACCTGCAGGAACTCAGCCAGATCGACCTGAGCGTTACGACTGATGTCCACCTCACTCAGCATATAATGCAAGTCATCCTCTGACACACGATCACCACTTTTCTGTGAGATACAACAACGCAAATAATATTACCTGCAGAAATTCTCCCAAATCGACTTCGGCATTTTTATTGACGTCAACCTCGAGGAGCATCTCATGCAGCTGCTCTTCACTCAGCCCTTCTCCGATTCTCTGAAAGGGAAGTGTAAGGGCAGAGGTGCTGATTGGCTGTGAGTTTTATGATTGGCAGATAATGGCTATTTTGGGAATTCCTCTTTTATGAATTTTCGCCTGTAAGCAATTTTCATATGATGTATTACAACGACGAGGTAATTCTCAAAATGGCAATTATTTCAATTTGAAATCAAAGGAAAGAAAAGCTTTGGGAGAGAGGCATTTGAAACAAAAACTGAAAATGGGTCAAGAAAGAAAGGAATATTGTTAGAGAAAATTCTGCATTGCAACAGCACTTGCATAAGCAGCAGAAACATCAGATAAAAAACATTTGAAATAGCGCTTAAATGGCTCACAGTGACTTTAAATAAACAATTAAACACGTAAATGAACTGTAAATTAGAGAAATGTGAATTAAAACAAGAAGTAAGCAGAAAAAGAAGCGAAAGAAACCTTGAAGTAGCGCCTGAGGTCGTTGATGGTGATATATCCTTTGTTGTCAGAATCGAGACCCCTGAATCGCTTAATCAGCATGTTGATCTCTTCTGCAGTGAAGTTGATGGGAACGCGGTCTTTGGTTTGGTTCTTCAGTTCCAGCCCCATCTCCAGACGCAGGAACCTCATCGCATGCTCCGTCTCCTCCTGTCAAACCACAAATCAGCGCAATTCTCCCGTGCATCCCACGCAACCTTTTGCCTCGTTTCATCCCAACCCAACTCTGACGCCATGATCTGCACAATGCGCGGGAGGGCCTCCACCGCAGCGTGCACATTCACAAACGCCAGCCGCGTCCTCCGGGCGAGAATGTCCACGGTAGTGCAGGCGTACTCACGCACGGCCCACACAACCTCTGCCTCCAGGTACGGATACTCATCGTGCAGTCTTTTGCCCACGATGGGCCAGCGTTTGCCTGTTAAGCGGGCTAATTTGGCCACTTTGAAGGCACGATCGCCATACGTGGACGCTAAATGCTGAGCAACCTAAACAAAAAGCAACATCAACGATCGATAAGCATGATAAGAGCAACCAGACCTGGTTATCAAGACCGAAATCCTGTATGAGGCGGATGAAGAGTGTTGGAGTGTAGGTGTGAGCACCGTCCAGCATCAACCCAGTTGTGGCGCATTCACGTTCCGGTTTGAACTGGAATTCCTTGATGGCTCTGTCAACTGTCTCCTCTGCCATGCGCCTATATGTGGTCCATTTGCCTCCTGCAATCGTGATCAGTTTGTTGGCGGAGACTTCGATGATGTGGTTGCGAGCGATCGACTGGGTGTCCTTGGCGTTTGGATTCACAACGAGAGGACGAATGCCGCTCCATGCTGACAGCACATCTCCCCTGCGAACTACAAACGCAAATCAAGGAGGCTGGTCATGTCCATACGCTCAATACCATTGACATCTGCACTGAGGTAATTCCTGATTTCATTCAGAATGAACTGAATCTCGTCCTCTGAGGGAGCTGGGTTGTCCGTCACCTGACACGGATTGTCCGTCGTCCCTTTGGGAACGCAATGACATGATGCACAGAGGTCAGAGGTCAATGCATACCTGCCATTGTGGAGTTCTGCCAGGGAAGGAAGAAGATGACGCGGCCGTCCGAAGTGGCCGGGTCCAACATGCCCATCTTGGCAGGGCTGAGAAATGCATACAGAAATGTATGAGAAATGCATGAAAAATGCATGAAAGAACTGCATGAGTAATGTATGAGAAATGTATGAAAAATGCACAAGAACTGCATGAGAAATGCATGAGAAATGGATGAGATTTACCTGTAGTAATCGGGCAGCACTACATGCACCCCAGAACTTGGTTGGCAGATGTTTTTGGTGTGCACTGGGTCATCCATTTTGCGAATCACATCAGTGTAGGGCCCAGTGGCGTTGATGATGCACTTGGCTTTCACTCGCATTTCTTTGCCTGAAATTCAAATCAGAATCCCAAATTCCTGATGACCACAAACGCAGCGTACCAGTGATTTTATCCTTGAGCAGGGCGCCAGTGAGCACGCTCGATCCTTGCTCTTTCTCCAGATCAGTCACCTCAACGTGGTTAGCAACGCAGGCGCCCATGCGTGAAGCCGTCAGAGCAATTGCTATGCACATCCGAGCATCGTCATGCTGTCCTGGTAGGGAGCATTCATTTATTAGGAGTTGATCAAATTAGCCGGCTAACCATCGTAATAAATAATCGCTCCTTTCAAGTTGTCTTTCTTCAGCATTGGGAACAACTCCAAGGCTTTTGATTTGAACAGAATGTAGCTGGTTTTCAGCAGCTGACGACCGGCGACTAAATCGTACGCTTTGATGCCAGCCCAGTAATAAGGCAACTGCCACCACCTGTTCATTCAATTAGTACATGAGGAGGCAGAGCACTGCAATACGTACTTGTATATAGGTAGCATGATGGGAAGGGGGTACGCCAAATGGGGCGCTATCTCTATGAGGTTGGCCCTCTCAGCTAGCGCCTCCTTCACCATGCGATATTGCTCAATATCAAGGCCAAAGATTGCTTTCTGGAGATATCGTACGCCTCCGTGAATCAGCTTTGTTGAGCGGCTGCTGGTTCCGGACGCGAAATCAAACTTCTCCACCATGGCCGTCTTGAGCCCTAAATGAAGCAAGCGGTCAGTTATCCCTCTGAAGTATAAGTGAGCTGACCTCTGCTCTGGGCATCCAACGCTACACCACAACCCGTGGCACCCGCTCCAATGACCAACACGTCAAATTCCTCCTCCTGCAAGCGCTTCAGCTGGTCATCTCTGGACGGTAGAGGCGCCTGCGCTATTTTGTTTTGGTCTTCAAGGGCGTGTACGCAGTTACGAGAGGGTCCCTGCATTCAGAGAGAAATCTCAGCATGCCAACAAAGAAGTCTTAGTTTCACCTGTGATCGCCTGAATTCCTGTACGCGGGGGTAAACAAGCATTCCTCCAGCGACCGCCACGCCAGCTGCTGAACCATACTTAAGGACGGTGCGCACACGACTGTATGTACTCATGGCTCACTGAAATCACACAAACAGCGTCAGAATAAACAACGGCATCGTAGGTGCATTAAATGCTGTACATGGCTGAAATTCTGTCTGCTGCAACCAGACTCTCTAAGAAATTAATATTATTATGAACTAGAATTACACAGCACTTATAGGGAGCACCTTCAGGACAAATCGGACAGCATTAGCCAATAATCCTAATCCAAGTTGAAATTCACAGAAAGGTAAAACTGAGTTGATAACTCTAGATGGCAGAATCAAAGCAGATTGCTCACCAGTAGTTGCTGCTGTGCAAACTAACAACTTCTCAAGAGCAATCAACAGAAATTATCAGTTTATCAAAGCAAAATTATCAGCACACAAGCTGCAATCTTGAAATCGATTTGCTTCTAAAGGTCAAATGAACGATCTAATTTAGAGATTATTATGTCAAGTGTTAATATAACCATGGGTAATGGGTTATCTACTTATCTGACCACTGACCACTTGTCTGTTTCTGAAGGTCATCAGATTGACCTCATTACAGGTGATTATGCCAGCAACATGAGTTATGTAACCAGACAAATATAGGCCAGTTCTGATACCAAATAGTCTGGATCGATAGAGTAAACATGATTAACATCGTATTACATAACAACACATGAGGCCAAAAGTAGTCTATATACTCCATATTAAAAGTAAAACTCTAAAATGTACAAAAATGTATCAATTATTAAAAAAAAAAATGTACTTGGTATGGATTATGTTATTCTGCGCCCATTTATGCAAAGAAAGAAAGTAAAAAGTTTATTTTGAATGAGGGAAGAACATTTAAATGCGAGATGTGAGTGATCGAGAAGAGAGCAGATGAGCCCCTGAATGAGCATTAAGGAATGTCATCTCTTGTATACAAACTCTCTGCTTTGTTTTGATTTTAGGAGATAAACATTAGTTGATGATTAGAGCTACTGTCACACTCTCAAACAAAAATAGTATGAGAGCGTTGCCTTAATTATGCGTTCAATGAAGCTTATCCATGGTCCGGGCCCTGTTTGCCTCCAAAAGTGGAAATATCACAGAATATTGAGGGCACTCTATATTATTTGAGATAAATCGGCATAAATGTTGATGAAATTGAAATAGAAATGATAGGAATAACAGCTCCATTCCTACAACATAGAAGAGAATCGCCATCCATGGCGTTTCTTCTAAGAGCTCTTACGCCCGTCAAGAGTGTCACAGTGTCCTCAACTGACCTCAACTTTTTGTTATGCGTATGAACGATATCACAGATGCAGTTTACTGTTCCCAGGATCATTAAACTTTTTGCCGATGACGATCAACTATTCTGAATGACTCCAAAGACCTGGTGATCACTGGTTTTTTGACCCCTTGGAACAACTCGCAGATTTTAGGGCCATAACTCCAATAGTTTTGGAATTCTTGTTCTTAGCCATGAATGCTAAAATAGAAGGAAGGAAGAGAAAAAAAAAAAGAAAAAAAAGACTTCTGTTTTCAAAAAGCTAATACAACAACTGTATTATTTAGCTGTTGATACAACAAAACTTAATTAATAATGATTTCAATCAAAACGTCACAATTCAATAAAGTCTAATTAATCTAAAACTTACCTGATCTGAGATATTGATCAATAGTAAATAGTCAACAATTCAGAAGCAGCTGAGGGCTGTGATCAACCAATAATGAACTAACAGGAAATAGATTTGAGTAAGAAAGGATGTTGAGCATTCAACTGAGGTCAGAGCATGCTCTCAAAGGTCATTTAGTTCACTGAGTGTGATTGACACAGCCACAAGAATGCTGGGAGCTCTTGTCTCTGTGTTCACTTCCTGCACTTGAACACAAGACTTTTTCAGAAAATTTCAAATTACAAATTTATACCACTCAGATAATTTAATGAAATTTGAACTCACTGACATACAGTGAAGAAACTACTGTAAAAGTCATACACACAAGTTTTTGCACAAGCCCTGTCAAAAGTATTACAAATTCACTCACAATTCTCAAATTACTTAGAATTAAAATCTGTGCTTGGTCCCAGAACAGTCAATGAGTTTGATTATATTTTCTCAAGGATTTGTTCTTTGTGGTTTGCTCACTGTGGGTTTTCATAAGTGGTTTGCAAACTTTTGATTTGTTAGTATAAATGATTTACAGTATTACTTGGTACAGTTATTAAATACATACAATAGTTAAATTACTATGGGTGAGCATTTGTATTTATACATGTAAAAGCTTGAATTTAAATTTATCAAATACAGACATTCTGATATTAACCAGTTAGAGTTTGGTAAACAAATTTTAGAGGGTCGTTTTCATAAGTCAATAATTATCCCATTAAAAATAGATATTACATCATGAAGCATTCAGACATTGATTTTATATATTTGATCTTTTAATGAAGCTCATTGCGTCTACTTGTATTACTGCATAAACAAAATCTACAGGGATGTTTGTGCCTAAGCATCAACTTTTATATCCCTTTTCAGTTATTTAATTAATATATACATATATAATATTGAATATGAATATTATATAAAAAAAAAAAAATGACTCAATAATTTAGAACTCTAGTTCAGACAGTCAGTAGGAAATCAATGATCCTCATAATTAGGTAGTGATTAAATACTGCCTTATTTAAGCCAGCATTGATTCCTGCTGAAGTCTCAACAGTGAACTTAACCAGTTAACAGTACATTCAAAACTGAGTTAAACTCCAGCCAAGGCAGCAAACAAATTTCCATCGAATTTATTTTTGGTATGAATACTGTAGAACAGGAAATTTAACTTCACTGCAATTTTCGCGGCTCCAGATCAGATGAGATGGCCTTTATTCGCGGCACAAATTTTCGCGCGTTGGGTCATTAAGTATAAGATCACCCAGAAAAGTTTGGCGTGCATCCAATTTTCGCGGTCGATCGTGACCGCGAATACAGCGAAAATTAAATGCATGTGAAAATTTCCGTTCTACAGAAGTGAATAATTATGTGAGAACTGACTACTGAGGGTTGAATCAATCATTCAATGATTTGAATGAAAGATTCGCGATCATAATGCTGAGGCAGAAATTCATTCGAGGTTTATGCCGAAAGAAAGCCAAATGTCGAAGTTAAAATAAATAAATTAGCCCATAAATTTATTTACCTTGATGGTTTGACAAGAAAACTGGCAATTAGAGAGGTGAAAGCGCGAAAATTTGAATCATTTTCACTGAGACGCCGAGATCGTCCTCGAAATGACAATTTGCAGACGACTGGGAATGAGGTCAGGGAGCATGCGTTATTTCGTCTGCAATGTCAACAGTGCGGTGCACTGAATTGGTGTTAAAATGAGTAAAGCAGCAGTAAATGTCGCTAGATTTCGATGCATTCTCTTCAGAGAGTCGATTAAGGCTACTTCGAGGTATGATATTAATCTTTTTACACAATTCAGTATTTTAAGCAACTAATTCGCAGTTGACATTTCATGATGAGCGATAATATGGGATATTCCCCATTGACATTACCATATGCTACATAATACCCGGTACATGTTGAGGAACCTAGTGCATGATCGTCATCGAATTAATGTCAATGATGATGAACAACTCCAGACTGTAGTGAGAACAGATAAGACGTGCCTCCATTTGCATAAATTATTCTTTTGCCGGTTGCATAAACTAAAGAGGTCCATATTTAATGTCAAGATTTTTTCTCCTCAACAGTGTTCGACACTATGGCCAATCGACAGAGAAGCCTGACGTCAAAGCCCCAGGGCCCATGAAGAATTTCATTTTGAACAAATACTTGTCCTACATCGACAGAATCAGCCTTCAGGTTGAGACGAAATACCCCCGAGTGTATCGCCTTTATCGCCTGTTTAAAGATGGAATAGTGGATTTTCTCAGTGATGCAAAATTGTATTACAAAGTCGCTCCCTCCATCTGGAATGGAGCGCCTCTCGGTGGCTACACTCACAAGGAACTAGAGGTCTACAAATGTGTAAGTAAATTTGTGAAATTGTATCACTTGACTTGGAGTAATTATTACAATACACACAGTTTAACTTGTGCACTTATCACTTTGTCTAAATAGCACTATTTTAAACAATGAATAATTTATTTCATATTATTGCGATATTCATGGTCACACAGTTTCCACATGATTTCAAACGGACGGCCATTTTCATCGCACTGTGTGAGATTCCTGTCATTGATATCATCGTACCTATAACAGCGTAAGAACTGAAGAATGAATCCATTTTCTTTTGGTGTTTAGTTGCAATACAACCGCATGGGTGATTTTCTCTTCTAATTTAAGATGCCTCGAGACCTGGTGCAATCCGCTCCTGTGATCATTGCCATTCCTCTTCCGCTTGTGCCCTATGTGCTTTATCCTATTGTGTGAGTCATCATTCAGTCACATTCATAGATCATAGTATTACAGTCAAACCTCATTAATCTGACCTCATGATTTGAAAAAATAATCACTCAATGAACTTACCTTGTATTCAACTTATCGAATTGTTGAATTGAATGTTCAAGGTCTCATACAAATCCCCTTCAATTCAGAGTCCAAGCTCGGAACACGAGATTTCCCATTAATTATTAATAATTAATAATATATTATTATAATAAATAATAATTTCTGTTAAATGTCGTCTTCTCCTCAGTTACATGTTCCCTCGTCAACTCCTCTGCCGCCATTTCTGGACGGAGCAGCAGAGGACAGAGTTTGCTTCGCAGGACCTGCGCCGCTGTCTGCCTCATCACCCGCAGATCCTCAGTTTCCTTCGCTTCCACTCTGCGTTCATCTATGACCCTGGATTGCAGCAAGCGTTCCTCCAAAACGTCATCTCTCCCGTGAGTGGTAATAATTAATCCATGATTATTGTTTCATCTGTTGCTGTAGATAATGAAAGGGCAGCAACCGGACGTGCAAGCGATTTTAGACGTGAAAGACGTCTTTGTTAATTCTCCGTTTGGTTTGGATCAGCTCTGGCAAGGATGGAGGCAGAGGCTGCATATGGTACAGCTTCTGATTATGAAGCTCATATTGTATCTGATGCTATTTCAGTGGCACCTGGCTAGAGGCTTGGACATGACTGTGGGGAAACCAGGATTGGTTCGTGATTCGAAGCTTATTTTCTACATGGATCGAGCGCTCCTCCGAGAGGGATTGGATTCCTTGACATTGTCCCAACTGCGTCAGGTTTGCAGCTGACAACTGATTCTTTTCCCCGATGGCATTTACACAGAAACGATTGTTGAGGAACCTAGATTATTTTTAGTAGGTTTGATTATGGGCTCTAATGATAAGTCATGTCTGCCGACTGAATTAAAAAAAAAAAAGGGGGACCTCTAATTGTTTTCAGATTGTAGGTCAAGGTTCCTGAATGAACTGAGATCCTAAAAGTAAAAAAAAAAAGGAAAAACAGAAACTATTAATATTATTTCTTCTCTACCTTCTTAAACTCATTCTACCAATTAAATGAATAATCCATTGCGAACTCCTCTCAGCCAATCAGAGAAGAGTATTCCTAAGCTCTGTTTCATTCACAGTGTTGCTTTCGGCGTGGCTTCAACGCACAAGGGGTTTCAGAGGAAGACTTGCGAGATTACATGCAGAAATGGCTGCAGATCAGTGCTCAACTCAACTGTAGGCTTTAATCATGATCGTATGTGCATAACACTCTCTCTCTCTGACAGATGACAGCCTCTCTTTGCTTCTCCACTCACCTGTTCTTCTTGCCTACAATCTTCCGACCAATGCTCACACGTTAGCCAAGCACTACACTCCGCATTCCACTCCCAGGCCCCCTTCGAATACCATCAAGCATAATTAATTGTTTACAAATGTACTTATTTAACTATCTATTAAGGATTCTTTTGTTATTTTGTTGCTGGATAAAATGTTTGCTTCATCTTTGAATTTGTTGATATTCACTCGTGAGAGGAGACGTGTTGGCTCTGGCTGTTCCCTGAGGAGGCGGTTGTTCTTTCATTGAAGCTGAGCATTCTGCTTTTCACATCATCTCGTGAATCTCTCTGGTTTAACTCTTTAATACCAAGCTCTGATTGTCAACCAATATAGAGTAGAGGTACTTGGTAGCAATGAACAAATTCAAGAATCCTGAACTTAGCTAGATTAATCTCAACAAGAAAATACACAAAGCATTTATTAAATTAAAACGCACAGAGAAGCTCGTCAGTAAGTGAGAGAAGCGACAGGATGTGTGGCGTTGGTGCATGCCCATGAGATACAATAGTGAGCAAAGAGTTGATCCAACATCTCTCTCTCATCCAGAAATTCTAACTTCTCGATCCTGCAAGAAGATCAAGAAATGAGAAAGAACAAGAGGAGACGAAAGACGAGAAAACAGAACGAGAGAAATCGTACGAAAAGAATAAATTTTATTGTTGCAAAATACGTGTATACAAGAATAAACGACTCGTTAAAGAAGTCACAGGGCCTGGTTCAAATGCTGCCAAATGAATGACTTTAAAAAGAGCTACAATTACTCAGTAATACTCACAAAAACTAAATACAACTCAATACAAGGTTAAAATCACTATTTGAAAAGATGATTAATCATCTATAGAGAGATTAAATGGAAACTGTTGAACAGTCTACTTTTTTTTATTTCTGTCTTCTTTTTTTCAAATACTAAATTATCGACAGGCATGTTTTTTCTTTTTCTACTAACAGAAGGTTGGGTTTAATCACCCATGAGGTCAGACAACTAACATGAGAACAAAATGATGCAAGTGAGTAAAATGTTTTGTGAAATAAAAACATGAAAACTTCGCGTGGGGCTAGATGAAACATAAAATTACTCCCATAAACCTGAGCATGAAAAAAAAAAACAAAAAAAACATTACAAAACATTCCACCCAAAAAAATGGGACAAACAAAATCTACGTAAATTAATCATACGACGGGGAAAAATATAATAGCTGGCGAAAGTCGAAGCGTACACTGAAAAGCACATAGGGGTGGTTTGGTGACATTCATAGTGCAACACATTGAAGACTAATTCCAAAGTAAACATATATATTGTTTCTCTGAAGGAAGACAACTAATTATTATCAAACTGAATACACTGTAAATGCAATTGTTTAGAAGATGTTCCTCATGTATACGTAGATGTTTTATGTTTTTTTTTTAATTTCAGCATATTTCACAAAAGATGAAAGAGTATGAAGACAATAAAGATGTAAAAGACCTTTGAATTGCATTCCAATATTGCTTTACCCATTGATGATGCATAAACCGAGAATTACTTTTGATAAATTTTCACACAAAGTCAATGATAAGCAAAAAGACAAATGATTATTACGGAGGACCGAAAAAAACTAAACCTGATTAATTTTTTTAAATTGCGTTTCATCAGAGAGATTTTGAACACAATTTAGACAAAAATAATATTCAGCATAGTTGAGAATATTGTTGCAATAAAAGAATGAAGAATATGAAGATTTTGTTGCAGTGGACCAGTAACCAGTTTATAAACATCTAAATCCCTCAAATTTCAATTTCCAAAACATTGGCCGCAAATCACAATTGAGGGTGAAGTGGGGGAAAAAAATTTGAAAAAAAATCAATCAATCCGCAATGAATTCAATACCACTTCAATACTGTAGAATGTTTTGGTTTTTTTATGCATCTATATTTCTCAGTTTTTCACTTCCTTTGCTCTTAAATGGAAAATTGTTTGTGTGAAAATAGAATGACCCAGTAAACCAGAGAAATGAGTGCCACTGAAAAATTACATTTTCTAGAGTACAGGTATATAATCCCAACAAAGAAAAATATGCTTTGAGCTTCCGAGACGAAACAAAAATCAACATTGAGACGTGTTTTGGTCGTCGTCATCAGAGACCCATCTGGGGGAAAGGAATTCCGATTCCCCGTCGGTCAACAAACGCCCAGCACACGCAGTAGTGGGAGAGGAGCTGATCGTGCAGTTCATTGAGCAATTCTAAGCCGTCCAACCTAAAGAAAAAGATGGCGCGACAACACGCAATACATTAGTTGCAAACACTCTCAACTCTGACAGACACAAGTAGTTTGTAAAGCACACTGCACAATGAACAAATGCCCATTTCAAATTTCATCACATTTGCAGAAAATAACTGAAGCGGCCAAACAATGTAAGTGCACAAGACCCTGTGGACAATTCTTAAGACGTACATCGTTGATCAAAATTAAGTCAGAATCAATTGCATGCTTCAACACAAAGAAAAGAAAAAAAAAATATGTATCTCACCTTTGAATTTCAGCTTGTGGCAAACATTTGTAAATATCCAACATATCTTTTGCAGCAGCACTTTCCCAACCTGCTGACAAAAACCTGAAAGAGAAAAAAACACTCTCAAATCTGAAAGACAAGACATGTTCAGACCTGTGTTTCTGTGTCTCCAACGACCGACAATGCTCAACACCAGCAAGAATGCATCCACGTGATTTTAAATTTTCCACCATCACTTGGCCAAACCGATCACCCATGACCACCTGTAAAAAAAGAAAACAATGCCATCTATATTCATATTAATAATCAGTTATTCTTCTATCTTATACCTTCCTCAATTTTCTCTAATTAACGGACTACAATGTAAATGTGAATATGCTTATGCGACAATGTGCGTTACCTGTTCATAATTAATGAAGAACGCCGTTTGGAAGTTTTGCGCAATCCACGTGAGGAGAGCGCTAGAGGATTCTGAAGGCATGTACACTAGGACACACTCTGCAATGAATACGGTGGGAAGCGTGTAGTCCACAGCGCAATCCTTCAACTTGCTCGAGAGTTCAGACAAGTTCCTCAGATCAGCGCTTACGACATGATATTGCGCTGAGTGCAAATCAGAACCGTTGAAATGCACCTCGCAATCTGGGGGAATAAAATTTCAGCTGGTGAAGTTTATCAAACTCTTTTTACCTTCTGAGCTGAGTTTATCTAGCAGAGGTTTGCGGTTCTTGATGTAGTACGCTTTGCGGTTCACGACTCCTTGGAAATCCATCTCTATGAAGCTCACGGGAGCCATGCCTTCGTCCTTCAGGTTCCAGAATGTAGTATCGAACCCAGCTCCCAGGTTGATTATTTGGCAATTGCATTTTGTGAGCTGTAAAAGGTTATAATTAGTACATTTCAAAGTATTGCGCAATATTAAATAATTATGGTAAGCGCTTGGCATCGGGCCCAGCCATTTTGGTGGCGGAAAACAAAGGACGAGGGCGTGCCTCCACAAAATAGAACAGCTCAGCTCGGAAGAGTCCATTCTTTAATATGGATATGGATGCATTTTCAATCCTCAAACTCACACAAATCCTCCCTGTTGCCTAATTAATGCAATTATTATTACATAATAATTAGCAATTATTATAATAATTATAAAAAGAGCGCATAGCTCAATTGAGCTCTGAAGGTAACCATGGTGATTATGCCTGGAGTTTATGTGCAACTCTGATATGCAGATAATTTTTCTTGAATTTTTGGCTGTTCAAATACCACAGGTTCCACTGTACATACTACTATGCATATAGATATGGAGACAAGCTTCAAAGCTTCGAAGCTTCCTACATTTTTTAAATACCAGTACAAGATGAGACATCGTTCATGCAAAGTGACCATCATGGGTGGCGTGAACTTCGCAGTTTTGAGAAAATCTAAAAACAAATTGACTCACAACTCTTAGAAGCATAGTGTTCTTTCATCAGAAATTAATTCAATTGACTGTAATATTGTAATATGAAGGAATGTATCGCATCCTGTACATAATGAAGCAGATCACGAGAAAAGAAGCAAAATGCTGACCACACCTCTGACGTCGAATCCTCACTTGCCAAGCTGATCTTATACATTCGCCAACTCGAAAATCGCACCAAAATTGATATGCTTAAAACCTTATGAATTTTTGAGCAAATTAACAATCTTCAAACACAAGGGAGCCTGTTTTTATCTATTCTGTATTTTTAAACACATTATAGTCTGAAAAACTGTTAATGCTATGCCATCATGATCTCCTGTGGGGAGATTATATAATACAGATGTCAACGCATAATTACTGCATTGTTACTTTTCATGCACCAGAGATAAAGGACGAACTGAATATTTGATCTCTGCAATGTACTATTCAAGTAAAGTTCCTCTATTAGTATGCAACTAATTAGCACAGATAAATCAAGCGAGGTCTGCGTACCTCGCCCGATTCAAGACAACTACTTTTGCCGTATAATGACCGCAAAGCTCAACACTCACCCGATCGCATGATCAATATACACATATTATCCAACAAATCCTTGTGTTTAAGCCCTCCAGAAGTTAGATGATATATTTATAATAATAATAATAATATATTTATTGCATGTCAAAAAAGACATTGTAATGAAAGTAGAACAAAAACAAAACAAGAAGACAATATAGTAGACACAATTAGATAATCAATTGGTACACATATAACACAAAAAAGCTTCAGGTTCTGCTGCATCCAGCGAGCCTGTAACTGTGCCCTCCCGCATTCCCATCAAATCTATTATGGCATTTACATTTGCTAAGTCTTCAGCCACGATGGAGCTGAACCAGCTTTCATAGTTTAATTTTGATGACATTGTTCGAAATATTATTATTTTCATTCAGGTGTAATTCTGACATTAATAGACGCTATTTGATCCAACATTTGAAAAGCTATTAATAGATAAATGTGTAAAAAAAATTAAAATTCGATTCTTACTATTAAAACATTTTTTTTCAAAATTTTCCAAATCGTATCAAAATTTGAGTAGCAAAGTCCGGCTTACGTAACAGAAGAGAAATAAAACGCGAATGAGTGCGATACGACAACTTAAAAAGGTGCCTTAAACATTTACGGTAGCATACAGCAATTTTGTCTATAGCATACAGATTCCACAGAGGACAACCGTAATTTTTTTTTTTTATGCTCGAAGAAAAAACAATATCAGCCTGTGCTATCATGTCGAACTTACATTAATCAAAACTAGGCCTGCACGGATCGTTGATTTTCACCGGATCCCGGATCCCGAATAATACGGGGGGTTGATCCGGTTCACCGGATCGGAACCAGATCGAGTGCATGTAGGTCAGCTAGAAATGTGAGCCACCCCATTGCATAATTATCACAAGAGCTTGAAATCTTATCTATGCATGCTGACTGCATAGATGGTGGGTGTCAAGCGCCGTGGAAAAATCAATACTAGTACTAAAGAGGGCTGTTCCAGAAATGGTCTGAGTTAGGCCTCTAAAAGAATGTGTGAAGACCTGTTTAGAATGGATATCAGAAAGAGAAATGGAAGCTATATTTAATCATTCAGTATAGAGTTTTAAACCTTGAGCAAGTTACATTTAAAAAATACCAATGCCTCAAAGTTCTCAGGAAGCAGAGAGGAGCGTTTCTCATCAGCCACCTCCCCCTATACTGAGAACACCCGCTCACTGTCCACGCTGGTCGGCGCCTCGGCGGTGCCGAGAGGTATTTTCGTGCTGCCTTGCTTAGCACAGGAAGTCGATGGCGATTGCCCAAGGACGTTCCCAGCTTGAAGTAATGCGCCTTATAGCGCGGATCCAGGAAGGTCGCGTTACAAAGCAAGGGGTTCTCCTCTGCCTCCTTGAAGCGGCTCACCAGCTTTGCCTTGATCGTGTCCTTCATGGTGCCCACTCCACTGCCGGGAATCTTCTGCAGCAGCTTCTCCAGGAGGAATTTCCTTTACGTAACCCTTTCGCTGCATGGTTCTCGCTGTTTACTTTTCTCCTGTGCAGACGCGGGAATAAGAATAACATGTCGAGCGCTGGTGATGCTTACAGTGGATATCGTCCATTGCGATTAAGCAGAACTAATTAACATTGCGGGATATAATTGGGCAAGGATAGGACGTTGCAATTAAACGAAAGTTGCAATTAACCGATTGCGAATAATCGAAGTGAAATATGTTGCACGAATGTGAAATGGTTTGGGATTCTAGGATTGCTTGCAATTAAGCGGAATATGCGATTAAGCGTAGTGCGATTAACCGAAACCTACTGTACTAGGAACTGTTGATAGTAACTTTTTCCAACAATTACTGATCCGATCCGGTTCCGGTGAAAAAAATGTCGGAGCACGGAGCTCCGGGAAATCGCCCGGATCGCCGGATAGCCGGATAGCCCGAAACCAGAGCTCCGGGCAGGCCTAATCAAAACCCGCAGGGTATCTGCAGGTTTGGGCTGAGCATATTTAATGACATTTAATGACAAATTAATTACTGTTCCGTGCGTGTTCCCGGTTCTGGCCTAGTCTGAACTAAAGGGGTGAAGCACACAGACTAGGGTTGAAGAATAATTCAATTTATTGAAGAAGGTCCAAATGAAAGGTGGTTGGATGAGGGCAGTAGTGGAAGGAAAAGTGGCTAGGTATGTTGGTTTGGTCGAGTTTATAAAGGGCCGACAGGGATATATTAATATTCACCAAACGGGATCTCGTGGGTAAGTCACATGCAAAACTTAACCATTGGGGAAAGAGCAAAATGTGTCAAGTACAGGTTATTCTGAAGATAACTTAAGGTGATCTTCCTCACGTACAGCTAAAGGTGATTGGCAGTTAATGAGTTAGTTGGAGAAGAAATTCGAGCTAAGCATTTCCTCTGGTTATATAGAAACATAACTTTTGGAGAATGAGGCAGGTCTCACCTGAAAAGTCAGGGCAGTTAGGGATCCTAGAGAGTTCAATGTTTGAGTACAAAGGGAGCAGTTGATGGAAAGAATGAAACAGGAAGGAAAGGAGAACGAGAGAATTGCTATAGTGTAATCTGTGTAGGCATGCATGGGTAATGGGTATTCACAACAATGACCGGCAGTTGGAAATTTAATACCTTCCTCATGGCAGAACCGATAAGTTAAAAAGATAAAAAGAGGGAAAAAAAAAAAAAAATTATATGAAATTTTTTTTTATCTCACAACAAGAAAATCTGAAAAGGTTTTTAATCTAACATTTATGGTACATTTCGGATTCTAAATCTAAAGTCGCCAACTGGTTCTTTTTTTTTTCACCGCTTGCCTCAAAGCAGTTGCCATCCACATCTGCCTCTAACTTCTGAATGACATCAATTAGTCTTTCTCCTCTTTGCCAACCCTATTTTCTCTTCCTTTTCACGCTTTCTCTTCTCCCTCATCATCTCATCTTCCTCATCCTTCTTCTTTCTATCAAAGTACATTCTGTACAATGCCGTCACTCGCAAAATGGCATTTGTTTATTTAAACAAACGCCATTTTGTGAGTGGTGTCATTGTATGCGCATGCGTGTTTGTTTACTTCGAACTACGAAGGCGTAGTGCTCTGGTTTATTTATGACACGTGGAGAGCAGGTCATGTGACACAACAATCGGAAAGCGGGGAGAAACCTGTTATGTCACATTTTTTCAGTGCAGATCCATTTTACATTAGTTTATGGGGCTGGTTTCGGATGCAATTTAGTACCAGGCTCTACCTTATATGGCTCTGCAGGCTGCAACACCTGGTACCTTCATAAATCTCATTACGAGCATAGAATTCTAGAAATCCTGATTTGCAAACTGGGCTTGAATGAGTTTACCGTACAGCGGGACCTAGACCCCGGAGCTGATACAGATTGTAATTGGCCAGAATCGGCTGGCTGAAGTAAAAATGACCAGCTAGCTGCTTAAGCCACTCCACCAATCAGAGATATCGGCTCAGTATTGCGATCGGCGGCTAGCAGCGGCTTGAAGTGGCTTGGCAATGGTTGCTATATCATCCTATATGTATAATGATGCCAGCAGTTAATACAAACAAGTGCACAGACACTTCTCTCTACGTGTAGTACTATACTAGTGTGGTGATTTTAAGATCAAACGATTTCCAAATCCTATGATGTCCTATGCAAAACACCTATGGTGATTTCGCCGTGCTCAAATGCTCTGTTGATTCTGTCGACTACTGATACCAGTGCTTGGGTTGTGTTTCTGCCTGGTTGAAAGCCGAAATGATGGGAGATAGGAAATTTTTGACCAACAAGTAATCGTACAATCTTTTGTGGACTAGTTTCTCCAGAATTTTTAGAACACAGGCAAGAGGAAAATGGGTCTGTAGTTAAAAATTTCTTTCAGGGAACCTTTTTTGAACAATGGTACAACTCGTGCTATTTTCATTTTCCAAGGCACGGTTCCTTCTAAAAACGAGAGGTTTAACATGTGGAGTAAAGGAGAAATCAATAGCTTAACTAATTGCAAATAAAATAATCAAATTCCACTAATTTTTCAGACAGACAAAAACAATGCACCCCTGCTGGCGCCAGCTGCAGTTGCCATGAGGACAGATTTGACAGTATTGATTTTCAAGTTTGAAGCTCCCTGAGCGATATTTAAGTGATATGCTAATTAATAATTTCAATTCTATTTTGGGAACAAGCCTTGAGATACATGTCATAAAATTGGGGGGAAGGGAGAATCTGCTTAGGTCACAAAGGTCACAAAGTCTTCTGCCAATTCGGATCCGATACATGGTCAGGTGACCAACATAGGGGCATGGTTATAGTACAACAATCCATATAAGGAAACCATTAACATATTTCCTAGACAGTTGTCTGGATAGCTGCCAGAAATTCATTCTGACTTTTACTCACCAAACAAGTACCATATTGGCACCTTATTACACATCCAGGGAATGCATGCATGTCTTGGAAATATGCTGATTATATGACATAATTATTATGGATACTTATTCTACATGTAGCATTACTATTCAGCCAACAGACTTCATGAATATATGTTTGTTTTCCCAATAGAACTGCAGGGTGGTTGTTTACACTTTTTTCTGGGTTTTTCTTTTCACTTTTCGGCTTCGCTTCGGCAAAAGCCAAACCACCAAAGCTTCGAGGGTGGGCCAATATTCGCCGAAATCCGAAGCCGAATCCGAAGCTTCGGCCAGCTCTAGTTATAATAGTATAATCAATAAAAAAAGGTAGAATTAATACTAGGTAAATAGACCTATCAGGAATACTGTAAATTCATTAATTTTCGCGCGAAATTTAATTTCGTTATGTTCGCGATCGCGGTCGACGGCGAAAATTAATTTCGCGAAAATGCTTGCCTCCAAAAATGTGGGGTACTAGAACGTGATGTAATGGTGAGGAATCGCAGCATCTTGACGAGTGGCTGGATGAGCGCGGAAAGGATGATTCCCAAAAAGCTGGCCGTTTTAATGGCCGGAAATCTTTTACTAAGAAACTGTCGAAAGAGAGGTTTTTATGCACGTTACAGTTCTAGTCATTTTTGACACCGCAGCGCGTTCACATTCCTAGAATTAAGGCCGAGAGGCAGACTTGAACCTTAAGTTGTTTTGGCTATAGGCTGCACGAGACTTGTAAACACACGCATCTGGTAGCCTAAAAAAGGTCATTAACCCACGCTCGGCCGCGAAATTATATACCGCGAATTTGTTTAGCTTGCGCTCGACCGCGAAATAAAATACCCGCGAAAATTAATGAATTTACAGTATACATGTAGCTAGCAACCATTGATCCACTCATGAGGGAATGTTTTACATAACCCTAGTACGCAAATTGCGCATCTTATGTCAGTCCAATATATTTTGAGACACCCATAGTATATGTATGGGCATACATACAGCATGGTATAAATCATTCAATTAATTTTAATGGAGCAAACTGAGTAAAATCTACTTCCGCAGATAGCTCAGATAGTAAGTATATAAACAATACTATAAACAAAATAAACACTTGTACAAATGATAAATTCTTGTAATACTGAATGTAAAATATTTGGATTGAATCCGCTGAGAGCCGCTGATGACAGTGTCGGCTGATAGCGGCTGGCCGACGGCACCAATCGGCGGCGGCTTGCTAACCCTCCAATCGGCTGCGGCTCCGAGGTCTAGATCCTCAGTTGTTATCTTGCAGAGGTGGCTGTTCCATGTTTTGCGCACACCCACTTTATTTTCAATCACTAGGCCCTACGCCAAGCGCCACACTTGGCCCGATGCTAAACTACTTCCATTAAATATTGAGATCAGAGATGCCAGATGGCAATTTCAATTTGAATATTACTTGAAACAATAATAATTATTATTATAATAATAGAAATCACCAACCTCGAGGAATTGCTTCAACAACACTTGGATGCCTTTAACGCGTGCGTAGTAGCCTCTGTTGATCTCCGGGGCTTTCCTTTCGCCGGCTCTAATGAAATACTGTATATATGGGTCCTGCCAGTAGCTCATTTGCACCGCTGATCGCTTGCAACTGGTCGCGTCATCATTCGTCGCACGGACGGCGTCGTCCTCCGACATTTTGCTGACGTAAATGAACTAAAACGCAGCTTTGAAATGTGTGTTATCGCTGTTCTTCAGAGAAATAATTATAATAATCGAAAACACATCTTAACACGACAGTCAAAATACAACATGTCGGCCAGACATCCGTACAGCCGCAAAAGTCGGTCGACATTGCTTCGCCAGTTGCGTCAGGCTTGGGATTTGGTCAAATACTTTTACCAATGCTGATTTTAACAAAACAAAACAAAAGATTATAGAAGTTCACAAATAAAACCAATATCCAGCGAAACCACAATGATGAGTTAGAAACAGTATGTGATAAAATAAAGGGGATAAGTTTGTAGAACCAGTTTGACAACTGCCATCTGATTTTTTTTTTTTTTTTTGTTGAGGTTCGAACGGGGTGGGGAGGGGGAGGGTGGGTTGAATTCTATGTTGCCATAATTGATTTGCTTTTAAATGCATATTCCTTGTTCTGACTCTTTTTCTTCTCTTTTTCTGTTGAAATTTGATTCGTTGAAATGAACATTACATTTATATCAGCAGACATCTTCATGTGCCACGGAGCTTGGTCATTTCTCAGCCAGGTATAGAGGACACACTTGTTAAGTGGGGACACACAAGTTAAATGAGGACTGGTGCTCTAGCTGATCATCCAGAATTCGGAAAATGCGCTCTCTGGGCAAAAGACCTGCCGTTCATACAAGTCGACTTTGATTGTTCTTCCTCTATGACCAACATCTTGTTGGTCTCTTTATCTTCTACATTTCAAGAATCAAATAGCTGTGAGTTTGGGTTTGGGGTAAGCTCAGTTTACAGCGTAAACTTATATAACAATACCCCACATATTACTCATCGAAATGTCCAGTTAACAACATTCAGTACCAGGCAAGTTGGATACAAATGCAAACACAAGGATTGGCGCAGAGGGGCGGGAATTTTGCTTTTATTTTGCTGCTGTGGAAATGAACGACCACTACTTAAAGCTAAATGAGAACAAGACTGAGATGCTTGTGATTCAGCGTCCAAATCCAATGTCCCGTCAGCCAACCCATCGCCCAACACTGACACTTGACGATAACAACATCAATCCGTCCACGTCTATTAGGAACCTCCGTGTGCTATTTAACTCAGTATTTAATTTAGAAGATCATGTGAATGCTCTGTGCCAGACTATGTTCTTCCATTTCAATCGCATTTGGAGAATTCGTGAGTACCTCACAATATCTGCAACTCGCGCCCTGATGCAGGTCCATGTCATCTCCCGTTTAGACTACTGCAAAGCGCTTCTTTACGGGCTCCCCATTATAGTGAGAAACAGGCTCCAGAAAGCGCAAAATGCTGCTGCTCGTGTGGTCGTGAGAGCAAAGAGGAGCGATCACATCACGCCAATTCATCTCCAGCTGCATTGGCAACCTGTCGAATTCAGAGTGCAGTACAAGATTTGCCTCATGACCTACAAAGCCCTGCATGGCTTAGCACCCGCGTACATCGACGAACTGATCAGCGGACATCGTCCAACTCGTTGTCTGAGATCGTCCTCCGATATACGAATAAGTCCTGTGCAATACAACTAAAACGTGTGGGTGGTCGTTGCTTCAGTTCTGCTGCTCCTTCTCTTTGGAATGAACTACCCCAAAGTATTCGCCTCTCATCACACCTACTTGAATATAAATCAAAACTTAAGACACACTTTTTCTGAAAAGCTTTTAATGACATATCTTAACAAATCAACTTTTTATCATTTTATTTATATTTTATTGTACATCGCGTTTGAACAGTTTTATTTCTTTCTGAATTTCGTGATTCATAAGTTTGAAGTAATAATAATAATAATAATAATAATAATAATAATAATAATAATAATAATAATAACAACAATAATAATAATAATAAATCAGCAAGAAGCCAAAAGCCACGCAGGTTGGCATCTTGCTCCATGTGGCGGGAATGGATACCCAAGAGTTACACTAAGAGTTACACTCAACGTTTGTGTTGGCAGAAGGTGAGGCATCTGATGATTACGAAACTGTACTCGGAAAGCTCCGAGAGCATTACAAGCCACAAACAAAACATTGTCTTTGCGAGGTACCCGTTTTAGCAATGCAATCAGCGCCCATCGGAGTCTGTTGAGAAGTGGATAACAGATTTGCATGCCAAGGCGGCAAACTGTCCATTTGAAGATCAAACGGAAAGTATAATTAGGGACAAAATTGTGTTTGGAGTGTCTGACATTCCTTTAAAAAAGCGTTTCTTGAGAGAGGCAGACCTCACTCTTGCGAATACAGAGGAATTTGTCAGAGCGGCAGATGTCAGCAGAATGCAACTCGCAGCAATTATTGGAGCACTGAATAGTTCAGTGGGTTAAACCGGCTGGCTGCAATCCTATGCCGACCGTGGGGGTCGAGGTCCCGGGTTCGAGACCTGATCAGGCCACGAGCGTTATGATTGTGAACTACAATTGTGATTTTTCAGTGACTCTATAGTGCTGCCCAACTGCGTAACAAGGCCGGGCGCTGTGTACTACTGTCTATGGTGGTATGCAGGATAAAGAACCCTTCGGATTTATCGATAAGAGTAGGGAGAAACCCCGGTCCCAGGCCTTCTGTTCTGGAGCCCGTATCATCCGATTGGTTTGGGTGGAGCCGTAAAACCCCAATCACACTCACACACACGCAGCAATTGTTATTATTAATATTATTATTCTTGTTTATTCACATTTTAACAAGCGCCCTCTTCTTCGAAGAAGTTCAAGGGACGCTGTACATACTTAAAATGTGGATAAGACAATTAACAAGTAAAGGCAAGTTTTAAAAAGTGCGTCTTTAAAGCGATTTAAAACGGTTCAGTGACTCAAATTGTCGCAGTTTGATGGGAAGTGCGTTCCACACGTCGGGAGCCGCAGCACTGAAAGTTCGGCCACTAACTGTTTGCAGTCAGTACCTGGGTACGACAAGGCGTCAATCAGAGGCGGAGCGAAGGGAACGTCGCGGAACATAGAGTTGCATGAGGTCATCAATGTACGGCAGTGTAAGTCCATTCAAGGCTTTGAACGTCATAACTGCGATCTTGTACTTGCATTGGAATTCGACGGGGAGCCAGTGGAGTTGCTTGAGAATGGGTGTGATGTGGTCGTGCTTCTTTGTACGGGTGATAACATGAGCGGCGGCGTTCTGTGCTCTCTACAGTCTGGCACGCATTGCAACAGGAAGGCTGCAGAAAAAGGCGTTGCAATAGTCCAAGCACGACGTGACGTAAGCCTGTGCAAGCAAGCGCGCACCGTCAGCAGACAGGTAATGGCGGATTTTCCAGATCCGGTTCAGATGAAAGTACATGCTGCGACACACTGCGTTGACATGGCCAGCAAGATTGAACGACACGTTAAACACCACTCCAAGATTGCGTAGAGGAGTAGAAGGGACAATGTGATCGCGTTGATCCTGAGAGTAGGCTAATGCAAGGGCATGGTGGATCTTGGGTTAAGGCGCTGGACAACCAGCAGCTCAGTTTTATCGTCATTCAGTTTTAGGTAATGGTCACACATCCAGGTCGTCACATCACGTATAGCACGTTTGAGCACAGCAGAAACGCTGGATGTGGAGGTGATGGTGTTTGGAGTGAATGCCATGTAAAGCTGCGTGTCATCAGCGTACAAGTGAAAGTCAAGGTTGTGTGTGAGGATGATGGAGCTGAGTGGCGCAGCATAGAGCGTGAAGAGAAGAGGGCCTAGTACTGAGCCCTGGGGCGCACCGTACAGCACTGGATGCAGAGATGACAGACAGTCAGCTCTCTTGATCCTTTGGGTTCGGTAGCTGAGATACGATGCAAACCATTGGAACGCAGTGCCGGTGATGCCGAGTTGGTGCTGAAGGTGGTTGAGCAGCAGATGGTGGTCGATCATGTCAAAGGCGGCGGACAAGTCAAGGAGCACCAGGACGACACCCCCATCCTTGTTCACCGCTCTGAGCACGTCATTGTGGACTTGGATCAGCGCCGTCTCCGTACTGTGATGAGCCTTGTATACTGATTGGAATTAGTTGGTGATGTTATTCAGCCTGCAGTGATCTTGCACTCTAGATGCAACAGCTAGTTTAATGAGCTTAGAGAGAAAGTTTAGGTTCGAAACAGGCCTGTAATTCTTCAGCATTTCAGCATCCAATGAGGGTTTCTTTAGTAGGGGAGAGACGATTGCTTGTTTCAGGCCGGTCGTAACAAGGCCAAACGACAACAACAAGTTGATGATGTCAGTCAGTATGGGAGCTGTGGCAGGCAAGCAGCCCTTCAGAAGCCACGTAGGGAGTGGATCCAAGGGGGATAACTTAGAAGGTGACTTGCAAACAAAAGTGATGACTTCCTGCACAGAGACGGGTTGGAAATCAGTGAGTTTAGTGAGGTCGGCCAAGTTGCTTGGTGGTGAAAGAGGAGATGCACTGATACCGCCACGGATCGTAGCGATTTTGTTGTCGAAGTAATCCGCAAATAATTCCGCCAGAGCTTCACTGGGGAGATGTTGGGATCGTGTGATGGACAAGTTGGAAGGACTGGGACGCTCTTGGGCTAAAGCAAGGAGTTGGTAACTTGGAACATCTCTTTAGGAGAAGCAGCAGCATCAATCTTCTGAAAGTAATATGCAGTTTTTGCCTGTCGCCTTGCAGCTGTTACCTCGTTCCTTCTCTCTTTCACGATTTCCTTGTGAACAGTCAGTTAAGATGATTTCCATCTCCTTTTGGCTTTCCTGAATTCCCTCCTGGCGGCACGGACACTGTAGTTAAACCACAGGCATCAAGGCGAGTGATTATGGTAACATTCTTTTGGGGAGCAAGGTCATCGATTAAGCGCCTGACCATCGCAGCGTACAGAGCACATGCATCAGAGCAAGTGCGTGAGCGACAGAACGTCATGACTGGGCAGGTGAGCTTCAAGACGAGAGGAGAGGGCGTTTTTGTCGATAGCCTTGATTTTTCAAACATGTATTTCCTTCACAACTTTTTTGGGGTGTGGTATGTCCAGCATACACAAGATGCAGGCGTGATCGGAACTGACTGAGTAATCAGTGCCAAGAAACCCGCAGTGAAGCTGGGAGAAACGAGTCAGGATCAGGTCCAGGGTGTGTCCGTTCTGAGAGCCCTTCACATGCTGAGCGAGACCAAAGCTTTCACAGGTTGAGCGCATGTGGGATGCAAAGGAGTCAGTCACATCAACCATGTAAATGTTGAAGTCGCCAACCACTAGAGGGTCAACGGAAGATGTTAATTGTTCAATGAGGTCAGCGAAATCCCACAGGAAGTTTTCAGCAGATGATCCATGGTTGCCAACCAGAGAGAACGACTTCCACACGAGAGGATGGTGATAAAACCCTTGAAAGAGGCACACAAAATGTTTTTGAAGGGAGAAGCTTTGATGGAGGACACATGAATGAGAGCAACACTGCCGTCCATGCGGCCAAGGCGGGGGATGTGCTGCAGTGTGAAACCCACAAGAGTCATCTGCGCAATTGCGTGATTAGAACCCCGATCTGGATCGAGCAATGCTTCAGCGGTCGCAGATCACAGCTGCAACACCTCAAACTGAGGAAGTACACCTTCTGATTCGAGGTCAGAGGTCGATCAGCGGGAAGCAGAACAAGCCCAAGCACCCACCGATAACAAACACCTGGCATGATGCCATGCACTGAATCCCTTAGTGGCTGTCAGAACTGCGGAGGAAATCTCCCGCCTAAGCAATGCCCAGCGTACAAGCAGCTGTGTCATGCATGTTTTACTAAAGGTCACTTTGGCTCCGTGTGCAGGAAGACACAGCAAGATCAGGGAAAGATGAGACATGGTCCAAGCCACTCAGTACATGCACTCGCCACGAATGAGTTTTGTCTGTCACACTTGGACTTGTTTGCAGTGTACACGTGTTAAATGGTGGAAATAGCAATGAATACAGTGACATCTTCACTGGGTTAGGAGCTTATGATCAGCTCAAAGTGAGCGGTTTGCAGCACCAGAAATCTGTTCGTGGGCGCCAATCTTGTCTTTTTAATATGAGTATTTTTTAAACCAAGCACGCTTTGACACTGGCCCCGGGCGCATGCTGTTCTAAACTTTGTCTTTGTTGATTTTCGGCCATTAGATCATGAACTCGATCACGTACACTATCATGAGCTCCTCATTCAGAGCAAATGCATTGAACCATCTGTTGTAAATGCTGCAGTCATTTGGCAAAGTAAAAAATAGCTAACAACATGCAAACATCTGAACCAGCGTACACACGGAGCACTTGCATGTTATAACGGCTTTGAATGTCAATGTCTTGTGAAATCAAATGTCTGCGTTATTTTGATGATTACTCCAAGATGCAGGTTTGTAATGTCCAATTCTGACCTCGGTTTGAAATCATACTCAACCATTTTTCTGTCCCTGGTTAGTTTCTCAGTTGCTTCTCCGAGAGTTAAATAAGATAAGATAAGAAAAGATAAGATGGTTTACATTAAAAAAAAAAACCAGATAATCGCGAATACCTTATGCCGCTCCAGAAAAAGTCCAATGTTTTTATGAGAATATATATATATACTCTTCAAGGGTACATGTTGCATAATCACTTGTAAACCCTCAAAGATGACTTTGCATCAGAACGGGATTGTGCAACACGCAGTTGGCCGCTTTGACTGACGCTTTTGCTGTCCTCTGCTTGTTAGACAATGCCATACAATGCCATACAATGACTTCGTTCCAGTAAATTATCCTTCTGATCTTTCCATCAAAATAGCGTTATGATTTTCTGTGGCAATCATGCCTTTTAACTCCGGTCAGCGTCAAGATAATTTGTGACCTTAGCTCCTGCAAAAGTTCAACATTATGATTTCACTAATAATAATAAATAATAATAAATGATAATTTATTCCGTAAAATACATGATTAAATATAATGGTGATGTAGGGGCTGAAGCACAAGAGCTTTTGTGCCACGTGAGATTTTATGAGTGAAAAGATATGAAAAAACAAAAATTTTATCGAGCGATATAATATTCTATATTTTTCAGCAATATTTTGTTTACATGAACAGAAAGTGAATCAAAGTAAGGTAATTGTTAAAAGTTTACCATACTGTTAGTCAGATTTTAGATAATGGAGGCCAAGTCGACATGTTGTTTTTGGATTTTAGCAAAGCTTTCGATCGTGTTTCACATGATAAACTCCTGTACAAATTACAGCATGAATTTAATTTCTCCAAGTTACTTCTTAATTGGTTCTATAATTATTTATCAGAGCGCAAGCAAAGTGTTGTCATCGAAGGTATCCAATCTCGATGGAGTAAAGTTACATCAGGTGTTCCGCAAGGGTCAATTCTCGGATCGCTTTTGTTTTTACTCTTTATTAACGATATGCCATAGGTTTTAAGTCATTCAACTGCGGCCCTGTTTGCAGATGACAGCAAAATTTTTATGGAAATAAGTTCTACTAATGATTGTTTTAAACTACAAGAAGATTTATATAACCTGCTCAGGTGGAGCAATAAGTGGAGCATGACATTTAATGCCTCTAAATGCGAACTTTTAAGAATTACTCGCTCTCAGAACCCTATTTTATTTGCTTATAATCTCGATGGACATGTTTTAGAATCAGTAGGAACTTTTAAAGACCTAGGAGTGATTTTTAACCATAAACTTTGTTTTAACTCCCACATCAAAGCTATTGTTTTAAAATCAAATTGTGTTTGTGGAATGATCAAGCGCTCCATTGGTTTTAAAGCCCCACAAAATGTGAAAATGTTATTATTTAAAACGCTCGTTTGTCCTATTTTAGAATATTGCTCTCAGGTCTGGTCACCATGTTCCAAAAGGGATATTTTATTTGTTGAATCAGTTCAATGTGGTTTTACACGATACATTTTACATAATGATCTTACGTATAAGTAGAGATGTCTAACATTAAATATTTTACCACTGTCTTACCGTAGAGAAGTAGCCGATATCTTGTTTATTTTTAGATATATAAATGATTGTTTTAATGTCAATTTCAGTGATTGTGTCAATTTTAATTTTAATGTTACTCCGAGCAATTTTAACCTCCGTTCTTCTAACCATGGATTGACTTTTAGTGATAATTTTTCTAGAACTGAGCATTTTAAATCTTTTTATTTTAATTGTCTGCCACATTTGTGGAACTTCCTTCCTGCAGAGTTACGCAGTTCTTATTCTTCGCCAAGTTTTAAATCAAAGTTGATGAAATTCTATTTTACAAAACTTCAAATTTATGATATAAATAATACTTGTTCTTTAACATTTATTTGCCGTTGCAACGGGTTTTATCACACGTGATAATTTATATATTTTTTATCATAATATTTTATCGCCTGAGTGTTATTTTATATATAATGAATATCTTTTCTTTAATATATTTATATATTTTCTCTGAATGTGTTTTTATAGGCTTTGCCTGCTTCATGTACATGTGTTTTTCACGAATTAAAAAAAATATATAAATTAGTAAACGATAGAAAATTGAAAAAGAAAAAATGAAAAAAAAGAAAAAAGATAAGAAAAGATTAAACATATTTTGCAATTAAGATGTTTTTTACAGTTCTTTTGAAATTGCCAATGGAATCAATATTTTAAAGTGATAATGGTTGAAGAAATGAATTATAAATAAATGACATACTATTATGTAGAGTTTTTTTTTTTTTTTTTGGCTTAGGGCTGTTCGACAATTGTGTTGGATAACTTTACAATTTAAACTTGCTCTTGTATTTCTACCATGAATCATAGGGGTTAAGTGAAAAGTTTGAGTGACCAGATTGGGAAGCATATGGTTTGTACTACTGTTGTTTGTTGTCTGTTGTTTTTGTGGCAATTAACATAATTATTATTTTTCATAATATCTATTTGTATCGATGAGATACACTTATTTTAAACATAAGTTGAACCAGTGCTTAAAAACTAGAAAGGGGGAATTTTCGAGGAAAAGGCAGAAGAAAGAACAACGTTTGGTTCTCAAAGCTGATTGTAGGGAGAGACCAAGAAGAAAAAAAAACACATAGAAAGCAATGAAAAACAGATCCACAAATCTTACACCACCAAAATAATAGAAGTTGTAATGTTAAAGAGTATTGGATCTTAACCTTGTAGTTCGTAGTCAAGATGAACATGATGCTTGTTTCGTTATTGGCTATTATTGAATGACAATGGAAAGTGAGCAAGTTGACAACAGGATTAGTACTGAAAGGAACATAAGAACCTTGCAAATCGTAAAAGTTACTGGGTCAGAAAATTGGTTTGTTTAGTTCTCGTAATGAAGCGCCAATGTGTGCACCAAGCCGTCTTAAAAAACGTGTTAGACATGCAGCTAAAGGTAATGAACAGTTGACCCAATGCTTAAGACAAATAAAAAAAAGCAATAGTAATATCCTTTGATTAAAAAAAGAAAAAAAACATAAAAATTCAAGACCCACATGTGATGCAAATACGCCCTTGTTTCTTTTGGTCCAAGACGATAATGAAAGGAAACAAATTAAATTTAAACTATTTTATTCACAATTTCAATTGAAAGGAATTGATTGATAAGTAAATGTAATAAGTAAATGATTCCCTCATTCAGAGATTATATTATAGAAAACTTTTTTTTTTCCTGATGACAATTATTATTCCAGGGGTGATATTCACAAAGATTCTCAGTTTCAAGCTCAAGACTTTGATCTAAAAGTATACTCCTAATACCAAGCTGTTAATTTAGAGATTATTTTTCCTCTGAAGGCATTCTTCGTAGGTTTCCCTGAGAAGCTGTTGCCTTTCATCATTAGTGCTTCCTATTTGGCCTCTAATGAGCTGAGCACCACAAATTGACTGAAAAGGAGCTTTACAGAAACTGCTGATGCAAAATATTTAGTCCATTCTAAGAAGGCCAACTCAGTATTGTTAGCAATCAAATGTAAAATGTTAGTAATAGAAATAAAACTACAGTAAAACCTCGATGTGTCGAAGTTCATGGGGTTAGCTCAAATACTTTGACTCAAGGATACTTCGACGGACAGATCGAGGACCGTTATGATATGACTGTTATGATATGACCGTTATGATTCCAAACCGTGCTCTGACGTTATGATTAAATGCATGCATTATGAACTCATAAACTATGAATGGTGATCTCATGACTTACGAGAAATGATTAAGAGAAATTGAGAGTGGAACTTTGAATTAACAAATAGTTATCAACGTGTAGATCTAAGGCTGGATTTCTTTAATTAACTCAAGCTTCGAATGCGCGCGGTCTTTTGTCAACAATTCATTAAATATCATCACAAATACACCAACAACAATGCTTTAGTCGAAATCCATGGTCTATTGATTTTAGGAGTCAGCCAAGCTCTGGTCGCGGTCTTTTGTCGGTCATTCATCAAGGATCATCACAAATACACCAACAACAATGCCTTATAGCTTAGTTGAGATCCACGGTTCGTTGATCTTTGGAGTCAACCAATCAAAGCTCTGGTCGCGGCTTAAACAGAGGAGAGATAAAGGCTGTTGACTGCTTTGTGGCGGCGAGATGTTTTGATGATTTGTAAACAACTGACTCTCTCTCTCACTCTCTTTTTGAAGTTACCAAACTGAGAAATATGCTCATCGAATTTTTCGACTTCGAGCTACAGATCGAAAATATGTCTCGGGGACACAGAAAACACTTCGACACAAGGATAAATTCGAGAATGAGACAACCGAGGGACGGATGTTAATGCTAATAGTAAAGTATAGGAGAATCGTCGGGACTTCGAAAACACTTCGACACAGGGAGACATTCGAGGGACGGACGTTCGACACATCGAGGTTTTACTGTATTCACATCTATTAGATACTTGTGGTCTGGTTACTAATAATATTCACAACAGCAAACAGAACAAATTACAACTCTTAAGTTTGTATATATCAATTAAAATTGCTATAAGGATTATTTGAATAAGGTCTTAGCAAACCCGGTTTTGTTAGTTTAAAAGTCGTTCTTTTGCAACGATTTGAAATGGAGCAGATGAAAGGACCATACCATGCTCCAGCAATCTTGGATCACATGGAGCTGATACTTCTCCTGGAAGAATATCAAACTTCTGCATCAGTGAGGCAATCACTAGGAACAGCCTGCTCTTTGCCAGAGCCTCCCCAAGGCAGACTCTTGGACCCGCACCAAATGGCATCAGATGGCAACGATTAGGGTGTGAGGCTGAAATGAGTCCACCATCGTCACTGAGAAACCTCTCAGGTTGGAACTCAAAAGGATTCTCCCAGAAGTCTTCATCGTGGTGCATGTGATATAAGTTCAAAAGGACGGTGGAGCCAGCAGGCACTGTCTTGCCTTGGATGACAGTATCTTCAAATGATGACTGATGCATAGCTAGGGGTGTCACTGATGAATACCTTAGCAGTTCAAATTGGGTAGCTTGTGTGTACGGCATGTCCCCTTTGTCTGTGAGGCACACTGTCCTATCAGATCCAATGATGCGATCAACTTCTTCTTGCAACTTCATTTGAACTGCTCGATGACGACTGATGATATTCAAGAACAAGTAGAGTAAGTTTGAAGTGGTTGCAGTGCCTGCTAAAACAATGTCAATCGTGATTACAGAGCGAAGGTGTTTTTCTGTGAGGCCAGAGCCTTCTTCTGACAGGGCGTCTTTCAAAGCAGACATCAGTCGTACATCATCTTCACCCTCTTTTAGCAACAGATCTTGACGAGATGCTTCCTCCATCACCATCTCCCAAATCTGTTTCTTCAGTTCTACCAAGCGTTTGAGGGTTTTGTAAGTCTTGTTGCCAAAGAATCGCAGCCATGGAAACACATCCAGCTCTGTACCTCGGCCTGAAGGTGAGAGTGCTCGGATTAATGTTTGCTCAAATTCCATCACTTTCTTAAAGAGCTCTTCATCTTTGCTGAAGGTCTTTCCCAGCAGTAAGGCCATCATGGTGTTCATGACAGTATTGTAGATGACATCCTTGGGGTTGAAAGACGTTTGGTTTGTGCCCTTGAATTCTTCTACGAGGAACTGAATCATATTCATGCTGATGGCTTCTATACGCTTCATTCCTGTGTCGTATATTTTGATCTTCTTGTGACAAATCAATCTAAGTTTCTTCCACGTTTGGTTTGCTTGCAAGCGTACAATGTTTGAGAATTGATCAGTCATTACTTCTGCTCTGAAGGCATTCTTGGTAGGTTTCCCTGAAAAGCTGTTGCCTTTTGTCACTAGAGCTTCGTAAATGGCCTCAAATGAGCTGAGCACAACAAATTGACTGTGAAACAGCTTCACAGAAAACACTGGTCCAAGATCTTTAGTCCACTCTGAGAAGGTCAACTCAGGTCGCTCTCTCCTCACCTGGAACAAGTTCCTAAAAACAGGCCAACCTCTGTAGTGGGGTAAGCACTTCATTGAAGTTGGTTTTCTTCCTTTCCAAATCCAGATTGCAGACAAGGCGATTGCAACGAGTGAGTACACCACAGTCATCCAGTATATCTCCATATTCCTTGATCAAGTTTTCAGCCTGTTCTTTAAGTCATTCAATATATTAATGATCTCAAATTCAAGACATATACGTTTAAGTTTTCAAGTATACTGCTACCATATGTTACACTCGAATGAGTCCAACTGTGAATTCGCCTTTAAAAAAGTCAAATGAAAGATATTTTTAGTAACCAATTAACCTTGGGGTGTTTCAATATCGTTGGTATTTGAAGCGTAAAATGCCAAGCTTTGAAATAAAAATTAAGGAAAAATTCTGAAAGCATTGCAATGGTTTAGTAAGATTAAAAAAGTTCTATCTTATATTATAGTTTGATTGTTTACCTCATATTAAAAACGGCAAGACGGTCAGTCAACACGTTCCAAGCTAGTGGTTGTAAGTCTTGTCACTGGTTGATAGACCCTATAGCAGATTGTAATTAGCCAGAATCGACTGGCTGTTGTAAAAATGACCGGCTAGCTGCTTAAGTCGCTCCACAAATCAGATAAATCGGCTCAGCATTGTGATCGGCGGCTAGCAGTGGCTTGAAGTGGCTTGGCAATGGGTGCTATATCATCCTATACTTATGTATAATCACTACTCTCTACATGTAGTACTAGTGTGGTAATTTTGAGATTGAACGATAACCAAATCCTATGATGTCCCCAGGGCTCGAAATAAATTCGTAAATTTTACATTTCAGGATTTTTGTTGCATTCATGAGCTGCACGAATTATAACTTTTGCACGTTAAATTCCTCATGTTATGTGTGGCTTGTTAAATCTGGGAGCAAACGTGAGTTCTTATTTACTTTTAGCGCTAACGCTTGCTTGCATATATGTTTTGATATGTTGAACATTGCACTATGAATGTTGTATATGATTAGGACAAACTGAGTCAATTAGCAGTTTTAGTGAATGCAAATAATTATAATGATAATTGAAGAAGTCATTATTATTATTATTATTATGAACGATGAATAAAAAAAAAATGTTTTTATTTTTTTGTTTTTATGAAGTGTAAAGAAGTGCTCAAAAATGCTATGGCATGGTACACATTAAAGGGATGGGGAACTGAATTTTAAGTGATGTTCTATTGACTCATAGCACCAATTGATAGCATTCCGTGCCAAAAACACAATCCCTGGATGCAAGCGTAAGGAAATAATGCATTCCGAATATCGGGGTTAGCATTGGGCCTATGGAAGAATGGCTTCCATTACGAAGTATAGGAGGCAAACGTCAGCTGATGGCTTGCCGTGATTGGTCCCGTTCCCCTCGTGAAGCTATCGATTTCAGCCAATCAGAGCAGATCATCTTCGCCATAAAAAGACATCTTTGTTGTTTACGAAACGAAAACGCATGCGTGGTGCACTCTGGTTGACCTTTTTACTGTTTCAGGATGAGAAACATGGTAGGTGTCCTAGAAAATCGCTTGTTAAAATAAGAAAAATAGCGAAAAATATTTTTTGTTTGCACCTGACTGGTGGCAAAATGATTATTCTATCTATTTCCGAAAAGAAAAAAAAAATATCTAGGGGTTTGGTCGCAGGACACGCTGATATGACGAGGCCCATTGTAAAAGATGGGGAACTCGGTGTTTCATCACAGCTCCTGACGTCACGCCTAATTAGCAATATATCTCCCGCGAAATCGTTAGGGATGATATTCCTTGTGTGGGCCAGGCATAGGAATCATTTTTGGTGCATCAAATAACGACTCAAAGTCCATTTTTAACCAGTTCTCCCTCCCTTTAAATAAAGCATAAATTTTGTTGGCTGATAAAACAAGAGTGATGCAACATGTGAATAGCACCCTATAAAAAGATTTTTAAAAACAGAAAAAGATTGTGTAGCACGATTGTAAGAGGGTAATTGGTTCCATAAACAAGATGCAACATGACTAAAAGAAGTAGAGTAAAACCGGCCTGATCTGGTGAAAGTAACACATATATAAAAAGGTATACCATTCTGCAATCTCACGCTCGGATTAAAATCAAAGGGGTAAATAGTGAAAAGTTTGCTCAGGTGACAGTTCTTGAAAATATTAAAGTCACAAAGATAATTAAAAAAAAAAAAAAAACAATTCGCCA
Organism: Capitella teleta; assembly: GCA_000328365.1. Lineage (NCBI taxonomy): Eukaryota > Metazoa > Annelida > Polychaeta > Capitellidae > Capitella > Capitella teleta. The sequence goes on along the minus strand of KB294746.1, from coordinate 141,481 downwards.
CCCAATAGGTTGTCAGTAAAGCCGTCTATATTGATAATTAATTATTTATATCTATCTTCCTTCAATGCACATGTTGGTTTCGAGCAGGTCACTCTGCATGTGCATCCCTTTCAATCAACATGCAACTGTTGCAACTGTTGAACTTAATTATCTCATTTTTTTTAATGAAACGCATGCACACTTTAGTTTTACAGTAACACGACAGGCTTTCCATATTCATTTTGATGTAATATGACATTGTAATATTTCATACTTGAAGGAGAAGAGGGGATCGTTCGCGTTTCGTGTGTTTCTTGTACAATTTTATACATGGGAGTGTGTTGCGTTTCTAAGATAGGACTGGTTGCTAGAAAAGCAAGTGTAATGTTCATCTGTAACACTGTATAATGACAATAGAATGATCGATTACTCACACCTGAGTCTAATGGCTACCCGGGGAATACACACCGCATCTCTGTGATCTCGCATCTGAAGAGCCAGGAGAGTGGTGTTGTGCAGTGTTCGCACAGATCACTGTGTCGCGGCTTCACGCATCGTGTAGCTGCTGAGGAGGGAAGGAGGGAGGTCAAGACCGCTGGGTTGATGACCTTGTTTGCCAATCGTTCTCAATCAAACATTATCTTATTTGATGAAGAAATGTAAATAGCAGACAAGAGCGGAGCAGCCAGCGTACGTTACTGTTGCTCTTGTCCTACTTCCAGCCGAAATCGACCAGTTTCAACATGTTTGCTGGGGTATCACTGATTGCCTCTTAGGAGATGAAAGCAATCCCGTGCACGCTTTACTCGAAGACCCACACACATAAGCAGATTTTACATAATCATAATTAAATATGCTGTAATGAAACATCACGTAAAGTAGTTAGAAGCACCCATGTAATATTAACATACCTCCCATATTTAAGTTAAAATACTCAGTTCTCTAACTAAAATTTTGTTTTGCATCAAGTTGCTTAATGATATTTATTATGTTTATATTGTTTCAGTCCACTTACATGTCTATTCAAATCTGGGTTATGTTTTCAAGTAATATTGTATTGGTGCATTGGGGTATTATACATATCATTTATTTCACAACATGTGTGTTACAGTTTGTAAACAACCGAAAAAAAAAACATAACAAAACAAAATTGATACATGCAAGTGAAAAAATTATTAATGTATCAGTGTATTGGGTCACTAGTCAGGAGTTATTCTGTAAAATAATACACATATAAAATTCAGAATGCATTCAAACAAACATTTATTGAATTAGCAATATCTTGGCACAACTAGGTTTCTCATCAAGACTCTCATCTCAGGAGTCAACATGGTCATCACCGTAATCATGGCCACCCAAGTCATCAGGATCATTATAGCCATCACGGTCAACATGGGTATCACAGTCATCAGGGTAATCGTGGCCATCAGAGTCATCATGATCATTGGGGTCATTGGGGGAATCATGGGCATTATGGTTATCATGGCCCTCCTGCTCATCCTGGTCATTAGGGTTTTTGTCTCAAACATCACGTTTAGTATTCATAACGTCTTTGGTCATCTTCACCATTAAGTTGTTTGCATTTTTAGTCATCATCTTTGCCAACGTTTCAGGAAATATTCTTTGTGTGATACTTGTGTATCTGTATCATTGTCCATCTGTTTGTTTTCATCTGTGCCAGTTCTGATTACATGATTCAGACTGCGCTCTTGTACTGGCTTGTTTGAAGGCTATTCTTAAGTAGTCATTCAGGGGACTAGGTATGAAAAGCCCCCCCCCCCAAGAAAAAAAGAAAAGAAAAAAGAAGTGAATACAAACATGAAATAGTGGTGGACAATTTTATTTCTAAAGGTGAAATGTAGGCCTACAGTCTTTCACGCCTCACATAGAGCAGCAGAGGGAGGATCATGAAGAAGTGTCAAAAAACGAGGAGGAAAGCCCAGCTTGACCCCAAGGAACTGCTGCTGGCAATGAAAACAAGGAAGAACTCGTATGTTTTGGAAAACATGTAGTTCCACAAGATGTAACCGATGAACATCCTGAATCCCCAGTTACATAACGGTCTTAATGGCTCTCTTGGTGAAATCAAGAAGTGGACAGTGCTCAGCATTTTAGCTTGAATACCGCCAGACTTTGCCTATTAAGGGCAGGCTTGCAGGGCACTGTTGCAGGCAGTGGAAAAAAGAGAGCAACCAAGGAAAATGTGGTACGTGTACAGTATTTCCATCTGACGGAGTCACGGAGTGGATTGAGGGAGGTTGTTGAAGGTGTTTGCTCTCATATTTGCCCGACAACCCTGATCAAGGGAAGAGTGAGAGTGTTTAATGTAGTTAGTATCTTCAAATAATCCCATTTCAAATAAAAACATTAACATAACAGTAAAACCACAACCTGCTAAATTCCTAATTCAGCATAGGTAGATACATTTTATTGAAAAAAAGTCCACAACACAATGAACGGGTATGTAGGTGGCGATCTGCGATGATTTCCTTTTGCCTTTTTGGCACCCAGCATAAATAAAAAAACCAACTCTATTTTGCCAATATTAAACTTCATTTCAGGAATTAGCAGGACTAATTAAGCAATCTGAATGACATTTTTCAATTGAAGTAATGAAGGATCCCCCTTTGGCCCCTCTCCCCCTCCCAAAGCTGGTTTATTTGCATATAGAATTTGATAATTTGTTCAATCGTGCATTCAAGTGGTTTTATTTATAAACTGAGGATATGGTTTGTGTATTTTATTATTTAATTAGGTGGCAAAATATACCAAAATTAGTTTGTGTGAGTTTGAGGCTGATGATAGCATTTTTAATTGCCAAATTACACAATTTTCCATGAGCGTCTGAAATTGAGTGCTGAATTCATGATCGTTTCATGCAACTTCCAATTTTATACACACATATATACCTCTGTCTGTATATGAGAATATTCAGACGGCATTCTGTCTAACGTGGGGGCACCTCAGCAGTCAACTTCTCAGCCACACTGCATCACTCCCTGCACACTGGTCGTTTCCTCCACACTAAAAACATCTCCACTTTTGGATAGAAAAGCTCAAGCTGCTCCTTCTTTACCCTTGGGGCCTTCTTCCTGTGTTCTTTACCACTGATCCTCCCTATGGTCTTCATGTAGCTCACCTCCGAATAGATAGCTCTATGATCATCAAATGTCCACACATAAGCATTAAAGTCTCTTGCGACCACCACAAGGTCGTTTGAGCCAGCCTTGTCAAGGCAGCACCCCACCTCTTTCAATCTCCTCTCATTTCCGATGAGGTCCATGCCCTCGCACCGCTGGTACACTCCTCCAATCACCAACTTTGACCCATCACCACACCAGACAGAGAGCACCAAGAATTCATCTCCATTGCCAAGCACAGTCACTTTTAACTCTCCCCTAACTAAAAAGCAAACACCACCTCCATGTCCTCCTTGAGGGTCCCTTGTTGTTGTCATACCATCTCAGCATCCTCCCAGGCTTCACAAACTCATCACCCAAAGGTCTGGATGCAGCACACATCAAACCTTCTCTCCTCCAAACACTTGATCAACTCTCTTTGCTTCATCATCCAGGATATCTTTCGGATATTCTGCACTATCAAACGTATGTTTTTCTTCGTGCTTCTTCTTTCAACATCCTCTTCCCATTTTTTATCGTTACCACTCCTTTTTCCTGCCCCTGAATGCATCTGACCAACTACTGCTGAGCTGGCTCTTAAGCCTCGAGTCTCAGTGAGTTTTTGAGGGGCTGAGTCGTCACTTTTTCCACCTCCTTCACTGTTGTCTTCTCTTCTTTCCTCTCTCTGAACTCCTGCAGCATCTTTTGTCTCCTCTCCTCTTGCTCCACCTTCATCTGCTGCCTCCCATCCCTGCTCAGATCCTGGCATAAAAAAACCCTGAAAAAACTCGCTCCTCGCCAGCACCTGTTTTCTCTTCAAAATCTTCCACTTCACCTTTTCAATCTCCACTTCCACCATTACTGGTCGTGTCACATTCATTTCATTTCCCCTCCTGGAGAAGGTCTCCACCATTACATGCCTCTCTTTCACCTCCAAAACATTCCAAATCTAGCCACATGCTCTCTTTGACTGATACTGTCCTGCTCCTTCAGCCCAAACACCATCACCTTTTTTTCTTACTCTCCTCCACACAGCTCTTCTGCACCTCATTTCGTGCCACCTTTTTCTATTCCTCCTTCCTGGACTCCTTTGTACTGTTCAAGCCACTATTAGTCACAATTTCACTGAATGAGATCGGTTTTGAAACAGATGGTCGCTTCAACAATGTCGAATTTTCATCCTTTGAGCCACCGGATACACCACAGTTCACATCATCATCACAGTTCCTCACATCATTATCACAGCTCCTCACATCATCATGGTTCACATTCATAGTTTCATTTAGCTCGATCATTCCTTTCAGTTTCGTCACCTCCCTCTTCAGCTCCTTCACTTTCTGTGCCAAGCACATCCCACACAAATAGCCTTTTACCTTGTCAGGGTCCCACTCAGCCCTCTCCCTCAACACAGACCACACACGACACCCACTGCCATCAGCGTTGCATTCGATAAAGCCATCCTTGTATCCATCCCACCCTCCTTAAAAAAACAACAACCCCTTTTCACCCTGTTTATTCATTGTTGACAAAACAAAGACTACATATTACTAATACTGATAATAAAATAAAATAAAAAGAGAGGCACCGCCACAAACCTACATTCACTGATAGGCAACCGGCTGCTAGAAAAGTTGCGAGGACAATAACATTGGAAGCAAACGCTCAGTTTAATCTCAGCTTCGTCGTCGTCGGGTGGCGCTGCCGTCGCGTTATAACGCAAAATTGCTGAGTGTCCAATCTTAGCGGAGCTCCATAATCTTTGGTGTTGCACAATGCAATAGCGGGTGATGACGTTCACAATCTGTTGTAAATTATTGAATTTGCGACTGCAAGTTATTTATGATCTTCGCGCGACTTCAGGGAAAATGTCAACAGATTCGGTTTATTTGGAAAATCTTGATGAATTCATCAACGATGAGAATAAAATTGTACGAATGATATATTACACATGGTCAATGATATCTATGAACACAATGCTGTGTCGTACCATGCGATGTCTAATAATCTTTATGTCGAATCATTTGGGCGATAATACATCGCCCAATGTTGAATGTGTCAAACTCAAACTCAAACTGTACGATTCCTTTATCACAGTATCTTTGGTTCACTTGTCATATAACCCCGGACCCCCAAAACTCATTAATTAGCTAATGAAAGGATGAAAGACAAGAGATCATAACTATATATGCATATTAAAAACCTTACTTTGCACGCGGATATCCAAGGAAAAGTCGTAATCCAACTACATTATGATTATTAGTTTCACATTGAAGCAACATCGAATCAACGATAATCCACCATTGAACAAACCTTACAACACACTATGATACTATGCACACACGAAATAGTCTCCCAACATATACAAACCATATTCTTATTCCCATTGCTGGAAAATCATGATTGAAAACGCATAAGGATATACATCAAGCGAACTCAAGTAAAACGGTTGTCACGTGACACAACAAAGCCACGTGTTTCAGGAATTCATATATTCATGATGTCAAGAGGGCACATTGTAATATTATAATTACCTACCTTTCACCTTGCTTATAATGCACAAACAACTCAACACCTTTATAAAATTCCACGCTGGCGCAATCGGATAGACCGGTGGTGCTTTGAGGTGTATGGTCCGAGATCGAATCACATCACATAACAGGTTAGTTCATATTCACTGATAATTGCATGTTTCCTCTCTTCTCAGGCATAGCAGACAATGACGGAAATGCGCAAGGCTAGTAGACGCTAACTTTCCCCCCTAAAAAACATATCCCGTTTTTTGTCTCTATACCCCTAAAAATCATATCGCTCTTTTTAGACCGATGATTTGGGGTCCGTGGTTATATGACAAGTGCTCCGCTGCAAGGCTCCACACTCAGCCGATTGCATGATAAATATAGACATATTATCCGACAAATCCTTGTGTTTAAGCCCTCCAGACATTAGATGGTATATTTATGCTCCAAGAAAAAGCAATATGAGCCAGTACCATCATGTCGAACTTACATTAGTTAAAACCCGCAACAAAAAATCACTTCGTGGAGAAGTAAACAAACGTCATTTTGCGAGTGATGTCACTCAGCGCTTGCGCACTGCGCTGTAAACAAGCGCACATGCTTCACTTTCCCGCTCAAACTTCTCTCACGACTTTCGAATGAAAATAAATAAAATTGTTAATATACTGATTGGTGATGCACAAAATATTGCGTATTAATAATTAATACGTATTCCTTTGTGAAGACTAGGTATAAATCACTTGCGCAAATGCAAGGAAAGATAGGCCGCATGTTGAACTGCTTTGCGCGGGGAAATTGTATGCGCATGCGTGTATGTTTACTTCGCACTTCGCAGGCGCAGTGCTCTGGTTTATTGATAACACGTGGAGAGCAGGTCATGTGAAACAACAATCGGAAAGCGGAGAGAAACCGGTGCTTTCATAAATATAATTACAAGCGTGGAATTCTAGAAATCGTGGTTCACGAACTGGAGTTTAATGCGTTTACCGTACAACGAGACCCATAGTATGTCAGCTACTTTATCATATGGTTCTTATGTTTATATTATTTTGTTTACTACATGTAAATTAAAAAAAAAAATTCTTCACATTTCTCCTTCACTTGTACATTTTGTTATTGAATCAGGCATCTTTGTATGTGAATAAAGTGATTGTTACATGTATTATTAAAACTTTGAACTTGGATAATTTGATTCAGGAGTGCGCTTTAGAAGCTAAGAATATTTTTGACTTTACAATTTATAGGATTTTGAGGTTGAACTCACGTTGTTCACAGCTGTCAATCACCCCAAGTAGTGACATTGATCTTATTGAGTCTGTCCAGAGGAGAGTGGCCAAGGTTCTACCAGGTTTTAATAGTTCAAATTTTCCGGAAACACAACTTAAACTCAAGAGGCTTAAAGCACTAAGCCTTGGACGCCTTAGAAGCAACGTTATTGAGATGTGTAAGCTCTTCAAGGCGGCCTCTGCTAAGGGGACACCTGGCAAGATAGGATTGTGAGAAATTGTGCTTGCACTCATCCCCTTAAGACTTATAAAACTGCCTCGACTAGTGCTGGATTAATCGAGAATTGTTTTACAGCATCAGTGATCAGCGATATTTCTATCATCGACGACCGTTACAGTTATCTTGGAAATTTTAATATTAACAGTTAATTAAGAGCCGAATTTGGTTTATATGGTTATTATTTTTTCAGGTCACGTTCAAATGGCTGAGTGCAACATTAAATGTTCATGTCAATGTGGCCAAACAGTGAGCCCTCATGCATTGCTCTCTTCATGTGTCTAACTCGATCGTTTTCAGAATGCTCTTCGAATTCACACAGATTCAAAGAAATGAAAAAGAAAATGACAAACTTAACGTAATCTACTTTGTGGCAGGGACTGCCAAGATTTCAGTAATGATAAATTTTTGATTGAAATTGTGGATAATTTTTAAAAATTCAACGTAGGGTGTTCTTCTGGTGCAGTTAGTCCCTGAAGAGATGCTCGATGCGTTCAAGAAAACTTTGTCGTGTGTTATGAGTTGTCACATATACAGTGTGCAGAGATCAAAAGTCAAGGTCAGTTGAAGGTTGAACAATTTTTAGTTGACTATTTGGGCTGTTCCAGGACCCGTCTCTTTTATTTGCGGCTGATTATGACCAGTTCAAAGGTCAATCTTTGAGCTCTAGAAGGTTGTTCTGAATTCTGTGGTTACTGTGCATCCTCATTGAAATCTCACTACAGTGCTATCTCCTACTCTCTGGCTAAGCAGCGTTCGAGTGAAGAAGTTGCCCAGTTGAAGTCACTTGCTCAGCCGACGACTCAAGCACCGGATTTTAGAAGAGCTGTAAATTGCATTTATTTATGTTTCCAACTGTTCAACTATTCCTCACCAGGTGCCGCCAAATGCTTCCTCTTCAATCAGTTCTAAGAAATCCAAAGGAATCGCTTCCATGTTTTCAAAAGGCCCTGAGAAAAAAGATGAAAAGAAGGAGAAACCAGAAGTTAAACAAGAGAAAGAGGTGAAAGAGACTCCTGTTCAAAAGGAAGATAAGACCAAGAACAGCATGGCTGCTTTCTTCTCTAAGCAAGGTGAGCTTTTCTTGTTCTATGAAAAATGTGTTGTTTCGTTCATGTCAGTGTGTGGTTTCTTTCTCTTCCCTTTCTTTTCCTTAAATTATTATTATTATTATTATTATTATTATTTTTTTTTTTTTTTTTTTTAATTTTTATTATTATTATTATTCCAGCCTCTAAACCAAAAGCAAGTGAACCTGAAAGAGAACCACAAGAACCAAAGACAATGAAGGAAAGTGCAAAACCAGTTAGGAAACCAGAGTGAGTGTCTCATTTCCATCATTGTATTTTGCCCATTTTCTTCTGAGCTGCCAAGGGCTGTTTTGTCTGTGGTTAACCATCGTTAACATATTAATTTAAACTAGGGTTGTTATCTGCCTTGATAATTGAAAACCGATCCTTATCATTCCCATAGTATAATCATATTTAGGATAAGCCTGTAATGCAGTTAGTTAACTTCACTTCTGTGATTCAGTAATAATTTTTTTTTTTTTTTTCAGTCTGAAAAAGAAGAAGAAAGCTTTGAGTGACGAAGGTACGTCAACCTAATTTGATTTAATTTTAGCTTTTGGGCGGTATTTTTTGGGCTGCTGGTGTAAAGGTTTTTAGATTTACATCTTTCATGCATTAATGTAAATTAGAAAAATAATTGTTGATTCTTTGAAAATTTGAACAGATAACTCTGTATTTTAAATTCACACAAAAATGAATTGATTTATATGTCACTTTGTTCAGCTTGAGCAAAACTTCAAGCTAAGACTCTATTTAAATGAAAATGATTTCATTAAAGTTAAGCACTTGGTTTCCATATTTAAAGCCCAGCTAATGACCATTATTTAATCCAATAAAGGGTAGCATGATGTAGCCTACAGTATAAAAATAAAAAATAAAAAATCTCTCCCCCGTCATGTTTCAACATAATTTTCTCTTTCAGAAGAACTCCCTCGAAAAGAGAAGAAACGTCGAAGGATTCAGACGACTGTTTTTGACAGTAGCAGCAGTTCAGAAGAAGAGGAAGAAGGTGTGATTGTTTGGCTCCATTTGCATTCACGCTTATGTATTTCTGTTAAGATATTGACATGGAGGACCCTATTCCTCCCACCCCTCCCCCTCCACCCCCTAGGGAGCCGTCCCCAACCCTGCCTGAGTTTCCTGTGAAACCAAAGCTGGCGTTAAATGGAAATGAGGCTTGCGCCACGGGTGCCAAAAGAAGGGTGCGCAAAAGGAAACTGGTCTCAAAACATACAACAACGCCCGATGGTTATATGCGTGAGTCTTTTCATATCAAGTCTTGGAATATTTTCACAATGATACAATGACAGAAACCGAAAAAGTATGGGAGGATTACTCAACTGACGAAGAGGAACCGATTCCCAAGAAGAAACCGGAAACTCAAAATGCCGCTCAGGTATATAGGTCATTGTTCTGAGCTGCAACCGAGTTAATCGTAAGTTCTCTTTCTGTTTCACTTGTAGAAGAAGCCGGCTGCCAAAATGACTAAGACGTCTCCTAACAAAGGCACAAAACAAATGTCTCTCACCAACTTTTTCAAGAAAAAGTGAAGAAACTCATGATTCATGCGCATTTATTATTGTTAACTACGTGAATAAATATAATAGCAATGCAAAAAAATAAAAAAGCGCTCTGTCAGTAATTTTCAAGTGAACCATCACATAAACAGTTTACTTTGCAATAGTTATATGATATTATATATTTTGGTCCTTAGTTAGCACCAAAAACAGTTTGTATAACATCTCAAATTGAACACGTCTTCATTTTGAATCGCTTCAACACTTTCTGCAGCTGATGGCGGCTGCAGCCTTCGTGGTGACATTTTTTCACGAATTTTCCAAGTTTTCTTCTCAACTTTGCTGCATTTTCTGCTCAGAATAGAACGTTAGAACAGATGAAATTATTTCGATATGACATACTTTGCTTTGCGATTCCAAATTGGCTGTTTGCCAAAGTCTCCTTCAGTTGCGCTGTGATGTTGTTTGCCTCGTTTTCAGTCAGAATTAACTGCTCCATGTGAACAACTTTTTCTAGGAGGAGTAATTTAGGGATATAAACCGCGTCATTCAACTGATATATTGTGATCGTGCTTAAGAATACATTCTGATGTTACATCCTCTGATTCTTTCGATTCCACAGCTGTTTACGTCAGTTTAAAGTTTGTGTACGTCCAGTTTGAGCCATGCACGGATAGCTTAATACACATGACTGTATTATTAAGTATGATTAATTGTTACGAGGGGAACTTACTTTTTTCGATGACCCAATTGAACACGGTTCGCTCTTCGTCCTCTATGTACAACATGACTTTACGCTTTGCGGAGACTTCTGCTACAAAAACGTCATGTTTGCGATGGTTGGTGAAGCAGGGCGATCCTTGTACTGCGTCTACTCTCGCCACATCTGTACAAATGTAATTGTGTAAATGTCTTAGGAATGAATGCGTCACTTGTACCTGTGCTGTTGGCTTCTGGACAGGAAGGGCAGCATTGGGCGTCACCGCGGATCGGGTGTTGGCATGGCAACGCTTCCTCGGGAACGCACTGCATTCGTCGACACTGCACTTGCCCATTCTGCGAACGAATTCTTACTCATCAATGCTTTCGAAATTATGCTAGAATACTACGAGGCAAATCTATCTTCGAAACGAGAAGTCAATTTATGTATTCAAAGCCTACTTGTTGGCCAATCATTAAACCTGCTTATCGCATTTCTAAACAAAGTTAAGAAGTGTTCTTCGCGCTAATATTTTCTCATTCATCTTCATGTATTGTACATGACCGTCTTTTAATCAATACCACATGGTGTACGTTTACATGAATTGTACATTGCGTGCAAACGATGTGTACTGGTATATATTACTACATGTAACACTAAATAGCGCCTTGCTACATGCAGCTGCGGTGAGGGTGTGCGTGCATTATTCCAAAATATACGATGTTTTTGGTTGAACTCACCCGACACGCGCAGATGACGCACCGCATGGCGCCAAACGGTCCAATCATCGGATGCCACGTAGCTCCGTCGACGTAGCGAACTTCTCCGTTTTCCACGCAATCAGTCGACTTAGATGTGTTGGCGGCTGACGGTTCTATAACAGTGCTGCTGTCCCGCCCGTCCTCCCAGTAATCAATCAGCCGTTGACCTGCACTCTCAGTCTTTGAAATAACTATTTTATCACCATGGCAACGAGCTCACCTGGGCATCTAGGGCAGCAATCTTCCTGGGCGTAGTAGGGATCTGTGCACGTGATATTGGGGCATGTTTTCAAATGGCACAGTACGTCGCTGTCCTGTGTGTGAGTCGGAGATGCATTGTGGGATGCATGCGGTATTAGTTGTCGGTGTCTCACCAAACAGATGCAGAGAACACATTGGTTTTCCTTTGTTTTGCGCAACCCGGATTTGTTTGTGGAGAAAATCTGACTGTGTTGATATCGTTTGTTGTCATGGATACACGACTCCCGTGGGGGTTCTGTTGACGATGGCATTGACACTGTATTGTCAATTGTTGGCTCTTGTGCGTTTCCTGCGAAAGGCATGGCGTGAATCTGTATGCATGTGGTTATATAGATACTCACTTGCACATATTGGGCAGCAGTCTGTCGGCCGCACAAGAGTCTTGCGGCACTTGAGTTTCGGACACGCCTGGCTTTCACAAGTTACTGCTCCATTCTACACAGGAAACCAATGTGTTTGACATTTCACGATTTTGTCACGTGTTCTCACCGTGTCGCATGTGCAGCTGATGCAACGCATTGTGCCGAAGGGAGGAACATCAGGATGCCAAGCGTCCCCTGCCTCGAACGTCTTGCCTCCAAGGCGACACGTCTGGTTCGGGAGGGTCCCTGTAGAACGAAACTGCTTTCAATTGTGATTAACTCTGGTTGTCGTCCTCTCGAGGTGTAAACTATCACATGCCAGAGGTTTTTCGGATTCGAAGGAACATTTGTAGATGAATGTCGATACCATACGTATAAATGTACACGGTATACTAGTCATTTGTTAATTGACTTAATTCGGTTGCATGTGATCGAGCTCCCAAATAATTCGTATTCAATCTGGAAGACTAAGCGACTACCTAGGCCCTAGGGGGGTGGGGTCGATAGGCCGAATGCTCACAAGTCCGAAAAGGCACATGTGTATCTACATACAATGTAAAAGCATCTCAAGTCCCTAACCCTAACCATAACCCTTGTAAATTCGTACTTGTGAGCATTCGGCTTAAAGAGCCGTTCCCCTACCTGGTACGTTGTGTAGTTTTAAAAATTAAACTGAAAAATGCTCACATAAGACCGCTCCCATTTTATAAATTAAATTCGCTTCCTATGCGTATTTTCGCAGGCCACCCAGGTTACTATATACCCAACATTCATAACAAGTTTATTAAATTGCAAAGAAAAAAATTACAGCTTTATAGGATATATTAATTATATCATAAGATCTCTGCATAGCAATCTGAGGGCGTAGACCTCAATATCTACATTGAGATATGCAGATACGACGAGTGCGCAATATGGCTGAAGCAAAACAAATTAGTCACGTGGCTCAGACCCAAGTGTCAATCAAGATTCGCGTAATGAGGATCGTGCTAAGTGTCTGTATGTTAACTTTAAAAGCGAATAAATCAACCAGGCAAAGGAGCCGCAATTAATTGAAATCACTCAGGAATATTGTGCGCAAAAACCCTTTAAATTGGATTGAACCATAAAAGACGGCGCCGATAGGCATCTTTTGGCGGCATTTTAAGTGACTCCCCAGACGTAGTTCGTGTCGCCAACTATTCGCGCAAGCATGGCGTCGAGGGGACTTGGTCCGCGACAAAAGTCTCTTCAGCTTAAATTATGTCTAAATTACCTTTTCAGAAAAGACAAACATTTGAGACAGATAGACACGCGGCGCTAAATATTACGACAAATGGCCGGAATGCATGCCGAACGAGGAGTCTGTCGCCACAGAACGACATCAGTCAATATTGAAATAGCTTTGATCTACAGAATAAAAATGATGTCTCTTTTGTCCAGATTGTGTGTGTCAGAAGAGCGAAATTACTACGCGCGTCTTATGCTTTATTGCAATTAACACTCGATCGTGTTTTATGTGATAACATTTTTGTGTTGCCTGTCTTTTTATATATTTAACTAATCAGCGATTACTGCCCTATTATAAATCCAGCGGTATTCATTAACCAATAAATTTCTATGCATAAAGCTGTATAAGTATAGGGCGTACATTTATAACTAGTACAATGTTAATTAGTGCAAAATATTGGCTTACCCGTGCGAGCTCCTTTTCGGATTAAATGGGTTAACATGATGATTATATTAATTATATTTAATGTATTAGTTATGACCATAAATTAATTAGCTAGACATGCTGCTTACCTGCTTCGGCGCAAGACAACAGACACGAGATGATGAGAAGCGTCGAAGCGAACATTCTTCGTTCGGGAAAAGACGTTCGTGAGAGAAACACTAATCTCCTGGGGGGGTGGGTAAGAAAAAAAAAACATTGCAATACCAATTAACTTATAAAGTACACACAGTAATTAAGTACCATTACAATCCATGTATCTAGTAGGCTTTATTTTATCGCCGATAATAAGTTGAATTAAATAGTTATAAATGCGAAATACACAGAAATTACGCGCGAAAAAATCTTGCGCACATCGCACGTGTTGCATGGAAACAGGTTGAGTTCTAAAATTGAAAGGTTTCAATCGTGGATTATTTTTAACTTACTTTGATATAAATAGACAACGACAATTACGTTTATATGCTGATCAGTTGGTTGATTAATTTAATTTAGCTATTTAGTCAAAAAGAGTTCATTGTTTTTTCTTTAATTCAATTGTTTGCAAAATTGGCAATTGTTCCCGAGAACAACGAAAAAAAAAAAAAACAAAACAAAAAAAAACACACACACACTAACAACAATCTAAAATGTAGAAAAAAATACTACAAAAAAAATTAATTACAAATTAATTACAAATTAATTAAATTAATTACTCAATTGTTACTTAATTCAGTTGGAAAACAATGTTTATTTATGCTCATAAACTCGCACTTACCCCATGAAGATCGGCTTCGAACTGATCATCTCGAGCGAACTGACTGGATTAATATACGCTCGCGATTCTGCCGACGTCTGCGCACACGAGACAAGCCGGGAATCTTTGCGCGTAAAACCACTCAGCTTCTCCGCTTAATAATTTTTTGCAAAGTTTTCGGCTAATTTATAAAAGAGACGTCGCCGCGGTAGGTGTTTTACTCCCGCCGCCAAAACCATTGAAGCATCAGCGTCAGAACGCCTGGCGTCTGTGTCTGCCGAACGAACCGCGCGTCGCCATCGAACCCTCGCAACAAATGTTCCATCCATTTGAGCGCAGACGACCGACTGGGCTGGCAATTAGTCAGCAGACTGCCAGCGTCTGAGAAGCAATTTGCCCGCCGCTCGCTAACCGACGGCCGCCCGCAGTAAATCATGCGCTTACGATCTAAGAACTTTGATTGGCATGCTATGATGTTGTTTATGCCTGATTGACACAAACATCGAGGATTATCAAGTGCGAATGGCGCCCTCTCTTAATGAGTCTATTCGCACAGACGCCGTTCGCAGACCACGTGGTGCAGGGGTGGAGAGATAGCGACGCCACCTACGGCAGACGCTAAGTGCGTTTTTATGACATTGCATTGATGGGTTATGTAATATACTGGTATATGTCGTCGGCGCAATATCAATGCTACACTCGCTCACCTCCGTTCAGCGTTGTTTACTACTTTCGATTTCAGAATGGAATTCTTCGATTGATTCATTATGGGAGCGCTGTCATAGCAGGAATACTTAATATTATTGATTATTAATTGGCATATATATTCACAATTTAATTATAAACAAATCAAGAAGAAGGGAAAAACCGCGCGAATGAGCTATGCACGCATTGTATTCATTTTAATTAGTGCCAATTAGGCTATTTGAATGTCTTTCTAAAATTACACATTTAAATAGAATAAATCTAATTGAATTAATTGCATGCATCTTTGGCCTAAATGGACCATGTTTATTTATAGTGTGGTGCGAATAATTATGTAAGCACAGCTTGTCTTGTTCAGAAAACAATTCCCTTGAATTCGTCTTTTAAGAAACCCCACTCTACAATTAAAACCTTCCATTGAACGTACTCTATCTTGCCCATGTTGCCGCCTAGCGGTTTCGCGCGTAATGACTCCTCCTCAAAGATCGCGAGTTTGTAATTTGGGCATCTCGACGTCATTTTCTCGTGTTCCAACTTTGCGCCTGTGTTTTGAACTGGTTTTATCCATTCCATTTGTTTTCACGATTTCTCGAATTGCGAGAAGCCCTCGCGATCACAGAATACCGTGCTATGTACTACAATATGCGCAGACATAGCGAGCGAACTCGCCCGTGGCTTCGTATGTTTTGCGCGCGAATTCAGCAGACGACACGCAGGGTTTAATGGTCACGTGGGCTCAGCGTCCTTTGTTCTGTATTGGCTGCCATCAAACGAGCACACAATATCAGTCTAACGCCTTCAAATACCATAACATACAACATGCAGCATAACTTCGGAGTCGCTGGTTCAGGATTTTATCTGAATCATGAATATTTTTTCCCATCCGCACTTTCTTTTACGCAGTCACCAAAGTGCGTTATGATTCCATAGACAAACATTACGTTGAACATGAATTGGTAAAACATAAGAGGTCAAGAGGAAGTAGTTGTACATGTACAGTATGTTGCTTTTAGTCTCTGAACCCACAAAGTCAACTGCCCAGGGAACATACAACCAGCTACGCTACCTATTTCGACACTACGCAATGTGCTAAGATGTTGCGATGGACGTTAGTTTCAGGCCGAGAAATTCAAACCCAGTGAGGCACACCAGGCTTCTCAACTAAATGCCAAATTGCCGTAATTAAAATTTAAAATATCACCCACAACATAAAAATAAAAGAAACACAATTTGAGGTAAATGTAGGAAAAATGTTTAATTGAGCAATTATCTTGTTCACATTCACACAAGAAACAACCTATTTATAAGAGACATGTAGCGTATTTAATTGCTTATACAAACAGAGAGCATGGTTCAACCATTCAAGTTTAGGAGAGACTATATACAAAATTACTTGTGACATGTAAGGAATGATATGGCGACAAAGCCAAAAAAAAAAAAAAAAAACAGATATCGCAGCATCACAAATATTTGAATCCTCTCTTCATCGTAGGGGGATACGCCATTTCTGAAGAAGAGAAAATTAAATATAAATTACAATTTGTAATTATAAATTCAACCAGATGCCGAAATTATAAATTCAGGAATACAGGGTTGCATGGGCTGAGTAATGAGGTGCAAATAAGCAGAGAGGGTGCATGGAGAGAGGGAAGGAGTACTTGCCAGATACGGTGCTCAGCGTACTCATATTGCTAGCCACTGAAGGCGTGCGGGGCAGCTGTCCAAGCGGGGAGTCACTCTCCTATAGGGGTGAAAAGGTCAAAGGTCAAGAATTTGTAAAGCAAGTACACAGGGGCCGCCACCGAGGAAGGGAATAAAACTTGACTGAAGTTAGGAACTAAAAAACAACATCGCATACACGGAGGTAACGGGTCTCTTTGAGTGGTGTCGAGGGCAGGGCGCCATAGGAACCATAGTCATAGCGACGGTGCAGGGTGTAGTAGTTGTTGCTGGGAGTGCTGTTGCCATGGCGATGAGGTGGATGAGTTGAAGGGTCGTTGAGGGCATCACAGCTGGCCTAAGGAAGGAAAACACTCAACAAAAACGACAGAAAAAAAGGTAAAAAAAAAGGAAGAAAATGTAACAAAACTAAACATGCACTAGCACAACATTGAAAAAAGAGGCTACGATTGTGACATGCTGTCGTCATGCCAACTCACTCTCCACTGCATCATGGAACGACGCCGAATTTTATGAAGGTGTTCGTGGATAGAATTAGGCTCCTAAGGCCAGCGAGAAAAAAATAAAATTAAAATAAATACAAATAAAATAAAAAAGAAGAAAAAAAACCCCCATAAATATTACAAAATAAACAAAACCACAACACTTAAAAAGAACATGCAGCGAGAGAATGAGACGAGGAATTTGATTAAATTTAGAAAAAGAGAATAAAATCTCACAGCTGACGTGTCTCTTCTCCGCTGCATCGTGGGTGTTCCTAGTGACATCTGATCAACGAGATCAGAGTACGTACTCTCACATAATGTATTCTCATCCAACTGAAAACAGATAATGAGTACTTATTCACAAAGGTCCGAATGAACGCACTGTGAGGTCATTGGTGCTGGCCAAGCGCATGGAGGTGATGTTAGTGCCTCTAGGAGTGGTACTAGAGGCACTGGGGCCAAACATTCGACTGTCACGGCGAGAGAAAGGGCTCATGATCTGCGTCATGCTGGACATTGCTCGTTTCAATTTGCGAGGAGTTTTGTTGAAGGAGAAAGCGCGACTAACACGCTTGCCAAATCTGCACAAAAAAATAAAATAAATAAATAAATAAATAAAAAGGTTACGAGGGATTATAAAAGAGTGCGCACGTACTTAGTGGCTGCTCTGGTCAAGGTCTTGTTTCCAATATCGTTCGTGTCAATGCTCAAGACGCCCGGCGCAACTGAAGTCAACAGCGTTTCCTGATGAAGTAGAAATGATAATTAATATCTTGAATCGACAAAAGTCATACATGAAAATCTTAATTATTAAAACTGTTAGAAAAAGTTAACAGTTAATTAACAGTTGCTAATTAGACCCCCACCAGTGGATATGAGTTTGCAGGTAAGTCAACCTGGATAACGGACTAAGAGAGCGATATGTGAATGAGGGGTGCAAGGGAGGCTCACGTAATCAGCGCGACACAAGTGGTCGCAGATGGCTTTGCTGAGGGACGTGAGGAAGGCGTCCTTACGAACCGCCTCATCTTCAATGGAGAACGCGTAGAGACGCTCCTCCTTCTCACTCATCATCTTAGTGATCAGTGCAAAAGAGTTCCTGCATTCTGAAAATGGAAGCAATAACAACGTACTGACGGAAACAATGTGGATTAACCATGCACTGACCTGTGCTCTCACAAATATCAACGACTCTCTTCACTCCAGAGAACGGAACCAGAGTAAGATGTCTGTACGCTTTTTGTGGGGTCTTCGCCACGTGTACTGCTCCTGGACTTTTGAGAGACGTTATTCGTCCTCTTCGCTTACACATCTGGCCATTGAAGAAATTTAATAACCTACATACCATTAAAAAAACGAAAGATTCTCACCTCTAAGCTGTCAGAGAAAACAAAAATGGTGATGTGGTCGCCACGGGAACTGAGTTCAGATGTCAATTCTATTCCATCGATTTTGGTGACGAAGGAACGATGGGCTGAGAGAAGGTTAGCCTGGAAACAAGGAAAATATATCACATCTGTTGAAATGTCTCCATCAAAGAACTCACGGGGCAGTTTTCAATATCGTTAACTATGTCAAACATAGCATGGTGGCCCTCAGCCTTGCGCCTATCTTCGTTGATGTGCCTGGAATTTTTGTACAAGATGAATTTTAAGAAAATAATAATGAAGCCAAAATCACGTCATAACTTCTTCCAGTTTGGCTAGTGCTTCTTTGAGTTTTGTATGATCTGCGCTGTTTTCTTCTGTTCGCTTCAAAATATCTGCAAGAAAAAAAAGGAGAAATATTATTTCAAATATACTTAACTACGAACATTGATTATTAACCTTTGAGGAGGAGCATGACGCTAGGTAGTCGCTGAACCGGGCGAATCAAG
The DNA here is from genome assembly GCA_000328365.1 of Capitella teleta. Lineage (NCBI taxonomy): Eukaryota > Metazoa > Annelida > Polychaeta > Capitellidae > Capitella > Capitella teleta. The sequence goes on along the minus strand of KB294746.1, from coordinate 122,500 downwards.
AGTTCTTTCAGAGTCTGTCGACCACATTCCGGTTTACTCTGACAGACCTAGGAGGAACAGATTATGTCATGATTCACAGATTACGTCATGATTCAGGAGCTGAAATTTACCCGAAGGAAGGCGTGGAAACGAGGCATTGAACGATCGCATTTGATGATCGTCTCTTTGGTTTGTTCAAAGTAATTAACAAAGTTCGGATAGGATTTAATTAAGCCGTCAATCTGTCGAAGCAGAAAAACAATTATCAATTTGGAGAACATCTCAATTTTGTTTTTAAGTACTAACGTGTTTGGTGATTACATTGCCGATAAGAGCTTCTTCGGACCAGTTCTGAATGATGTCCCCCAGCTCATCTCGAATCTTCACGTGAACATCAAAAATTGGGGGAATGCCTCCAAAGATGGCTTTGATGTGCTGAGGTTCAAGCAGAGGACCTCCTGGCTGATCAGGATTCTCAATCTCTTCCTTGAAGGTCTGTAAAAAACCGGAAATACAAGCATAGAACAATCGGTGGAAATTTGAGGCTGATGGTGTCTACCTTGATGATGGTGTGGAGAATACCAACGTAATTCTTCTCAGTTTGGAATAGCTCCATGACCGTTTGTTGCCGTGGGGTCAGTTTGACATCTTTGGTGTTGAAAGTTTCTGCCGCCAGCGGAGACGTGATGTGGTTGTCAATGCCGTTGTCTGCAAGGGAAGCGGTCGTGACTGTTGCTGGAGCTGAGTGAGGGGCGTTACCTGAGAGGACGGGGGTGTTGGAAGTATCTGCTGTGGCATCCAAGAACGACGCGCTGAACGACATCCTCGCGACCTCACTTGACCTCCGCTTGTACATGGGCGTGTCGATTTCACCCTCAGAGGCTAATTGCGCGATGTTTTCTCGCAGACGTTTCCGTTTGCGGGACTTGGATCCTGAGAGCGTTTTAGGTGTGCTCTTCGTGGCGGCGTTCTGTGTCGGTGTCTCAACAACCTTCGATGATGACGTAATGAACATAAATTGACTGAAACAGAAAGCGCGACTCACAAAATCCATCGTGTACATTGTCTCGTCCGCACACGCATCCATTTGTATACTGGCCCAGAACCACTGAAAAAAAAGAAAAAAAGAAAAGAAGTTGTATATAACAACCATAAACAGAGACTAATATACAAACCTCTGCCTTGACTATATGCAGCCGCGGATGCAAATCGCTTGGAAGCTGGGCGCGGCTGCTAATGGCGTGCTCATCAACCACCAAGTGAGTGCACGAAGGGGCCCCTACTTCAACGCAGCTGCCGCCGTTTTCAATCGTGACCTCCTCCATGTGACGTGCCTCTTCCCGGGAGAAGCCTTGAAAGCTCAGCACAGAAAATGAAAACGGACTGAGCTTATGGAGCATCTGAGGAGAGAAAGGTCAAAGGTCAAAGGCGTCTCAGGAAATGACGACATCACCAACCAGATGCTCATCTGTGGCTTTAATTTCTGGCTGGTCGCGATGGTCCCACACTTTGAAGACCCACTCCTCCGTCATCACAGGGGCTCCCATACTGACGGCCACGCGGTATTTCTCTCCACTGGTGCAGTTGGCCACCAAGTGGGTGACGCGGCAACTGAAGTCTTTGCGGAGACTCCCCCCCATGTGGTGAACGAGGTCAGCTAAACGAGACTACACAGAGCATGAAATGAATGATTCTAAATATCCAATCTCACCAGGTCTTCCTTTGCTTTGAATCCTGTGAAGCATATCACTAGTTGGTCCATGTGTTGGCAGAACAACGGCCGGGAATTCAATGGCAGAGGCTGAGAGAGAACTGGGGTTTACGCGCATGACTGATCAACAGAACTCACCTCATTCGCCTGCACGCAATGAATGACCGCAGGAGGACCGAGTATTCTGCACCTCGCCTTATGCAGGATGCGGAAGACTGACCCTTCAAAGTTATCAAGCACAAAAATGGTATCGGGGCTGGCCTCATTGATGAATTCTGATCCTGTATCTGAGTATATGATGGGGGCGTTGTACATCTGCAGAGAAGGGAGGTCAGGGGAGGTCAGGGCGGTGTTATCGCCTACCTGGATAGCTGATATGAGAGGTGCATTGTTGCGACATCTCTTACCAACAACAATGAAGCGTAATTCATCATCTGAAAAATACAAAAGAGTGTGAGAATGTATGACGTGTACAACGCAAGACTACTCTTGTAATTAAGAGTATCAAATAATTAATTTTATTGAGCTTAAACAACAGGGGTAGAGTCCGTAGACCTGGTAATAGTATACAGTATGGCCATATCAGCAGTAAAATGTTTATCAAGTGGCGAATGTGATCGTATGACGTTGAGCGCATAAATTCAATTGTTGAGGGCCCAAAAAAGTGAAAAATAATTGAGCATGTTAGAGGCTAACAGAGCTGTCTGTACAATAAGTGTTCTCTGAATCTCTGAATCCCCATCGACAATGATCACAATGTCTTGAATGTGAATCATACTGAATGTCGATGAGTGACAGGATGAGGATCATTAATTTTATTATGAATTGAATAGTTATAGTAAGTATGATACAGGATTTCATTTATTCTATTCACTATTATCTCAATCAATGAAGGCAAAAAAGCACTTACCGAAATCTGAATGGTCCCGGAGGCCGTAGCCGCTGGGGTCCATACTAGTGGTGAAATCGGCCATTTCCAACTTTCAACATTTGAATGATTTTGAATCCGCACACGGGAAGGGGGTAGGGTGGTACAAGCGACCTCTCAAAAGCGACAAATAAAAGCCTCCCGGCACGACAAAATCCGATTTCAAAACAACAGAATCCTTCAAAAAATATAATGTCGTATTGTCAAACAAATCGGATGAACATAATCAGACATTATAATGGATATTTGTACACAAAACATTCAAAGACGATCCTCATGCCGAGTTGAAATTCCTTCAAAGTGTTTAAATTGTGACAAGGTCGCTGATTGGCTGAGCTGGTGTCATTTTCCTTATTCACCCGTAACATCCGTGTGAATAAGGATAGTTAAAGCTCCATCTCTGAATTCAAATATTTTATGTGCTCATGTAAATTAGGGAACTTCCCAGCAAAAGAAGACTGACGTGTCACGAACGTTACGAAACCGATCACGAGTGCTCGCCGACTGTCCGAGCCACGTAATTATTTCAAGGGTACAGGGCTACATGCTGCACAGCCTCCTTGTAAGTGAGGATGCTACACATGAGTAAAAAAATTAGCCATTTACTAAGTCTTTAACGTGGTGGAGTATAGTGGGCAACCCTCGTGGGGCTGAGGCGAAAGAAGTCTGTTGTTTTGATGCTTGAGCACTGACGTGGGTAACTGCGGAGCTGTAAAATGAACAACAAGGTCGGGCGTAGTGTGGCGCTATCTATGGTAGAATGCAGAATGGAGGATCCTTGGGATCACACTCTGCATGGTCCTGATGTTGTGCTCTGCATGGTGCCCAGATAAAGCAATCGAGTGTTAGCGGAGCCTTTAACATACAATCCCCTTGCTTAATTACTTCACCACACCGAACAATGAATTTGAAATTTGACCTGAATTTGCAAAGGGAATTTTGGATTAGAAACCCGTGCAGGTTCCAGTTGTTCTGATGACACCCCCAACCCCCGCTCTGCTATTTCCAGTCGGACAATCGGACTCAGAACTCCTGAACACAGAGTTTCATCGTGGCTATAGAGTCCGACACTGTAATGGTCAATTACCGTCAATCAACAAACAGTGCCGGTCATCATGGGTCAGGCGTGAACACATCATAAACAATATCTCATGTGCATATAACCAAAAATACGACAAACATAATTATATAATTGTACATGCAAGCGACTTTGGAAAGTAAATCCCAATTAAATTATGTCTGCATGTAGTTATATGCTAAGTATTTATTAGGCTATTAGCTACATGTGTATATTATTTGGAATATTCAATCACTTCAGTTAGAGCATTTGTAGTCCTTATACAGTATATGTTTATAGATGGCATCACTTCCGCATTCGTTCTATATATATAATTATATTCCACAGTCTGAATATTCATAAATATAAAATTTCGTTTTTATTCAATTATTGATTTCAAACATCGTCCTCACATTTCATTAAATGCAGCTTTTCTTGATTCTGACAGACGACGTAATGTGGCGCTGATAAGATATTATTGTTTATTGAGAATTTTGATTCAAATTATCTGTTCTGATTGATCAAAAGACGCTTTGTTCGCGGGTGGTTATACATGTATGATGAATAAAATCTGGTGAGTTGAAGCAAAATATACTCTGAAGAAGAAGTAAACGTGACAAAATGAGGAATAGTTGATACCTCTGATCACAAAGACTTCTTCAGAGGCGAATATTTAATTCCTTTGATATGATTATGGAGAGGTGGTGGCCGAGTGGTTAGCGTGCTCGCCTCGAAATGCTTTGCCGCTGGCCACCGGGGCATCACCAACCTTGTGTCCTTGGATAAGGCACTTAACTCTTGCTTACCTGCCGGCAGGTCAACGCGCTCTCGGCGCTGCACTGTGACGACGAAAGGTGGAGGAAATCGTTGCTGCGTCAACGTTCTTCCGCCGTAAAACACACCTCCTTGCGGACTATTATGAATAAATTTATTTATTTATTTTATGATACTGATTCTTTCTTCAGAGGCGTATATTTAATCCCTTTGATATGATGCTGATTCTTTCTGTGTAGATTTCATTCCTGTTCTGTTCTGACTGTTCTGACAATCTGCATTGCACTGATTGTAATTGCGGATGTCACATCTAATTGCCTGAATGACTGCGAACAACAAAAGGGGTGCCACAACACTCAGTGGGAACACGTGATCACTCATTGCATCCAACATTGCAACAACGAATGCCTGTATGTCGACACATGCAGTCGACTTAGGTGCGATTCTAAGTGAAGCACTGAACTTGGAAGTTCGAAATTGACGGATGTTATTCAACTGGCTAATAAAGGGTTTGAACCCTAAGTTTAAGTTTTTTGAACCCTACATTCATTGCATTCGTGGGTAGCATTCGCAACAGTTTTCCTGTTTGTGATACAAGTAAGCATTATTCTTGATATTCATGATACATTCAGGCATAAATCACAACCGGTATTAGTTAAATTTACGGTACAGTGTTTTTATGTATATTGTCAGTAATCGGCAGTAGATTCGATAACAGTTCATTTTCATCCGTCGTATTTGTCTGCTGTCGCCCGCATGCTGGCGGTGTGATTTTAATGCTTCACTTCTTACCGACATTCATCATCCGTCAGAGATGCTTTAAGTCAGACCTTAAGTTGGCTTGGGGCCCATTGTCAATTACAAATACTAATTAACGCCCCAGTACTGAAATTAATGAATGTTTGCCCTTGTAATTGACTTCAATAACATGCCTGTTGAATGGTTTAATTGTTGATTGCGCGCCATTTTTGGTCAATCACGGGTCTGTCTCCTTGCCACTCCTATGAAAGACCTCATCCCAGATCCTTACGTTGTTACATACATCCTGAGAAAAGACCCAATTACGGTGCTGCAGTCCAGCTAGCCCGAGAAGCTTTGCCGACCTACAGGCCCGTAGCCAGGAAGGGGGGGGGGGGGGGTTTCGACGGGTGCGTACGAACCACCCATTTCCCGAGTAAAAGTCCACTCTCCAGAAAGAAAAAAAAAAGTTGCAGATAATTATATGAGATTGAGCTAAATCCATTGTTCATTCCTTAATCATAACAATTCTTTATGGTGTCTCTTAAATACAATTAAACGATTCAATTAAATAAATTCGGTTAACTTCCAGTGAGCATGCCATAATTATGAGGTCTCAGTACAATGGCGGACTCGATCAATCGATCCGAGTCGAGGCAAATTTTCATAGCGGATTCAATTGCAATTGTAGTATTTGTCAAATTGTGTACCTCAAGGTGCAATGTAGGCACATACTAAAACCTTGATCCATCTTCTAACTTTGCTTCAGAATAAACATTTCTTAACAACCAATTGTGCCCCTTTTGCAACAAGGATTGTTGTTGTCTGCATGGTAACAAATCAACTGAAGCGTAACGCAATGATACCATAGTCCTTGAACTGTCTATTTCAATCATTATATCTTGAGAAATGTGCTCATATATATAAAGTGACGTTTTTTATTCTCAGATTCCACAGTTTTGCTTCCTTATTTTAATTTTTTTCCCGGGGCAGCATACCCCCCGACCCCCCTAGCTGTGCAAGTGCCTTCGGCACTTGCCACCTCCTGGACTCAATTAAAAAAGTCCACAATTAAGTCTGCGAACCACCCAACTCTGAGGGCTGGCTACGGGCCTGACCTACAAACGGACGCTTGGCCACGAGGCAGGGGACAGACACCGGATCTGACGGGAACTCTATTCTAAAAAGCATGCTATTTGCGGGAATATATTTCCTTCAATAAAAACCACACTGAAGCCCATCTGCTGAGTCGTCCTTTCTGCCAGTCGGCCATTAACGCCAACCTTCTGGTTGAGACAATATACAGAGATGATCAAAAGTAGTCTATCTTACTCCATGTTAAAAACAAAGTATGAAAATTGCGATACTTAGTCAATTATTCAAAAAAAGATTACTACCTGGTATAGATTGCATGACCGTGTTATTTTGTGCTCATTTATGCTAAGAAATCAAGTAAAAAGATAAATTTTGAATGTGGGAGGAACATTTAAATGCGAGTGGTGAGTGATCGCTGTCACGTTCCAAGCTAGGAACGAACGTTATGATTTTGTGAACTCTCAGCCAGACGTTATGTTCATTGTCTTTTGATCATGTGATCACTTCTGTTTACGATAATTCTGAATATATCGAGTTCATTCATTTAAACACGTTTGAATCTTCTTCTTCACTCGCCATCGGCGACAAGAGACTATAAAAACCGCGAAGAGAACAAAATCAGATGAACCCCTGAACGAGCACTAAGGAATGTCATCTCTTGTATGACGCTTCAGTATAAACTCTGCTTTGTTTTGTTTTAGGAGATGAACATTAGTGCTACTCTCACAACAATAGCACTCTCAGACAAAACAATAGTACGAGAGTGTTGTCTTGTTTATGAGTTCAAGGAAGCTTATCCATGGTCCGGGGCCCTGTTTGCTGCCAAAAGTGGAAATATCGCGGAATGATGAGTGCACTCTATTAATTGAGATAAATCGGCTTAAATGTTGATGAAAATTGAAATAGGAATGATAGGAATAACAGCATGACATAATATAAGATAAGATAATTTTATTCGCCCGAAGGAATGGTTTTGCCAAACAGGTAATAATGAGTGAAATGTTTGATGCATATGATAATTAAGACTTGGATGATAAAAAACATTAAATAGATTGTGAATTAATGAGTCTGATTGCAGAGGGCACAAAGGTCTCGCGAAGCCTGTTGGTTTTGGCTTTTACAACATGTTGGACTAACCATACCAAGCATTTAAATCTCTAATCTTTGTGTGATTTTTACACTGCAATTTTTTTGGTGACAGTTTCTCAGACATGCGAAGCACCGTTGAAAAGCATTGAGATCTTTAACATGGAGTAGATGGACTACTTTTAGTCCACTTTATATATATATATTTTTCAGTGGTTGGTGGGTTTTGTGATATTTCTGTTACCCGGTCTGTCAAACGAAATCAAATTATGGTACAAACCAAGCCATGTCCTTTGGGGAGTGGAAGTACTTGCATGTGGCTGCACGTCCATTCTGACTTGTGCAAGGGAGAACGCGACATCCAAGTGAGAGAGTTGAAATTACTCCATAGAATACCACATACTATGTTCTGAATTTCAGTGAAGCGGGGACTTCTGAGGCATATTTGGCGAATTCCTTTGCCTTTGGGGTCCTGGCAACCGGCATGTCTGTTGCTTACATCTTACATCTAAAACAACCTGATAAGATTGTGAACTAAACAACTTCTCGTTTTGAACTCTACTGCGTCGTGTATACCTAGTGTTTATGGTGTATCTGTAGGTAGTGATGTAAGCATTTAATATCTATGGACATGCAGTGTTCTAGCATTAAGTGTTCATTTTTTTTTTTTTTTTTTTTTTTTGCTCCTTGAAAGTATCAGTAAACTGGCTTTGGGTATCCAATTGATGGTGACGATTACTAATATATTTAATAGCCATAATTAGTCGCAGTGCCTCGGCAGCGACTTTCCTGTCATGCCTCGGAAAAAAAGCCCAACCGCTTAGAATGACTAGAATACCACTCTTGATCAATTATAAATTACGAAAGTACTTGCATAACCTCCCCCCCCCCTCCGCACAAAAAAAAAAACAAAACAAAAAAACACAAAAAAAAAACACAAAAAAACACAACAAAACAAAAAACAACAAAACAAACAAGCAAACAAACAAACCAGATTTTATTCACGAGTAACAAAGCGTAAAAAGTAGGGAAACACTAAAATAAAATCGAACATACCTAGAACAATGCAAGGGAAGAACAAACGCATCAAGGAAACGGAAAGGATAAACAACCAACAAATAAAATTAATCTAAAAATCACGCAGCCGATGATTCATTGAGGTCCCCTGCTGACATGTAATGTAGTGACTCATGAGCCTGCAGGTGAAGTTCCTTCATCTCTTCCATAATAAGATCCAACTTCTTGTTCAGAACTGCGGTCTCATTGCGGACATGCTCAGTCTGGTCTTTCTTCACCTCACGTTTCACATATCTCCTCACAAGTTTCTCAAGCAAAGCCTGTAAACAGAGAAACTAAGCACTAACATCATGATAATTTAGAGTAAAATATGTACACTACAGCCTGTATGGCAGTGCGCACGAAAATGAAAAACATTTTTTTTTCTATATTCAATACAAATTGCCCAGATGCATTTTTTAAACACAACATCCCGACAACCACAAGAATCTATTCAATATCTATCAGAAAGTACATTTGTATATTATTTACTATAATTAGGCAGACCCACCTTTTCTTATGCAATATTGTGGTAGTCGATGGTACGCATTGTTAAAATTCAAAGAAGGTCACAACGATAGATTATACACATATGCATGCAATAGCAGAAATATACATCAACATCTGATAATCGTGTCACTTAGTGCAAGTTGTAGTGCAATATGAACCATATTGAGGCAACAGGACATAACATTATTGCCAACAATGTCTTCAACAGGCCCCGATATCTCATTCCTTCTTTCGTCAATCGAATTGAAATATAAGTATCATCACGTGAGCGCTTACGTTTGCTCCCAGATTGTGGCACCAGAAAGGCTAAAGAAGGTGAAAACAAATTTTAGTGAGGAATGCTCGCTGTTCTTCTGAGTTGGTCAAAATCAACGAAAACAGAGTACCCTGCAAAAGCAGTGACACCAAAGCCTTTGCTTCGTTGCATTCTGGTCCCGAGTCAATTCAAGACTCTTTCATGTTGGAAATTTCGCCATTAGACAAGTGCACAAGCCGTTGTTAGTGAACACTACCTCTGGCCAACAATAAACACGGTTTACTGCATGCTGGCCAGAGGTTATGGTAATATTCAACTTCTGTACCAGTGTCCCGTCATATTCAGTAATGAGACCTTTTTTGATGGCTACACGCAAGGTGAGCACTTCAAAGTAGGGAGGTTCTAATTCCCAAGAGCAGCCGCAAATCATGGTTTGATTGTAACAATTATAATTACCGATCGATACAATATATACCGGTATGCAGATATTTTTTTTACAAAATTGTATAGCACAATAATGTATCCACGAAGTGCTCAAATCCTTGACCATAAATCACAAGTATAGTCATTTCTTTAGTTAATAGGTCTCCATTTTAAGTTCCGACCGAAGAGACTGTACGTTGGCATTTAGTCACCCAGGGGAACCATACCACTTACCCTTGGATTTAAAATCCAGCGGTCTACCCCTGAGCCAAACAGGTAAGCTTAGCATAGCCTCATTGGAATTACAGTTTGGATTTACGAAGCAGCAATTAACAAACAATGTACACTAGAACTGGAGGAAGTCATTAAGTGCTGTTTAGTTTATCCCAGAAAATTCCAGGGAACATATTGTACTTCATGAACATTAAGCTGACCTTGTATTCTTTATCTTCGAATTCTGTAATCAAACTGTCATCCTCCTGAAACATAACATACCAATCATTCTACTCACAAACACTTTTCAATCAGGTCACTCACCACTACATTGTACGAGCATTTAATGAGTTTTGGCAACCAGTGAATCGCACTCCGCAGATTAGGAAGGAGGTTGTAGGGCGGAGGGAGTACATAACCGGGCTGAAGGTGCCTCATCCAAATACGGCTTCTGCCAAATTTCCACTCAACGTCAGCCGATTCCTTGGACAAAAATACTCTTGGGTGGAAATGTGACAGAAATTGCTAATGACCTACAGTGATTCTCTGGAATACATCAGACATGATGGCAATGAGCATGTTAATCATGATCACGATGCCAATGACGTAATAGATGAGAAACATTGCGTGACCAAACACTTCCGTGACGATGTGGTGATTGTACAGTGTGTATGTCGAATTGTCGACCGTGAATTTATTGATGGTTGGCAGGATGGCAACATCTGTCGGTGGGCTGTAGCCAAATATTGCCCAGAAAAGACCAAGCATGGCAGGCACAGTGCTGAAAAATAAAATCAAATGAGTTCCAATATGCCATAAAGAACATACAGATACTGAAAAAAAAAGGCATGTCAAGGTTTTATTGAGACTTCTCAAACATCATACATATAGTTCAGTAAGTATTATTATTATTTTAATTTTAAGACATCTGCTTACCTTCTGAACATAGGTGAAGACCGTAGCTCTCTGCCATCAATGACAATTGTCTTGTTCGAGTAATGATGCAGAAGTTGAACCAAACCAGCAGAGAAGGCAAACATGATCAGCACAAACATGATGATAAAGCAGAAGATGCCTCCCCCCATTCTTCCAATGATAGTCTGCAAACAAAATTCAAGAGTTAAAACACAATTAAATTGGCGGCACAGTCCAACCTGCATAGGACCAATGTCGCTTGATGTAGAGAGAAAATACAGCAGCTTGGCAAAAGCCAAGACGAATGCGTACGAGTAGAAAATCTCGCCAATGAGCGTAGCGTCGTACGATTTCCAGTAGTCCCTTGGTAGGTCGATATTTCCGTGCAGGTAGATATCTGCGAGGGATATCGCCCAACACACAAAGGAAGATAGGAAACAGAACTCCATGGACAGGTCAAATAGGTTCCATTTCTGTCGAAAAAAGTGTCTGGCTTCGTAGTACAATAGCTCATCAAGGGAGCGAAGGCAGTAGCCAAGCACATAGGCCACTATGAACCACTCCAATCCTGCATCATAAGAATTATGTACATGAACATGTATTCAAACTTAAAAGAGGACCTCTGATGCTTTCGAACTAGTAACGGATTATAGAGGAAGTATCTTAAAACACAAATACGCCTTTTGACCAACTTATTTTTAGACAATACACTTGTTGTGGGCTAATTTCTAGATACTGGTACATCGAATTTGATAGGTTTAAAAACTCTCTTTCTTCTCGCGTTCGATTTCAGACTGTGGTGACGTGACAAAATTAATTCTCCTATTGTTAACAATGGGAGCCGTCGAGTGAGCAGATCTTTCAGCTGTTTTCATAAAAGAGTCTCGCACTCATCTCGTTTCAAGCTCTTCTGCCTGAGCAGAATGTTTGTATTTTAATGTGTCTTGAATATCATTAAATTCACAGTTGGCCAAATTTTTCAAAAATGGTCTCTCGTCATTCACAAAAGTCCATGTAATCGATCTAAAAGAGTTCAGAAATGAACAGAAGTCCTCTTTAACAAGTAAGAACGATTGCTAACCAGTATTGGGGGGTCCCCTTGTGTTGTCGCGAAAATCCATCTCGTATTGAATGTGCAGAATGACGAGGAATGTCATGTACGAGGCAGCAAAACTGATGAACTTGTGGAGAGGAGTTTGCCATTCTTTCACAAGGCTCAAGTTGGGCGAAACAAGGAAAAGCACCGCTGTGGCAGGAATCATCCATCTTAATCACGGTCTAATTTAAGCTAAGCAAATTATGTATACAATTCAACCACCAAAAATTCACAAATGAAGGAATCCCCAAAAGAACTGATTCGAAGTAATGTATTATAACGGCATTTTCACAGATTAGTTACATCTCTGGGCAAAATAAAACTGATAATGATGATGGGAACATATACTATACACAGTGCAGACGAGAAGCTCAAAGCTCTCGTTAAAAACTTCTCTCATTATGGCTAAAACAAAAGATACCATGGTGTTCAACTGTGTGTTATCACTTTGAAAGTATAATTAATCAATCAAATGAAACAAACCTCGCTATTCATTCGATCAGGTCATCCGACTTGGGAAAATTGGTCTTGATTGTCGTGTGAACATATAATTAAACATTCCTCCCATTATCCATATTTTCAGTAAATTGTTACATCACCATGGAGGTTTTATATGGGGGTAAATAAACCATGTTTATTTGTATGAACAATTGGAAAATGTTAAAATATCTCGAGCCTGACTCAATTTGGGTAGCATCTAAGTATGCTGCTAAGATTGTGTCAAACTCGATTTATATTGTAAGTCAACATAACCTTATTAAAGAGTCGGTTGAGATCGGTCAATGCAACATCATTACAGAAATAATACAACGAATATAACAAAGGGCATTGCAGTTTTGCACTGACCAAATATTGGCATAAAAAATATGCGTCCTAAGAGATGGCAGCATTTGGCAAAAGCCGACTTGGTTCTCCATGCCTGGGAACCTTCAAGCCAGGCGCCTCTGATCACTTGTTGGCAATTCGGGTGAACGACAAACTTGAAAAAAATAAAATATAATAAAATAGATGGTGATACAATTTATCAAATCCTGATTGAATGTCTCTTTTGATTAAATGGAGAATGTTGGCTAAACATTATGGAAAATCTTACCTTTCGCTGTTTGCATTCAATCGCCATTGCAAAGCGACAAAATACTTTTGCTTTAAGTTGTTCAGCCATAGGATCATCAGGTGCAGTCTTCCTCTTTAGCAGGAGGTATACTTCGTCAGTATCGTTGCAGTATTCAAGCAAACGCACAGCCACCTCACTGACACGATCAGCGAGATCCTCATATTCACTCTAAAATAAAAGCGAAGCGCGAAATTTATACATAATAAAAAGTGGGTACTGAAGAATAAAGATTGACTTAGGCTATAATGAATTTGCAACCAAATGTTATTGTATCTAATATTAGCATATATATCATAATTGAATATAATTATAATACTAATGGAAATTGAACCGTGATATTTAACAGCCCCTCCCCCCCATCACCAAGAAAAAAAAAATAATAATAAAAAGGAAACGTGGATACTCTGAACTCTTTCTCCATCTCGGCGCAATCATGCAGTTCGTTGGAAACGTTGAAAATGGCGAGGATTGGATCATCAAAAGCGAGCAGAATGTACGCGGGACTAGTGTACGCCTTGTAGGCTCGCAGGCGGTCTTTAGCGTCATCTAAACTCTCTCCAAATATCTTGTCGTGGCATTCTTCAGTGCAAAAACCTTGGGAGGTTTAAATAACTAAAAAATTGGCTGGAGACAATCAGTGCAATGGTGTGCTAATTGTAATCAAAAGAAATATCAGTTATTTTGTGCTACGTTGAAGAGAGAAAGGGGGCGGATGAAAGAGGAAAATAAAGAAAGAAGAGGTTGGATTTCAGGGGCGGATCCAGGATTTTAGGTTAGGTGGGGCCAGACATGTAGTTGTGATGCAAGCCGCGAAGCGGCTCAGTTCCCCAAGGGGGGTCTGGGGGACCTCTCCCCCCCCCCCGAAAATTTTTTAAAATTTGGATGCACAACTATGCAATTTGGCGCTATTTCAGACAAGTTTCCTCCTACTTTGAATATTCAACAATTCTGATCAAATAAATGGAAGCAGATTTGCTAATAACTGATTGCTTACTCAAGTAAAAGGTGTTTTCCTTTCTTAATTGTAGTAAGATTGAAGTCACAGGGGCTCATACAGGTTGCTAGCCAAGGGTGGGAAACTGGATAGTGACAGTGATGCAACTCATGCAGAAAATGTACAGCACTTTATTTTCAAAAAAGGTTTAATAAGAAGGTATCATGAAAGGTGCACAATGAAAAAAAAAAATGAAAAAAAAAAACTCAGTCAAGCAGCTGGCAGGGAACAGAGGGTGGTAATCAGAATACACAGGTGTGACAACAGAAGATGTATGAAACTTATTTTCAGAAAGGTCCACCAGCGCGCCGCCTCATAATGATAACTATGAGAGGGATCGCGAAAAATCAATATATTGCCGATTTGCCCGCTGCTTAAAACTGTCCCCGAGCTAAACTTTCCCCAAAGAAACGTTATGATTTCACAGCCACAAATTAATAATAATTTTAATAATTTTATTCAGCCTCCTCAAGGGAGAAATGAGACAAAATATAAACAATGATAAAAAGATATTGACTAGAAACTGGAGCTTAGCAAGCTCGTTGCAAATTAGTTTCTAGTTACAGCAGGTGCGGATTTTAAAGAATTTGGATGACTCGAGAGGGTTTGTGGCAACGTTGCTAAAAAAAATTAGGGGGGGGGGGGCGAACCCCCGCCCCCCTGGATCCGCCCCTGGATTTCACACCAAAAGATTCATCTCATGAAGTACCCAGAACTAGATTCTATAATTCTGGCGCATAATGAATTGAAGTAATGATAAAATAATTCGACATTAATTAGCAGCCATCTTTTTAGACCGGTATTATCTCGATAAATGCATATGTAAAATAATACCGTGATAATTATCTTAAATTCCAATTCTTGATCATGATTGAAGTTCTAGAATAATAACAGACTCACAAGTAGGGGGGTGCGGCTTGGGAATGGACATTCCAAGGTCCATGAGCGCCTTGACCATCTCATAGTTGTTGTCCAGTGCAGCCATCATGATTGGCGTGGAATCTGAGTCGAACTCATCTCCATCAGGAACCCATCCGTCATCGCACTCTTTCTGGTAGCTGCATCATAAATACGCTCAGATTAGCTTCCTTCAACTTGAGTTCCATATACAAAAGGAGCAATAGGATGCTGTATGAACAGAAAGAGAGAGAGAGAGCGCAACGCCGCTTGAGAGTACTCGCCTTGGGTGACAGAGCAGATCTTTCATAATCAGAGTATTCGATGTGCGGGCGGCATGGTGAGCGGCGTCTCCAATCCTGATGTTAGGTTTACTCAGCAGCATTCTGACCATGGCTTCATCCTTGGCTCTTACGGCCAACACCAGCGCTGTGTACCCGTCGCCATTACACCAGTTAATATCCACATCCTTGTTATCCTGGATTTATCAAGAGATCAATTTATATAACAGCATAAAAAATATAAATTACATAACAAATCACAACATGGATCGAAATACACGTACTCAATTCATACTTTTTTTTTTTTTTTTTTTTTTAATAATTACAAGCAAACATATTGTTATGTCAGCTATTTGGTTTTCCTTGCTTTACCCCCTGAGTAGGCCCAGCATGCACCTGAATGTGTCGCGCCGCCTCCGACACGTTGCCAGTGAGCACGAGGTCGTGCAGCCGCTCAGCTTGGGGGTTGAGTTCCATGAAGAGCCCGCCCCTGAAGCCGCACACTCGGCGACTACGCGCACTGACTGTTCGTCGGAACGGCTTGAATCCTGAACATGTACATTGTACAACGGTTACAGAGAAAGGGCTCAACCACAATGCTTACGTCTGGTTCGCATCATACTTATTTCATCCACGTAGAATCGCTATCTGAAAATCAAATAATGTTGCATACAGATTAAATAATTATTTATTTATGTGTACAGAATGGGCCAAAAATAGTCTATCTACTCCGGGTGGTAACGATTTCAATGCTTTTCAATGGCACTGCGCTTTTCCGATAAACTCATAAAGTGTTACAAAGCAGATTGCAGTGTAAAAACCACGCAAAGATAAGAGAAATAAATGCTTGGTATGGATAGTTGAACGTTTCATGCTGCTATTATTTCATTTCTTCCATTCCAATTTTGTCGACATTAAATGCCGATTTATCTCAATCAAAATAATGCACCCAACACTCGGCGATATTGTGATTATTTTCCTTTCAGCCGCGGACCATATGGATGAGCATCATTTGGATGCCCAAATAAGGCATCGCTCTCTGCATTGTGAACATTTTACGCTGCTGCACTTAGTGACCGGTTGCATACTAGCTAGCATGCGTGTATCGTACATTATAAATTTTAATTAGAGATCACAAAACAGAAGGAGAGTTTCATAATTTTTATCAACAGTCAAATGTCGCAATACATTTACCACAGTAATCGGACAGAAAAATTAAATGGGTTCCTGGTACGTAGCATATCGCGTAAAGTAACGACCTAATTAAGAATTAACAACAATGAAAAAGATAAAACAAACGCGGAAAGAAAAAAAAAACGCACTAAAATCAACGTTTTTTTTTTGTTTTTTTTTGTTTTTTTTTTTGTTTTTTGGTTGTTTTTTTCCGAGGAAAAGTACGATGCTGAGCAGCGAGTGGCAAACGGTTGAAACGGCGGAAAATGTGCACTAAACACGTTTTGATGCTGGTCGTTTAAATCGTACGCATTATTAATTATCTTAATGCCTCCAATACTGAACTTCTTAAATTACTATTATAGGATTATATTCTATTGTTTGTGAGTGCCGTTGTTGAGATTGTAGCACAAATATTTATCTGCTAATATGAAAATAAAGCAGATTATTTATACCGCAGCGCCACGCAACAGATGACATTCCATAATAATTATTATTGTCTTCAATCAATTATCCAATATATAGACTAATTAATATACTTAGTGAGTTCAATTATTTGAAACTTGCGTAATAGTGTGATGACAATTGTTCACAAGCTCCAAACAGCAACAGCGTCCAAATGGCGTGGGCATACCAGCAGATGTCACAAACAAAATATCTTCAAATACAAATCAAGCGTACTGTGAAATTGTTTTTCGCGCCAAAATATCAGGTGACCAGGAATTCGTGGATAAAACACGGAACATTGTCGGATCATATTGGATCCTCTCTAGGGCATCAAATATATGACCAAATGCATGTACGTGGATAATTTGCAGACACAATTTTAACAATAGCAAATTCTGTCGAATTTCAAAAGTTTAATTCAGTATTCGAAAGTAAAGTTAATTGATCCGAGAGTTCAGAGCCAGATAATATTATGAGTTCAAATGGTTGCTGTCGGATGACTGGAAGCTCTGACGAACGCACAAGACGTCGTCTTTTCTCGCATCATGCCGTCTTTATCATTTAAGTCATGTTCCTAAAATGAGGGATAATAGTGAGAATATTTTTATTTGTGTAAATTATGTAATATTTTTAATCTATACCGTAACATATTTAAATTCAAGGGAAAAAAATCAAAGGTATGATGCGAAATCTAATAGATTACGTAGCCTTTGACCCAGTTAGGCCATATCGAGGTCAAGTCAAAGGTCATTAAACTTGTCAACGTAGTGATCATTCGTGATGATGATTCGTGCATCTGGAAGTTCGTGACGGTGTCCAGTGTCCACTCGTAAGGAATCGCTTAGTTGGCTGTTGACGCCAGTGAACGACCTCTCTAGATTCTAACCTTATGTAAACGCGTGTCAGTTTCCCTTATCTGAGGTTTGTTCACTTTGTCAATGGACTATGGAGCCTTTCGAGGCAACCTCTTTTAATTGTTAATAATCTAGTCTCGTTCCAAGACTCTATATTGGCATCATCCCCACACAGAGATTATGGCTACAGAATGCAGCTATTAATAATCATAATGCTTAGTCTCGTTCCAAGGCCCAGGATTAGCGGAGCAATATCAAAAGTGTATTATAGACCACACTAGTACATGGGGAGCTAGTTCTGCTCAGTGCTCACCATTCCATGAATCCCTGACAAATTAAGAATTTCAGTCAATTGATCTACGTAGACCCCAAAGCCAGCCAGCTGGCTCATGACAACATTTCCTGCCAAATCTCTTGAAAGAATTGCGGCCAATCAATAAATTTTCAGCGGTGGTTGAGCCAACTGTTTTTTAGTAAAATTCCGGCGGCGGCGGTTAGCTATTTTGGGGCTGGCTAGTCGGCTTTTCCCGGCTGGTTTTGCGGTCTAGATAGACCCTGGAGCAGATTGTAATTAGCCACAATCGGCTATCCACTGACAATCCATCTATCAGAGATATTGGCTCAGCATTGTGATTGGCGGCTAGCAGTGGCTTGAAGTGGCTTGGCAATGGTTGCTATATCACCCTATACGTGTAATGATGCCACTAGTTAACACAAACATGCACTACCCTCTACATGTGATACTAGTGTGGTAATTTGAGGTTGGACGATTTCCAAATTCTATGATGTCCTACTCAATTACACTCGGGGCTCGAAATAAGAGAAAAAGTTTACTCGCCACTTGGCAAGTAAACAGGGAATTTTTACTTGCCAAAATATATTTTTACTCGCCAGAAAGTCTAACTAAAAATATAGCATAAAACGCAATTATTCTATATATGTAGGTTCTCGATACATTTTATGTCACTTTCTCAACCAATATTAATTTAGGTTGATCGTATGTTACAATGCACTGCCATATAGTGCACCTTTATCTAACTAGCAATGCGTCAAAATATTCAGTACTATCACTAGAAGTGTGTTTCCCTCTGCTGGACTATGCTGGTATGTTGGAATGGCCACGTGTCCACTCTGAATTAGGTGAGCCAAGACAGCCAACAAAGGAAAATGCACAGACTTGTTGACACCGCAAATCCTTTGATCGACCTTAGCGAGCATCTTCTAAAGAATTATAAAAAAATGGTTAACTCGAGCGTTAACTAAACTGCGTCAACTTATTGGAGCATGAGTTAGTCAACTTCCGATTCAAATTTCGTGTCAGTGA
The DNA here is from genome assembly GCA_000328365.1 of Capitella teleta. Lineage (NCBI taxonomy): Eukaryota > Metazoa > Annelida > Polychaeta > Capitellidae > Capitella > Capitella teleta. Next base: position 103,579 of record KB294746.1, on the reverse strand, counting down.
GGGGATGATGGAAGCAACGATTCATCAACCACTGCTACTACATGTACTGTAGTAGTCAGACTAACCACCAGTATAGTATACTATACCTAAGACGCGACTTAATTTGAAAATATGGGAATGCAGTAAAAACATCAGCAGCTTCAGATTAGGTTAGATTAGGTTCAGATTATCACGATTGATACTCACTTGAAACCTGAGTGAACTGTCCCTTTCTGGACCCTACGTACACACCCATTCAGTATTGACCTCTTCCTCCGGAATAATAATAATAATAATGTGGGAGTAAATGCCTCCTAGTTTCGCTACCAGCTCGTTGCTTGTGATGTTTCCAGGAATGATCCTGTGTGGGAGCTGTGATTGATTTAAAAACATCTCAGTGTGAGGCTTTATACATGTATGTATTATGCAAGATTGTGCTTGTATACAGCTCGCAGTGATCTATAAACTCTGCACTTGATCTGTAAAATCTGTGGACTTATAATGTTTCCAAATTCGGTTAGGAGTTCGACATTTGGGATTTTCTAATCAAGATGATAATAATTCATTCATGTAGTGAAGCTGGATAACTCCAAGTGCAGATTCATAGAAGACCCCTTCTCTGAAGTCTGTTTCCGAAGTCTATCTAAAGAATCAAATATCATAGAGGATTGTGGTTTTTTTATGAGACCAATTTGCCGGTTTGCTTTGCAGTTTGGAATATATTTGCATGATGGGTTTTTAAACTTGGTCAACTGTCATATTTTTCTGCTGCATTTAGGGTTCTTCTCTTGCGTTGAGGGTGCAATGGGAGTTCTCTTCAGTGTTCCTTCTTGTGTGGATTGATGTCATCCGCAAACCAATTTGATGATGAGAACTCACAATGTTTTTTTATGATGAGTTATCATTCAGGTGAAGGTTTGGAGGAAGCAGAACTGATAGTCAATAAACCTGCATAGCTGAAATGATAACAGCAATTCATAATGTTTTATCATCGTCGAGTGTTATTGATCAATTGGTGTTTTCTGTTATCATTCTTATCTATGTAGAATTAAATTGACTTATAACTACATGGTATTTGGCTCAAACAAATGCAATGATTTGTAACTTGTAGTGGTAGAAATCGGTTCTAAGTTTTTATAATCGATTAATCAAATCGGTTTGCCTTCTGATTAATCAATTATAATCGATTATCTAGCACCATCAAAGATAATAAGTGACATTCAAACAAAAATGGACAAAATTACATCTACAAACTATGCCTTTTAATGAACATCCACAATATATATGAGTCATCAAAATTAAAGAACATGTCATCCATTACTTAATGTTCTTGGCCAAAAAAAACAGAGCATCGACATTGCTGCTTGTTAACCTAGTTCTTTTTTGAGTGACAATGTTACCAGCCAGGCTGAAGATCCTCTCAGCTGGTACAGATGAAGCAGGAATTTCACAATCGATTATGACACTTGTAATTGATTATCAAAACCATAATCGATTAAATCGATTATAATTGATTGCGATTTCTACCACTAGTAACTTGCATGCAGCTCACCGATGCACTGAGCGCAATTTGATTCAAGCATCTCATCTTCCTTTGCATTAGCGATCTTTTCGTGTTCATGGTTTGTGAACTTTTGAATTTTGAGTGAAATATTCCAGTGTTTAACCTAAAGCAGGGAGACAATCGTATTGAACTGAAGATTATTTACTACGTACAAATTAATTTTATCTTAATAGGATACTAGATACTCATCATCTTTCTTCATCTCTTGCAGACTAAGATGGCAGTGCAGACGTATTTAGTGGGTGTCTTCTTTCTTGTGGGTGTTGTCATGGGGATAATCATGACATACGCAGCCTCCAATTACATGCAGGACTACGTTAATATGCTCCATCCTTCGCCCACCTTGCAAGTCTATTCAGCAGCCACCACTGACTCTCCTCCGATATTCAGTTCAGAGCAGAATGCGACGGTCGTGTATCGAGCTCCAATGAGTCACGATGAGGTAGCGAAGATTCCTGTACCAGAGCATATTACAGAATTCAAAGATGAGCTCCACCATCACGGTCAGTGTTGCTTATTTCAATTCCTTGTCGTATAATTTAATGCGGTTTCCAGATAATACTGAGATTGCTGATGCTTTGTACGATAAAGTTCGCGTCCTGTGTTGGATCATGACGGCCCCAGAGAATCTGGACTCAAAAGCGAAACATGTGAAAGCCACATGGGGAAAACGCTGCAATAAATTGATTTTTGTGAGTGATCACGAAGATCCAGATTTTCCCACCATCAAAATTGAAGTTGAACACGGTCGCGATCACCTGACAGCCAAAACCATGGCAGCGTTTGATTACATCTACAAGCACTATTACGACCAAGCAGACTGGTTCCTCAAAGCAGACGACGACACTTATGTGATCGTTGAGAATCTCCGCTATCTGTTATCCGCTCACAAACCAACGGAGCCGGTTTACTTTGGACATCACTTCAAGGTGATTGTGCGGCAAGGATACTTCAGTGGCGGGGGTGGTTACGCTGTGTCTAAGGAGGCCCTTAGGAGGTTTGGAGAACGCTCCAAGGATTTCTGTGCAGCAGATCAGGGAGCAGAGGACGTTGAGTGGGGAAGGTGCATGGAGAAACTCCAAGTGAAGACGGGAGATTCCAGGGACACGCTCGGCAGGTCACGCTTCCACTGTTTCGATGCGGCTACGTTTATCCATGGTGGTTATCCTGACTGGTACCGGCAGTACGACAAATATGGCGCAAAGCAGGTACAATGTCTTGGAATTCACTAGCTGTAAGGTTTTGATTTACCCTCTTTATTTTTGTGTGTGTTGAGAATTTGCGCTCCTCAATTTCATTTTTCTCCTCTAGGGTTTGGACTCAATCAGTGATTACGCAATAACATTCCACTACATTCCTGTCAACGTCATGTATGAGCTTGAATTCTTCATCTACCATTTGAAACCTTTTGGCATCGTGAGCGGAATTCAAGACCTGAACCCTAATGCCACCAAAGCATTTGGCACAACGCCCCCACCCCATGCAACACCCCCACACCGTTCAACCTCCCCCAACCGTGTTTGAAATGTTTTGCTTATTTTATTGCCTTTGCTTTTTGTTGTGTTTTGGGGGGTTTATATTTGTATTGTTTCATGTGAGTGTTGATTTATGTCGTTTTTGAGACCAATTGTTTTTTGTTTTTTTTGTGTAATTAATGCTGGTGCTATATTGCTACTTAAGACAAACATATCTGTCTCAGGATCGCGTGTATGCCTTATCCTGAACTCGTGAAGACTCGATACTAGATGTGAAATTGTGATCCTGTTTGATCAGACCTCTTGTGTCAATTAATCTGGAAGAGGGCATTTTTTTTTTTTTTTTTTCTGTATTAAATCCTTAATTAATGAAGGTTGACTGACTTAGTCTCACCAAACGCAGCATTTTAGCTTCTCAAAATCTTTCAAGCTACGTGTTCAATATTTTGTGTATTTCATCAAATGGTGCTATTCCAGAGAAATTAATACATTCACATTATAATTTTCACAAAACACTCAAATCAAACCACAATGTTATTGTTCATAACTATTATATAATATATATCACCATTCATTAATTACTCTTCATTCTTATTGTACTCACAACTGGCCAGAACTGTTTCATTAAGTAAATTTTTATTTTTATTTATTCTTTTTTTTCCCAATCAAATACCTTTATTATCGTATGAAAACAAAATTTACTCATTGGCAATCTTTCAACAATGGAAAACACAGAAGGGTTGAAATATCTGACTTTGGTATATATTTTACCAGTTCTGAATGTGTTAATTAAGTATGCAATGTAATTATTTGATCTCTTGTTTTGGTTCCTCAAATGTCTCCCGATATTTATATCAGAATCACCTTTCACCCAATTACTGCCTATAATTCCAGTT